>JAOWBL010000014.1:12717077-12731223 GCA_028564865.1 Zenarchopterus dispar | reverse complement strand
TGCAGTGGTCCAACTTCCTCATGATCTGCAGCTCGCGGTTCTGATCAAAAAAAGGAGAAAAAAAGAAATAAATAAAGTTAGTCACATTACACTGAATTAGCACGTTTCATTTGACTGAATTAATTTATAAGTAGATTTTGTCAGATTTCCGTAGACTTCCACGGCTGTGAGCGCAGGAACGCAGGTTCAACAGTAAAATCATACTTTGATCAACAGAAGCTGGGAATTAATTACCCCGCAGCTTCTTACTAAAGAGCTAAAACAATATTTCAGTTTCTATCAAAGTCTAATGTATCGAGTAGTTTTGAAAAATTAGTCCCACTCCTCCCAATCAGGAATAAAATTAAATCACTTTACACTTGTTATTGGTCATCTGGTTTAATCTCTGCAACTGGCATGTAAATACAAATGCTAATAAACACATATGTTGGACAGTCCTTTCTTTATGAAAGGATAAATCCGACCAGGTGAAGAGTCTGTGTTTTATTCCCGATAAAATGAACCCACTAAAGATGTTCCTGGGCAGCAGAAATATGTTAGCAACAAAAACGATGGCAGAAACGGCTCTGAGAAAAAGATATGTTTAAGTAAAGATCATTTGATGGGTCACTAGGACGAAAGGTGAGCACTGAGCCTTGCCAGAGCACTCCATCTAGTTTAGTGTGGCGTCCACGCCGGCAGGCGCTGGTTGGTCCTTCTCGAGCATGGACAGGTATTAAAGCATTAGACAAAGATTTAAGAGCTCCATTACAGCTCACATTTTCCTCTCTTCTTCCATTTTCCTTTCCTTCCTCCTCCTCTTAATCACGGGATTTGAGGATGTATTATCTGCTCCTAAATCCTGAAGCAGCAACAGAACCCTCCAAGCAAAGAAACGTGTATTTTGAAAGCATATGTAGTACATTTTGAAAAGGTTTTTGCTTTGTTGAGCAAAAAAACACATCGGTCTGAGTAAATTTAAAAAGGAAAAAAAATAAAAAAGATGAAAGAGAAGTGGTTGGTAGTAGAGTGAAATATGTCAAAAGACCTGTTTTTCGGCTTAGGATATTTAAAAAAAAATAAAATCAAGAAACCACAGCCTCCATGACAGAATATAAACATTAAGTATTTCCAGAATGTTGGCAGCTTATAAAATTGTATTTTTTTTAATACAGAGTCCATATTTCCACTGAAAAACATTCCCTGGTTAAGTGTTTGAACAATGAGCTAATTGGCAGAAAACATGATTGATTAGTGAGATGCTGAACTGAACACAGACCTTTATAAACTGATCTCATGTAAAGAGAATCAGGAGTAAAAGCACTTTTTAAGTCATCAACTAAAAAACACAACTACATCTGCTGCTGGCTGAATGACCAAACAACTGACACTAAAGTTTGGATGATTATTTGTGGTTAATACAATTTTGCTGAGCTGTCTTCTATTTTATTTTATTTTTTTTGGTTTTGTTGTGAAAATACATAAAGCTGATACATTTTTTTCTGATATTTATGCAAATTAATAAGAAAAAGAGTGGAAAATACAAATTAACTTGACAAAAATTTTTTTGAACAAATGAAGTGATGAATTTGTTAGCTGCTTTAACAACGAATCTGTACAGTCGTTGTTTGATGCCACTCTGGGTTGTAAGTAATTGTAGAGTTTTTTTTTTTTTTTACTCAATATCAAATGCAACAATTGACATGGGAAAGAATTACACATTATATCATAATGACTATTATTATATGCACAGTACAAAGTGAGAACCCAAAGTGGGTTTTCCCACTTTTTCTTTTTTTTTTGTCTTTTTGACAGTTTTAAAAGGGAGACATGACGTAATTTCCTGAAGTCTAAATGAAATGTCTGCGACTTAAATGTGCCACTGAAGGCATTTGTTTCAACTAACGCAGAAGAATAAAATAAGCAGCAAATGCTCACATTTGATCAGGTGAAACCAGTGAATGTGAGACACTAATCAAGAAAACAACTGATTGACACGATTTAAAACTAACCCAATAGTCTTTGATTCCGTCTAATGGTCTTAATGTGGCTAATACGATCCTCTGCCACCACAGAGCATCTTGTTGCTCAGCAGCCTGATATAGATGACCACCCCCAGCCCCCCCACCTAATTCACTTACAGGCAGATGCTAATGGTTGCCACAGTCTCCCCCACCCCCAGGACAGCAACAACCACTCAGACACACAACCCCCCCGGCCATAAAGTGGTACTGTTGTACCCGGGTCGCAGGCCAGCAGTCCAACCAAGCACTGCAGGCAACGCCCTCGTCTTCTGTCTCAGACGCAAGTGGATCCGTGCACGTGCGTGGGGCCAGGGAGGTGGCAGCATATGGAGGAGCAGCAGACGGGCTGTGGAGCAAAGCCCTGCCCTGCCCAGCTCCTGCTACGCTGCAGTCCTTCCTGCTGACCTGTCATCCCCCCGGTGTCTCAGCGGCCCGGCCAGCAGACGAGAGAGACACAAAACGAGAGCGATGAAGGGAAAGAGAGAAAACACCTTAATTGCAGGCTGCTGGAGGTGCTTCGCCGCAGCACTTTACGCTGCCAGACAAAACCAAACGCAGCTCCAAAAACACGAAGACCATCCACCGACCACCGACACAAACACACGCTCTAGCTCGGGAAAATCTGGAGGATTATTCTCAGTGTAGACAATAAATAACTTGTCTTTCTTGCTGTTATTAAAGCCCACAAATACACCAAGCAAGCAACGAGTAGAGCTGAGGTCACATCAGAAAAACATGATTCATGAGGGTTTGTAATATACAGAAAGTCTGAAGAGCTGACAGGAAACAACCAAGAGATGGTGGGTTTTAATAAATACCGCCAAGAGTTTTCCGTTTTCTTTGTTGGCTGTTTACCGCTTTCTACCCCGCAATTTATTCTCAAGACTATACATTAAGTCACTCAAAGAGCTATTAACAGTCCAAATGGCCAGTATGTTCATTAGCTTCGTCACTAACACTTCAAAGAGTCCTAACTATTTATACAAGATGCATTTGCAGATATTCCTGTTTCATATTCCTGAGAAACAATCATCCAGAAACGCCTTTTAAATCGACCAGGCCCGTAATATGTAAAAACTAAGCACATATCGGAGAAATTGTTGGCTCTCACAACCTATCTGAAGAAAAAAAAGGGTGATTCTATTTGAAAGTGTGTCATTATCAAAGATGATGTATTAAAACAAACGATATCAAAAAACAACATTGATGTTGCACTGAGTTTCATCATCTAGTGAAAGCATAAATAGAAGAAAAAGTAGATCAATTGCATTTAAAATGTACGCGCACCTCTAAATTTTTAACATCTTTGATCACAATTCTTAATCTCTCCTCTCTTTAAAATTTATTTATCTGTGAAATACAAGAGTTTAAACCTTTTAAATGTTTTTTTTTTAAACAGAATTAGCAAATTACTGCAGAGATGTCCTAAAGTCTTACATGTAGAGAGCTTAAAATGATTTAAAGTTAAACACAGTGGAAACTAAATCATCTGAAAGTGGAGCTGATTTCAACTGACTCCAGTTTGAATTTAATTTCCCAAACAGCAAACTTGATGGAAATAAATCTCCAAAAAACCCAAACTTTTCATAAGGAAAGTTTAAACAGTGTTTCCGGCCGTTGTCAGAGTAGTTTTTGTTCAGGAGCACAAATATTTTGGAATAGAGAAGCATCCCGGGGAAAAGCCTTTACTGTCCTAAAAGCCAATTAAAGATGAACTGAAAGGTTGAAGCTGTTTTCTGAGAGAAATGTGTCAAGTTGTTGCTCAGAGAAGAAAGGTGGTGCAAACGTTGCCTGACTGAATGAAACTGCAAGCTTTCTATGAGGTGATACTCAAGTATGTCACCTTTGTTTTGTGGCTGCATCACAGGAGGAAAATGTTGCTGGATTTGTGTCAACTAAATGTTTACGTCTGGTTTATATTTTTTAATGTTTTTTTTTCAGACTCAAGCCAACTGAACGTATAAAATGTAAAAAGTCACAGTATGTTCCTTTGCTAGTTGTTGAAAAATATGAATACAGTAGTTGATAGTTAAGGTCAATAAAATTACAGTTAAAATGTGTTTAGTGGGAAGTAATTTACTTCAGCTGCAGTTTCTGATGAGCCACGAAGTCTTAGTACAACCAACAGGTAAGAGCCTCCTGTTGGATAAGTCCTGCAGTTAAACTGAGCTGCACGACACATCATCAAAACCAGGAGAAAAAAAAGTGGCTGTTCATCATCTCTGAGGAAGAGATGTGGTCAGGGGAAAAAAAAAAAAGATCATAGATTACTTAAATTTCTGGAGAAATTTATCCAGAGAGGATGAGAATCCTGCGTTGGACCGTCAACCAGGATGTACCCCTGGCTTTCACCTGAGGAGAGCTGAGATCGGCTACAGCAGACCTCTGTGCCCCCCTAACCCCACTCCCCACCCCCACATGCTGAACAGCTGGGTGGTGCAAGTTTCCATCTATCCAGTCTATCGAGAGAGGTCACCTGTGTTACCTGCTGAAGCTGGATGTGACATCATCATTACAGTTGTCGCTAGGCAACAAACACTCTGATGCATTTGAGATGATCCCTGGGGATTTCAACCACATCTCCCATCACAAAGTTTCTCATCTCGTGTTTACTTTAATAAAGTATTATTCATTTCAGTGCCAGAATGATGGGCGGATCAGGGTAAGAAGAATGGTGGATGAAGTGATCCACTCCAAGTAAATAAAGACATGAAGTCAGCTGACTACCTGAATATACACAATGACCTGTTTTTTTATTCCATCGATATGTCCACAAAACATTTCCCGAGGACTTGACAAGTGTGGAGCTACTTGATCAAAATGATGACTTTGTTCAGTATCTTTGTTAATGAGGATTGATGGGGAGAAGAAAAACTCAGCATATTGTTATAATTATCATTTATTGATGTTACCAAAGAGAAGCTGCCAGCAGGCGAGCTCTCACTCGGAGTGAGCTTTCTAATGCAAGCATCCATTTTCCGATAGGCTGATACGTGATCCCTCAGATGAGACTGGAGACCGACCTCTTCCATAATGCACCACAAGCAGACTGTAAGCCCACCGAGATGGTCTCACACAACCATCAGCTACACCCGAGCAGAGTCTATCCCATGCTCTTGTGTGTATCGGAGAAAACGAACCCCTTGCCGAGTATGGATTTGTCAAATCAAGGCTCGCTTCACAGCTGAATATTAAATAGTGAAAAAAAAGAAAACACTTTCATGTTGGAGAAGTGATAAAGGAAAAAAAAAAAAAAAAGTGGGTTTGTGTGTAACAGACTTGACAGCGCATGCGTGACCGTCATGTGAAGAGTCTTAGCCCTCATTCGCCTCATTTTTACTCACAAGCTGTTCACAAAGAGGGCTGAGCAAGTAGGAAGAAAGAAACGGGAACGGAGAGGGAGGAAGAGAGGTGAGGCTGAGGGCCTGCTTTAAAGAAGAAACTGTACAATAAAACAGCATGTGATCTTCAGCTGATCACCGAGCTGTTTGAAGATGCAACCTGCTGCTGCCTTCTGCTAACCACAGGCTAAAGAGCTGAGCAGGAAATGACTTCATTATAGCCCGCCTGCAGAGTCACAAAGAGTGCGTGTCCCTCAGTAGCACTGTGAATTCAGCGGCAGATGGTCGACCCCCACACCATTAAGTGACATCATTTATCTTGCCTGGTTTTGGAGAGCAAAGCACCAACGCATGCTGTAAAACTGCATTGAACCTTCAAAGGGTTAAAGTGGGGGCACTGAGCTGCTCAGGTATTTATCTTAACCAATTGGGTTAAAATGAAACGGGCTCCAATGAAATTTCATCAGCTCTCTTGGGAAACGGTGCCGCGGGATGAGAGTTTCAGAGGAAGGTCTCTCTTCCTGGAGTATCTCCACTTTCCTTAGAAACAAATGCAGCACAGAATGACGAGCAAGAAAAACTCCTGCCTGATGAGTTTAAAATCAAAGTAATCTATTACAATTCTCAGTTCACATTCATTTATTTACTTCATGTTTGTTTTTACATGAAGAAGTACCAACATGGTTCATACCGCATCACTTACGTGGTCGGCAGAAGCGACACTAGCAGAAACTTTTTTTGAGGAAAATTTAAATGTGTCACTGTAAAAACAAAAATAATGTTCATTTAGCTGCTTCATTTTAAGGGTTTAGTCAGTTTTTGATCTTGTTCCTTTGAACATCCCTGAAAAGTGTCTGGCCAACATTCAAAAACCCACTCCTGCCCCAGTACCTCGTTTAACCCATCACCCTGGATGAAACACTTGATTACACCTCACTTTTGCTACGCAGATTAAAGAGAACAAACTTCTGAGGAATAGATTCTCAATTTTCATTCTCAATTTTTTGTTTTCTTTTCTTTTCCAGCAGAACAGCTGATGGCTTTTCAGGGATGTAAAATTTATTGAATTCATTCAGAACTGTCTGCAATCGGCTGTTTTAGGGCTGAAATATGATGTTACTTAAAAAATAAAATAAAGTAAAAATACCTGAAAACTCTTAGCTGTTCAATGAAAAACAAAGATATGTCGCAAATTTGCAATAAACGTGCATGTTTTTGGTAATAGCTGCAATGTTCTGGTTTTGTTGAAACTGTAAATTCAAACTTAAAGTCAGTGTCATTGCTGTTGGTTTTTGTTCCGTTGAAAGTTGATTTTTTTTTTAAAAAATCATTTATTTTGCAACAATTAGCAACCCTCAATAATACAGACCTTATTTAGGGATCTATTAAGCCCAGAATTAAAACACCTCATAGTTGAAGCTGAAAACACTTGATGAGAACTGAAACGGCCATCGTGCACATTCAGCAGGTGGGTTTATCTCACTCTCAGCAACAAAGACACCTTTAACCCAGAATTATCCGCCCCGATCATCTTTAAAAAGCGCTAAAAAGGAACCAAGCTATTTTTACGTGTGTATCTGGTTTCTCTTCACGTTTTTGTGACAATTAAAGAATTCAACCTACTTCTCCAATGGCACAAACATTTATAGCCGTCTGGCTGGCGGTTCTTTCCCCTCCAGGTCTTCAGGACCGACTTGTTTATGGGAAGCCCAGTTACGAGTTAAGCTTAATTAAAGTGTAAAAGTCAAGGATGCCGGTATTTATTTTGTATACCGGGAGATGAGTCGTATAATATTTCCAGTCTGAATCACTCGTGTGATGTAATCTGAGGTGGGGGGCTATTCTTCCTTGTTTTGGTGATTTTGTTGTCGCTGAGCTTTGCTCTGCTGTGGAAAACGGAGTCATAACGGATGACTCCATTATGACTGAAAATAAAAGTTAAAAATAATTTTAAAAAATCACTGAGAGCCACCGCCATCTGCTCGTTTTGCTGGTGTTTCTTTCAGCCAATCAGCATCCGACCTTCGTCACCTGAGACGGCTTCACAGCTGAGCTTTTGGGAAGACCGTCTGCAAGACGTCCGCGCTGGTTGAAAACCAGTAATTCCTCACTCCGCGTGGGTTGAGATGACGTTGACAGAAACGCACATGCAACCACGCAGCGCACGAACGTGTTGGCCGGTGAAAGAGCATCAAGCCATAAGTCAAATCTACTGAAAGCGCGAGAGGGGGTTTCCAGAGGAATTTGACTTTAAACATTTAACTTTTGATGCGGTGAGATGTGAAAGTATTAATGGGCTCTTGTTTGTGAGAGCAAAAAAAAAAAAAAAAATTTAAAAACTCGCACCACTTCCACACACACTTCCTGCATGAAAATACAAACAAGTACAAGAGGGTTAAAAAGACAGACATTTTTCCCTTTTCCGTTTTGCAGTTTCTTTGATCTCTCAGTTCGTGTGAAACATCACTCCATTCACAGTTACATCCATTATCTTCTTCGGCCACTCTCAGACAAATGAGTGTCCAAGAGGAAGGAGTACAAGAGTATGCTTGTGTGCACAGTCATCAACACATCCTGCCTCTCTTTGTCTTTGTGTGTCGAGCTTTCAGTCGACAAGTGACTGAAAGCTGCATTGTGTTTGAGGGCGTGCATGTGCCCGCCTGTCTTACCTTAAATCTCTTGTCTTGCAAGACCTTCTTGATGGCCACTAGTTCTCCAGAGTCGCAGAGTTTAGCTTGGTAGACGACGCCGAAGGAGCCGTTGCCGATGACCTTAGTGTCCGTGTAGCTGACCTCCTGTGGCCGGTCGGGGCCTTGGCCGGGAGTGGCCACGACTGTCGTTACCTTGCTGCCATCTTTATCTCCTACAGAGACATGAGACAAGCGGAAGTTCAGAACAAGGTCGGGAGCTTCTAAAGATCAAAGGAGACAAATTTTAACACAAGGGAGCTCCTTATCTGAAGAATGACCACAAGCAGCAAATCTTTCTTTGCTTCATATGACGTTCACATTTTTAACTGAGACTTTTTAATAAACGGTTTCACATTTTCTCACGACGTGTGACAAAAGCAGTTTCTGGATGACACCCGGAAAAGCTACACAGCAAATGTGAGAAAACAAACGTCCAAATCAGTCAGGCCGGACATCGCGTGAACTTTACCCCACCAGCTCTCAGGACAAAGTGTGACTCATGTCCAACCGAGCAGGTAGGGCTCTGCGTGCCGTAAATACAAATCTGATTTCAGCAGCTGTTTGTACCTGAGCCCCACTTCACCACCTTCTGGTTGTGAGAACAACAAATCCCACAGAAGTGATCCTCTGTTGTTTACTTGCATGAACAGGCAACTGCACACAATGTTTGTCCCTGACTTTTTTTTTTTATTAGGTTTATTTGAATAGTTCAGGTTTGTGTCAGGATGGGTGCAGTAACTGAAGCAGCAGCGCCGACGGCTCTGATGACCACGGCAGCGTAAGCTGCTGGTTAATCGTTAGCTGGTTAATGACAAACCTGCTGGTGGCCACTGAAGACGATGAGAAGATAAAGACAGCAGCGTTACCTTAGCGATACGGAAATATCTCTGTGGTGTGTAGTGTCTGTCAAAACATCCCCTGAAGTCTTAAAAAAAACAAATTACAAAAATCCTGTTGCAGCACCAGAAGCAGATAAAATTATAACTTCTTATTAAAATTGGCATTATTTGTTGATTATCGATAACTGATTGTTAATTTTTGGGGTGAAATTTATTGTGATATGCTTGTAGAGTGGGATACAAGGCTAGCATAAAGATCAAATGAAAACGTGAAGAGAGCAAAGTGGAGTTTGGTGTGGGAACATTTTTAAGATAATAAAGTTCACTGTAAACATTAGAGCTTCATGCACACATACAACACAACAACCACCCCAGTGATGTGCCACTTAAATGAAGTTTACCAAACCTCATCCTCCATCACCACATCCTTGGTGGTAGGAGCCGTGATGCTCAACTGGCAAAAAAAAAAAAAAATCTGTGAGCCAGTGGATGCTGAAAAGTCACCATTACTAAAGTTTCAGAAAAGACAATAATGCATTCAAACTTAAACGCAAGAAGAAGTTTTAAAAACAAGACGTTGAAGAAAGACTTCAGCCTTAGAACTGAGTTCACTGGGTTCTCCGCCGCTGCCTTTTACTACCTCCACCTCTCTCTTCGTAGAGTCAAAGTCCACATTAGCTGAGCGCTAAGGACACCAGGCCACAAGTATTTCACATGTAACATATCTTCTGTCTTTGCAGCTACAATCCATGAGAAACTTTGTAATTAACCCTGAAGTTTCCTCAAAATCTTTGCAACTCCTACAAAATCCTGTTTTAACTGGAGGTGTTCAGTTTATTACCATATATCTCCTAATTAAAGCAGAAAAAAAAATCCCTAAATCTCTTTCTCTAAACGTATGTGAACTTCAGCAAACATATTTGTTCAGAGCTCGGTCTGAGCAAAATGAAGTTAAAGAAATGATTACGAGAAGTGCTCAATAACTCCTAATAAGACGATATCAGCTCCTAATTATTAACCAACCGACATATTGATCGGACTCTTTACTGCTTAACCTAATTTACCAAGAATGTGTTACATTCGTCAACCAGGAGAATAAACATTTTAAGTGAGACTGAAACAGATATTGTGCTGGTCTCGTCAGTTTTAACTCTCACTGGCTGGCTGGGGTAATTTTCCAGCAGGGTTATTGATTTTGATGCGAATGCTGCCTGCATGGAGGCAGGGTCCGACCCAAACACAAACCGACCATTTCAGATGTGAAACTTCCCCTGTATGCGTCTGTAATTTGTCCGTTACTTTCGCTGCTGTGTGGCCAGTCGGGACAGACTCTTCCAGTCAACGAAGGAGGAGCGGTCAGGAGAAGACTGACCTTCTGTTTCCAGAGCAAAAGTGTAGAAAAACGTAACTGGAGACAGCTTTTGAGACATTAAAGTGTGTGTGCATAACTGAGAGAAATCTGCCTACGTATTCCAGCAGGGCCATTTATGAGACGCCTCTGCACTTCCTCAAACCATGAGAAGTCTGTGCACTTTCACACACAAACGTACAGCTCACTGAGATATCACACACTGGTGCAAATAAGGGATGACTAAGCAATAATCCCATTGCATTTCAAATAGCTGTGCTACTTTTTCTGTTTTTTCTTTAGATTCACATTAGAATGAGGAAGGCCATCACTGTGAATATATTTGAATCCTCACACAGACTGGGAAATGTTAGCTGCACATCGTGTGTCAAATCTTTCTTCACCTCAACCTATAATTATCTTTTTATTCTAATATTGTTCAAACATGGAGAACCTAACAAACACAAACATGAAATTCACCTCGCGGCATGTGTTCGCAGTACTGCCAGGGTTAAGTTGTCATACGAGCTGCCAAGAAATCGACTCGTGCTGCAAATCAGTGCATGATTTCATGCACGCATACTGTATAACTTGGATGCACGGGGGAGACGGCTGTTGTAGCTTTTAGCCAGAGGCGTCAATAGCCAATTCAGGTCGCCAGAGCAGCGTAGGCTACAACTGCAGCTGGGTGACATGTCCACGAAATGAGGACAAACAAAAACTACCGAGTAGTTACAGGATACAACAGCGGCTGAGTGTCATCGGAAGGCACAAGCTTTATTACTAATAACCAGATGGACAGCCAAAGGTTTTAATTTGCAAGCCAAGGTGGTTTATTTGAATGAACCTTATTCCAAAGCGACCCTCACGACCTGGTAACCTCAAGTCAGGGCAATAAACAGCAATCTTTTAAAGTGATTTAAGTCTGAAACAGCGTTTAGCATGTTCAGACACGATGCCGAGGTTAATTAAATAAGGGCATTGTTGTCATGGCAACACATCACTGACATATAAGAGCGGCACAATTCAGAGAACCAACGGAGAAACGAAGTAAATCTGGAAAAAGATATGCCGAGGACAAAAATCTCAGATTGTTCGGGATGTGGGCATCTGATAAAACTGTTGAATCGTTCGTTAAGAGACATCTACAAGATCAGCTCATAAGTGATTAATAAACTGAAAATCACAGATCATCACTGGTGTGGACATATTTTCACATCTGCAGTTCCGTACGCAGAAACGGACGGATGCCAAGTCCTGCAGCTCTGTGAGCAGTTTATCCAACACATGGCAAACTGTTAAACAAGTTTTCTTCTTTTGTCTGAAAGCAGTAAAAGAAGCTGCTATGAGGCAATAAGAGCAAAACGTCTTAAGTACAAATAGATTCAACTAAAATCAAGTCCAGTGGCTTAATTCAGTGATGTATTCGAGTACAGATGCATTAATTGGACATTTTTAACCGAGTCTGATTTCATAAAAGGTTTTATTCAAAGATTAATTGCATGCATTTTTTTTTTTAAATCAAACTTTTGGTTTCATTAAATGTTCAGCGTCATAAAAAACAAAATATTGAAATCAACTTTCCAAAACTACAGCAGGTACAGTGCCTACCCTGTCGTTTGTTTTTAAAACTCGAACTTTCAAAAAATGCAAACTCATGCATCAGATAATAAAAAAGTAGCAGCCAGACTCAAGTCCATTTGTTGTAAAACTGACTGCTGGAAGTTAAATGGCTGTGAACACGTTGTGTACGTGGGATAAAATAAAAATATAAATACTTTTCTGGTGACATAACATCACAGACTCAGGTGATAAAAATTTCTGAAACTACAGAAAATTGCTGATCAACTAGTAACGGGAATGTCATAAACAATTTCCCACTGGTGATCAGTGTTTCCCATAGAATAAGATTACATTTATCATTTACAGCAGAATCAACACTATTTTCTTCTTACTTTTCCTTGTGAGTTGTCGTGTAGACGGATGTTCAGCTGCCACATTTACTTGGTCATTTGGTTTATCTGTAGTTTTAAATTAACCGAGCTGTATGCAGAGTAAAAAGGAGAGGCAAACTTTACTGTTTTGTTCATAAGACAGTTATTTCTTTAAAACAATTGCCTTTATTTTTTTATCCATTTATGTTTTGACTGGGTGTTGTTTGGGGGAAAATATGTTCCTGAAACAGCCTAAATTTGAGAGAATCCCTTTGATGACGATGTAATCCAAATAAGCACTCCTACAGTGACTGATGGCTGAAAAGGTCGACAGGCTGAAAGCACTGCTCGATGCTCCAGAATAATACCGGTGTATTTTTAATCTAATTTGAATAGTATAAAATAAAAATTTAAATTGTTTTTCCATAGTACCTGTCTCTGTCTGGTCACTAGTAAAAGCTGTTGAAGCTGGAAGTGACCAGTTACCGGCCACCGATCAATTAGAGCATCCTCAATTTCAAGCATAAAATTCAAGTATAGAGTAAATAAAGAATATGAGAATCTTTAAATTCATGAGTGGATATTTTAGCAGAAAATGATTTAACTCAACTCTTCTAAAATAATTTCTCATCCTGTTTCAAGTCACTTCAAGGCTGAAAAAAGAAAAGGAGAGATGAGTAGTAAAATTAATGAATTCATTCACTGTACATCATATATGTTATATCAGTAGTGTATGAAGCCATGAACATTGACCTTTTATGATTCCATTCTTCAAAAATTTATCATGTTATGTTGCAAATTAGGATATATACTTCAAAATCAAGTGAGGATGGTATTTAAGATTTTAAAAAGTATGTTTAAAAGTATAGTTGTACATGTATGTGTAGATTTAACAGTTCCTCATGACAATCATTTAGCAACAGGGAAAATAATAATAATAATAATAATAATAATAATAAAAAATTGGGAAATTCAAAGAATGTGGGAGGGCTGCATCTGACCAGAAAAACAAACAAACAAACAAACAAAAAGCCACAAAGTCTGGACTGTTGCCATCACATTTTCTGAGCAGTTTTCCGTTGTGCTGATTCACTGAGACCACATGTGCGCTGAGTGAACAAACATTTGCTTTTGGTTGGTATTTCTGACGTACCTTTATCGTCTGATTATAAACTCTTCCTGTTCGCTGCACAAATAAGCAGAATGCTTTGAAAGTCCCGCCCCCTTGATGATTTAACTGGCTAGCGCTTGCTGCATATCCATGATTGACTGACGACTCGTGTTGAAGCCTGAAAAGTTGCATCCGTGAACCACAAACTTCATCATCGAAACTCAAATTTCTGATTTCGGGCGAGGAAAAAGTTGTGTTAAAGGAGGCAAAGACCTACAGTACCACCGGTGACATGAAACAATAATGTGCTTAATAAAGTAATGATATTGCTAATCAAATACCAAAGCTAGGCGGAGTTGTGTGTGGCCAAACATGATGCTGAATAACAAACTTTAGATGCCCCAGAAGTACAACGTATTCGTCTGCAGAATCTACTAATGTAACTGGAAATGACCATTAAATGAAAATATAATTATATACCCCATCACTATGTTATATATTACTAAATATTTAGTTATTAAGGCTAGTTAGTAAAAAAAAAAAAAAATTTGAATTAATTCAAATCCATCAACATTTAAATTCACATGTTCCATCTTGACTCCACTGAATGCTTTGATTAGATGATGTATAAAAATATCAAACAACTAATAATGAAGTTAGACTTTTGCTTATTTTAAAATAAAACACCAAATTAGGGCTGCAATATTAAAGAAAAAAAACATGATCATGATCATTTTGCTCAACAATAAAATCACAATTACTTATGATTTCTCACTGACCTTTTGAGGCATGTTGTATCTATTATACTTAATATAAAATTGTCTAAATTTCCAGAGTAACTATACATCAGTTTAAATAGAATTTCAAACTAATCAAAAAT
>JAOWBL010000014.1:12693379-12716977 GCA_028564865.1 Zenarchopterus dispar | reverse complement strand
GTGTCAAAATAACTTTTTTTCCTTGATTACATTGTTTTTATGATAACTGAAAACCAAAATTCAATTAGTCACACATTCCCACTGGAAGTTAGTTTTCTGATATTCATTTTCCACTTAAAGTTTTATATCTGTCTGAGGTTTCTATTGGAGCCAACAAGCTTATTAAATATTGCTTGACATTTTATATTTATAAGCAGAGATTCTTGGGGGGATCTAGTTTAAACAATCAAAGTATGAAGCTGATACCCTGAAGTTGATGGAGGTGGTGCTAAAAATTTCAGTAGGTGCACCAGGATTGTGGTGCAAAGTTTTGGTCTGGATCCCTGAAGTGACCATTAGCTGCAACTAATAAAAAGCCTCATAATACAAAATGTACAGAATATCATGGTTTCACCGAGATGCATCCTCTCTATGACATGAGGCCCTGATGACATTCACACATTCACACACTGAAGCTGCCCAGTACAACCACAGCCTGAGCTGCCAGCCACTGAAGCATTTTAGTGCCTTGCAAAAGGGTACTGCAGAGATATTGATCCCTTTTCAACCCAAATTTTATTTTGCCAGCCCAACATATCTAACTCC
Source organism: Zenarchopterus dispar (assembly GCA_028564865.1). Taxonomy (NCBI): domain Eukaryota; kingdom Metazoa; phylum Chordata; class Actinopteri; order Beloniformes; family Zenarchopteridae; genus Zenarchopterus; species Zenarchopterus dispar. The sequence goes on along the minus strand of JAOWBL010000014.1, from coordinate 12,716,392 downwards.
TCAAACTTTTTAAGTTTGAGCCACGAGCCTGGACTGAGGCAGGAGCAGAAACATGCGGACACTCTTTACGTGTGCAGGTACAGGTATTTGCTCAAAGCGCTGCACGGCTGTCATACAGCTGAGATAGTTGACTGCATTACAGGTACATCCAGTTACAGGGACGTCAGCGCTGACATAACGCTAACTCAGCCAAACAGCACGGAGAGGGAGACACAGTTTCTGACTAGACACAATATGGGTACATAGATTTTAGATATCAGTCGTGTGCAGTCTTAAGAGCCATGGTCGAGCAGTCCTGCCATGACACCCACTCCACCCAACAGATGAGCAGAGACCAATCACCTTCATCTCTCTTTCAGTCAAAACCCAGTTCTCATTTACATCTCAACTAACTCTTATGGTCTTTATCTTGCCTGTAAGCACTGCCATTTGACTGAAAACAGTATAATTAGTTCATTTTGTCCCCACTATCACTTATAAAATGTGAGAGGAGAACAGAAAAGATGAGAAGAAGAAAAAAAGGAAGAAACAGCAAAAATAATCCACCCACTGACTTTGAGCCATACCCACACCATGTAGGTTTGCATGTATATGAAAGTGTGTATTTCAACTCGCATGTTCAGGAGGACCACAAAGCATTTTCACCACAAGCAAACTGAACAGCTACACCTAAGCATCATCAACAAACTAATTCACACAAACAGATAATGTGTGTACATGTGTGAGATAAGATGGCAGGGGTAATGGTCGACACGAACGTGAAAAATAAAGAAACAACATTACAGATCATTTCAAGCAAGGTCCCATAATCCTCAATGAATTTACTTCAAATGCAATCATATTAGAGCGGACAGTGCACATCATGTTTCTCTGAATGACAAATCTGGTTCTTTCTTTTAAGAAGTACCAGAAATTCAACGTAGGTTTCTTTTAACCATTTGCTACTGAAGAATCCACTATTTTCAAAACTTATAATATTAATCCTCAAGTGGATATTAAATTAATCATGCCAACAAGTAAACTGACTTTTGGATGCCTGCTTAATTGTTAAAAAACTGTATTTAAGTAACACACATATCCTATCAATACACCCATTATCTTGAGATTTCGCCGTTTTTTTAAACTTTAATTTAATTTAATTTTTTTTGCTCTGTTCTTTGTCTAAAACCCACCTGTGGAAATCACCGATATCGTTGCATGAAATTCTGTGCGGTTCTTTGTGGGACATCTGTGCAATCAACAACTCAACAAGACTGAACATGACGTGCTGCAAGAAGCCAAAAATATTTGCATCCAATTAATTGGGAAGTGCTTGGTTCAACATTTATTGGCTGATAAAGATGTACTGAACAACCAGATGAAGCTGATAGGAAAAAAGGGAGAAAAGAAGAAAAAAATAAAGCAAAAACTGACTCAAAAATTCTCTTATGTGTTACATTAGTCCACTGAAGACTCCTTTAATATCCAGGTGACTGATTACCAAAATACTTACTATAAAAAACAAAATAAAGAGGCATTTTTCTTAAGTTTCCATTTTAAAACTCACAAACACAACCCCGCATTGCACATGACACTAAACAAGTGTTAGGTGTGGGACTGGAGTGTATCTCCCTGTTTGCGAGTGTGTCCTAGTCCATAAGTGGTTTCTGGTGCTAAGACCCAGAGGACAGCCTCAGTCTACTAACACACATCCTGGTCACATCAAAGCCCCGAGGCAACACACACATTCCTTCACACACTCATTTCCCCCCTCACACACCCAAATGAGTAAAAGGTAAAACAGGGGTGTTGCCTCTGTGCATGTCTCCATCATTCAGTCATTACTCATTAATGTGGATATCACAGTTAAAGCAACACTATTTAAAATTTTTTATCTAAAAAATTGTTTCAACATCCTTTTCACATTTAATTTACTTATATCGGAGTGAATGGGACTACTGACACTCTGTGCTGGACTGGAGTTGCACAGTGTAAGTTTATGGTCCAGCCCGAATCACTTTCACTAGAACATGTATGGCGCTGTGGTAACACTGATGTCAACACCTCACCGGGTTATCAAAGCTAGCAGGGTCATTATTCTGTGTACATTCATGGAGGCAGAGGTCCCCAAGAAATTAAGACAAACAGGATAGAAGAAAGGAGGAAGAGAGATTGTTCCATACTGTACTAGTAGTGCATACTGGCTTTGCCTAAATTTAGTACACAGCGTGCAGTAAACGCATTTATACAGTCTGCAGTATGCAAGAAGTAACGGCATTGTTGGGTACTTCTGGGAAACTGTGTGTAGTATGCAACTAACCAGTGTATCTTGCATACTACATCACATAATGCAATGCGTCACTACAGTGGAAGAAATCACATGACCAGCCTCCATTTGTGCCATAGCAAAGTTGTTTGAATTAGTACATACTACATACTAACAATGACCACTGCGTACAAACTGCAGTTCAAGCTGTATACTACACTGTAAGTGCTGGACATAGTTCAAACACTGGTACAGGGATCAAACGAGAGTAAATATTGAACTAGATTTAAGTCGCTATGAAAAGAAGTGGGATGCAAGATTGACACTGAATTTGGCATCTTCTAATAAGTGATGTTATTGGTTGCTGGCTTGCTGTGTGTTATCGGGTTTTCTTGTTTGGATGTACCAATAAAAAGCTGTCACCTTTGTAACTCTCTTCCCATTTTTACATTATCTTTAACTATGCTGGTGCACTGGAAGCTAGGATTTCACCACCAACTGCTGCTTTAAACTAAAACGCATCTTCTTTTGCAGCATCTCTGTTCAACAGACTTCACCTTCTTTGCCAGGGATGTAGACTGACAAACACATGAACATTACCAGAACCACAGAGGCCCAGAGAACAATAAAACACAATTATTGGGCAGTGTTTCCTTAGGGATTATTTTGAATCCAACTAAATCTAAAATATGTGCCATCTAACTGTAATGCAGACTTTTAAACTGTCACGTGTTCAGGTTAAATTGGGACAGCTTCAATATCCCAGCTTTCAAAGAGCACGTTGGACCAATCCAATGAAGACAGTGAGTAGATGACTTTTTGCATGCTTTGAAATCACACAGATAACGTAAACTATTCACTGGACACACACATGCACGCATGCACAGCTGATGGACACAGTCAGCCAGTCGCGTGCCTCCCTCTCAGATTAACAGGATACTTTGTGTTCACACTACCTCAGACATCTAATTTCGACGCTGCTCACAGAAATAGGACCCTCAAACCAGCCCCTTTCCATGAGCGCGTCAGTTTCGCCCGAGACAACTATGGGCGCACCTTCCGCTTTGACACTTGCGTAATAGACCGGCCCTGTCGCTTTAACTCGATTACGCATATGATTGGTGATGTGTAGTAATGCCGCTATGAGATCTAATCTAAGTTATGATGCTCAATAGTCAGACCAGATCTGCGGTAGTAGGAGAGGGCTTGGTTTTTGACCTGGGCCGGTGCCAGCACTAGCCTCCTCTGGCACGGCCCTACCCCGGCGCGGCCTGCTGGGCTGGCCGGCCCCGGGGCGGCGCGTCACAGGGAGGACGGCAGCAGTGCGTGCCGCTCAGACTCTCAGCACCATCCGACCTGTGTCTGTGACACAGATACAGACAGATTTATGACAGGGCCACGCTGTTCCGTGCTAACGCTGTGCTACCTTCTCGGGCTAGTTAAGGAGGAGACATTTTCCGAGCAAAGGCAGCCCAGACTGGGCCTGGTGCATGCAGAGGAGCTACTCCAGAAACGCAGAGGTGTACTTACTGCTGACTTTCATGCTGCCAAAAGCGGAGGGCTGCGGCACTGGTTTGCAGCTCTCTGCGAAGGATGTGGTCCTGGGCCGACCCGACATGATCCGATCCCTTTGATTCTCTCGACTCGGGAGACTGTGACTTGCTAAATGGCAGAGCTGATCGATTCGCCGAACCTTCTCATCCAAAAAGGGATGACAGTAAATTAATATCACTTTGATTCGCAGGTAGGGCAGACAGAAAGAGACCCCTTTTATCCTACGATCATTCACACTACCTTGTAATAAACTACCCTTTTTTCCCCCAACCGACAGTCAATCAGGGCAACATATCCTCCTTTTTTTTTACCAGGTTTTCACTCAGCGGGCCTTAGAAGACACGTCTCCGACTAAAATAGTCATGAATCTGGCCTCTCCCTTTGACCCCCGGTTAAAATGCTATTGTGGGTTTTTTCTATATTAATCCCACAAAGATGAAGGCGGTTGAGTTCAGATGATGATCCGGCGCGGATCGAGGGTAAATTCGGCTTTTTCTGGTCGATTCGGGACACATGCAGTTCCTCTTCATATCCCGATGTGAAGGCTCAATGATCCGACTGCCATGGCGGCTCCCTCGCTATACCCTAGCCTACAGACCGTCCAACGGAAAAATCCGCCAGTTGCCGCGGTCTTCAACGATTTCGCTGGCTTTAGGCTGTAGCTAAATCCGGACTCGTCGTCGTTAAATGTCGGCGTCGGTTCCGAAGCCCCGGGGCGACGAGCTCCTCAGAAAAAAACGGTGTTAAGGTACAGAGTGCGACGATACCGAATGTCTTTTTTTTTTTATTCCTTCCCCATAGGTTTCGGGCTCTCAGTCTTTGTCGCTGCGCGTGCTACTTACGCCCTTAACGTAGAGTGTTACGTCGACCGCTACGGGTTAACGGAAAGAAGTTCGCGCTGCCGGCGTAACTAGTGGCAGCGAATAGGAAAACAGCTAACGTGCGTACACTGAATCTGGGGTGGCCAATTCAGCCAATCAGAGAAGACATCCGTCAGAAATGGGCGTAAACCCTGTTCTTGCAGTCCAATCGAAAAGCGGCTCTTGAGCACCACATGGCATAATTTGCTCGACACCGCCTTCGCGATTTCAAAGGGGTTTTTTTCAGTGCCGCGACTGGGGCAGTGGGCGGGGCTGTTAGCCTTGACTGACGTGTACGTCAACCAATAGAGCTCCATTTTTCGGCCTCCAGTGCAAAGACGCCCCAGCTGTCACAGAGCACCGGTGGTCATGCAGCACTGTTGCTATGTTAGTAACAAAGCCAATCCTCTACCGCTGCTCGTCACACTTTTTTTATTTATTTATTTTCCTTAATGCGGCCCTATGGCACATCCATTTAATTAGTGTCATAATGCTCAGTAATCCTAATTAAGTGTATGCACATGTGTGCATGGTCACCCTGCCAGTATAAGTGTGTCACAATGTGGGGCGTATAAATATGATGTTAAACGCCTCTTTCACACTGTAACTAATGTGGAAATTGTATTTTTTTTTTACTTTAAGCGCTGAAGTACTTGCATTTCATTTAATCTGTTTTCCAAAAGATCATTAAACATGACATTTGAACTATAGCTATTATATATTTATCTGTTTATAAGTAAACCATTCATTCATGAACTTACTTGCTCACTTACTTATTTACTTATATCCTTAATATTTTGTTTTATGTATCATTTAAAGTTAAATACACACACTAAAACACAAACAATTCCTTACTTGAATTTGAAGTGGTGATTTTATTTTGAAATTAAGAACAACTCCAATTTTGTGTGTTTCCAACCAATACTTTTTTGTATCATTATGAAATATTCATTAATTTCACTTATTTATGTATTCTTATTATTATTATTATTGGGTGGTGCAGAAGCCTGGAATTAATGAATCAAGTATGATATATCTGGAATTATAGAGTTAATAAATGCTTGAATTAAACCTAAAAAAATCTCAAAAAGGGAAATTATTTTGTCAAAATATAAATCAACCGGGAGAAAATAAATTCACAGTTAAATCTGTTAAAGTAAAATTCCTCCATGAAATGCTGGAAAGTTGGACCTTATTCCATTATGTGCCGCTTATATACAGATGACCTGTCATCAGGTGACACAGGAAAATTGACTTGATATAAAGTATAAACAGAAACTTCCAACCAGCAGTCCAATATCTGGGATGTGGAGATGCTCCTTCACAGTAACACACATTTCCACAGGTATGAAGGAAAAAAACAAAACTATAACTCCAATTTAATGGAGTGACAAGATCCAACCCAAGTGTAACATGTGCAGAACTACACATCTGTTATTAAATAAGCGCTGCAATCCCTCCTTCCTTGCTCTGATTGGTCTGTCTGCAGTCTGTATCTCCCTGTATAAATGTGAGAGCGCTGGAGTCGGTAATGTGTTCGAGTCATGTCTTGTTGAAGCACATGCTACTGCATTCCCAACATTCCCACTGGTCAGCTCTTGTCCATATTACTTATCTCACATTCTCCACGGTAAACAAGAGAAGAAAATGTTTAAAATTCCTCCTCTTTTCATGGTGTGATAGAAATTTGCTTGAGCTGGAGCAGCCGGTCAGAAGGAAAAAAAAAAAAAAAAGATTAAAGACCAATGAAGCGATTTCTGAATGTGTGACAGAGAAAGATGCAGTGACCCCTGAAGGGAAAAGTCTGAAAGAAGAAGAACCAGTTTTCCATGGACGCTGGTTCTGTCAGCTTGGATTTACCATTAACTGTGCGATTATCAAAAGATTGTAACTGATCTATAATGGCTAAAGGGTGCTTTTAAAGTGTGATTTGTTTCTCTGATGGCCTACAACCACATGAGTGAGATGTGCGTCAAGTGAATATCAAAGTTACACAACTCTGTAATGCTGTCTGAGGAGGGACTAAAAAACAAGCTTTATTTCTCTGTTTTCTAGAATTTCTCATATGAACTGAAAAGCAAGTCCCTCGTCTTGACAGGAAAGTCTCTCCTCCTTGTGATCAGTGTGGTGGGAGTCTGTCTTTTATGCGATCTATTTATACCCGGTTGTGTTTCGTATCAAAGGGAATTTCTCCCAGGCTGTTTTAATGGTCCACATGCAGAACAGAGAGCAGCAGCATTTCCAAGACAGGCAGCTGAGCAGAAGTAATGTTAGACACCGCTTTCCCTTTGTAGCAACGCATCCCCCAGCAAACATACATTTTCTTTTTACCCTGAGTATACAGAAACAAACAGTTGTGCGTGAGAGTTGAGGACAACTCAGCAAAGAGAACAATTAAAGCAGAAGAAAACAAGTTTACATCTGCGTTGCATCTTCATCTAGTTTCGGCTGATGTTTAGGTCACAAAAGTGGATGTTTGTGAATGTTCAAATCCTGAAAAGTACTGATTTAACATGAAACAGTAAGTGGATGTTATTTTTAAGCATTTTAGTACATCGACTCAAGTGCAGAAATCCGATAAACATGCATCCATCCCCACAGTTTCATCCAGGTGGAAACATCATATTAATCATACAGAAAGGTGGAACTTTACGTTTCGCTGGATTTATTACCTCATCATACACTTCACTAATGAATTTATAGTCAATCACAATGCTTCTTCAGTATAGCATGATGTTACTTTTGTAAATTAAGGTCCCATTAAGAATAAAATATGGATCTGTTTTGCATACATCTTAGCAGTGCATTGTCCTGAATAACTATCAGACTCATAACTCATCAAAAAGATAAAATAAATAAATAAAATAAATGGTGGAAATCCAGAAGGTGACATCACTGCAGCTTCAGCACATTCAGATTTTTATATCCAGTCGGTGCAAGGTAATTCCTCAGCTAAATTACACATTTGGTTTAATGCTTATAGTTGATGACGTTATACATATTTGATTAAATATGCACTTTTGGGTAGGAAAGTATTCAAGCATGTATTTATTTGTTAATTTCTGACATTGTGGGTTAAATAAGAAAAAAATACAAATGGGACATTTAAAAAAAAGCTCACTTTGAGGACCCCTTATCAGTTTATCACTTCATGCTTTGTGTCCGTAGGCACCAATAATAATTTATATTGTAGTTTAGACACAAGTGAGTTGGCCAACTGTAAGCAGCAGAAACGGTAGAAGGTTAAATAGTCCAATCATCAGGTTTTTGGAAAGCGAAAGTAGTCTGTCAGTACAAAATGTTTTATCATTGCTGAACCAGGCAAAGAAGAGGTAATTTTGTTTGACTTTCAAATGTAGCTTTATGAATGTTGGCTTGCAAAATACAGAGAAAAGGAAAATAACATCCAGTATTGCTGTGTCTTCCCCCCTTCCTCCTTGCTCTAAACTGAACTTTAAAGAAATGTATTCTGAGTTAGGGACTTTATGAACGTTTAAACACAGTCTTTGAGTTTATCTTTAGTCACCATGAATGAACCTCTATGTCTGTGATCTCTTTCAATAAATATCTCGTAAATGTGGGGGGAAAATAGATACAAGTGAGTTTGCATCATTGAAACATTCCAGATTTCTCTTTAATGATGTGTTTTTAATGATGTACTGTAAATGTGTGGATGACAGCAAATATTGAGCAGATTTTTCCCACATACTCGCAGATCTGGAGTTACATTCAGTAACCATGGATATATGATAATGGATATAAATCATTTTCATTAAAAGCTAAAGGTTTAGACTCTCAGATTGGTTGAAATTAATGTTTCTAATTCTTTTGAGATTGAGAAAAACAAGATTCCTGTAGAAAGTTTTAGTTTTTTATTTTATACAAAGACTTATTCTAGACCTGCACTAGTCTGCACTTTCAGAGATTTTGCATTTGTGAATGAAGTAGATGCAGAACAAGTGTGTGAGATTTCATTTTTAGAGGGTAAGATTTTAAACTCAGTCAGCACATCTTTCATACATGCACACACACGCCAAACACACCTGAGGCTGACACTCCAGATAACGGCGACATTTACCTGTAAAATAGAGATTAATTATGCAGGAATGACACTGGTGTGGAATGATATTACCATTTAAGCACTTTTCCCCATAAATAAAGAAAATCCCGATTCTACAATAAAATGCCACAATAATATTCTTTAAAAATTTATGTAAATGGATGTTGTATGCTTAAAGAAGAGCAAGTTTTTTGTTTTTTACGCCAAAACATAAACAAATAAATATCAAAATAAATATACATGAACAATATCTAACAGAGATCACATTTCTTTCTCCTCAAACCTTTCATTTTTTTCATAGCCTTATTTGTATTTTATTTTGAAAAGTGAATTTAAAAACTCTTATAGTTTTGTTTGTTTTGGTTTGTCAGTTGAAATTTGAAAAAAAAGCGATATTAAAATAAACTGAATTTTGCACGGTTTAGTCACAACCTGTGATGCGTAACTCAGGAATAAAAGTCATTTCTTCATATCGAAGGGAAAACTAGTGAAAGCAGCAGTAAAATGATCTCCCACGCAAACTGATCTCTGTGTCGACTGCTCTAAGAAGCTGTATAAATGCATAAATACAGTTTTAAAAGTGCAGTAAAGTGTATTCACACAAACGTGGGCTTAAGGTCGTCTTTGAACACCACCGGGTGTGGGGAGCGGTAGAGGCTTCCGTAGTCGTCGTACTCGCTGTCCGAGGAGTCCGAGGAGCTGTCCGAGTCCGTGAGCGAGCCCCGCTGCAGGCAGGAGTCGCAGTAAGGCAGGTGATAGTAGCAATAATCTGTCGAGCTGCTGGAGTCCGAGTCCCAGTATCCGCTGGAGTCCCTGATGTGTTTATGGTGCTGCTCGCTACCGCCACCCTCCACCATGTCCCCTTGAGCTGAGTGGGTTTGTCCTGCACAACATCTGTAACTCATTAAATAGCATCTTTGGCATGTTCTCATTGCTTGCTGGCCGTCTGCATCCTCCTTCTCCTGCTTTTCTACCTCAGGGATGCAGGTGTGAGCTAGGGGGAGGGTGCTACCCTCGGGATTTTTGTGTCCACAGTTCTCTGTTGTCTTCCTGCAGCCAGGAACATCTGGACCGGTGTAGAAACCAGGAGGGGGCAAGCGTCTTCTGCTGGAGTAAAAGGGCGGCCGACGTTTTCTAATCATGGAGGGGGATATGCAGGGGTAGCGGAAGTGATCTGGTGGATGGGGGGAGCAGGGTGTCTGGGGGGACAGAGGGGAGAGTGTGCTCAGTTTTACCTGGGAAGGTGTCCTGGACGCCTGAACTGGTGATCGAAGCGTGGTCTCCATGACTGCATCCACGCTCAGCTCCTGGAGGATCTCCTGCAACTGCTCGCTGCTAACGAAACCAGTTGGTCTCAGATTTGATCCAGTCAGAAACTTTAAACCATTCTGACCAACGAATGTTTCAACCCGGGTCGGGTTTAGTCCTCTGCGGCTTTGGAGCGACGTGACAAACTTGACTGTTTCCTCTGCCGTCCTGCTGGGAAATGTGACGGACACGGGCTGCTGGACATCGTCCACTGCTCCAGGCTCAGATGAGACATCTCTCTGAGTTTCACTCCCAGAAACATCTTCAGGGTAAGGGAGGGAAACAGAAGCAGGAGCCGGGGAGACCGGAGCAGAGGACGGTTCCGAAGATGGAGGATTTGATGAAGAAGGTGAAGCAGTGAGGCCGGGGGAGAAATGAAGGGATGAGAGTCTGGATTTAGAGTCTCTCTGAGATGGAGAGGAAGAAGAGGTGCCTTCAGACTGAAGCTCGGTGGTCTGAGTGGAGGATGAGTTGAGGTAAGTGGTGGAGGAGTCAGCATCTTGCTCCTTGGGGGGCTGGCTTTCCGTCATGAGTCGCAGCAGTTTATCCTTGGCGCTGTTTACCTGCTCTTGAAGACTGTCAATCACAGCATTCTTCTGGAAATTGTAGTGGGAAAAAAAAGAAAATTAACTTAACTTTAATTTTGTCTTGTATTGTTTTCTATGGTGTCTTCAAACTAGGACCAAGCATCACGTTTCCATGAATAGACATCTCGTCAGAGTAACAGCGCATGAGGTGTTTTTCCCAACTTGGCCGCTAGGTGTCAGTAACGGGAACAAACTGCTGTATAAACCGAAAATGAATGAAATAATGAATAACTATCCAAACAGGGATCTTTTCTTGAGAGTTTTCTCCCAGTAGGTGGTAATGGATTAACAACAACAACAATTCAGCATGTTACCTCAGTCAGGAGTTTCTTCATAGAGCTATTTTCTCCCAGCAGGTAGAAGATCTCATCCTGGCTGTACGCTGACGCCTGGCTCTTACTCGGGCTGCTGAAATACTTGGCCATCTGACTCGGGTCGTTCTGATCCTCCTCAAACTGCCGCCACTGGGTCAGCTGCACGGGGGCAAAATTTGATATTTCAGCCCTCAAAATTAAATTTCTACATGCCATCAGACAGATTATTCCTGCTGGTTGTAAGTATCACCCAGATCACCTGACCTGACGTTTTCAGCAGGTGTGTTTGAATGTAATGCTCATTTGAAAAATATTTCCTTCCTCCCACTCGGGATGCATTCCTTAATTGTAACATATACCTTCCTCCAGACTTCTAGAGTCATAAACCTGTTTGCAGCAGTCTACAAAGTTTTGACTCACACGCCTTCTGCGTGAGTCATGTTTTACTGACAGAGATGGAAAAACGACATCCTCACGGCAACTGTGGTTGTCAGTACAACAATCACGCACAGAATTCAAATCAAATGAGAAAATGACACTCATAGCTGTCATCCAGCAGTCTGTTTGTCATGTCTGTCTACTTATAGTTTCAGGTTCTCTCATGACAGCTCTAACTTAAAAGTTCGTCTCTCTTGGAATTTTACGACAGAGAAACTTAAGATGCCATCAGCAGGAGAAACCAGAAGACACCCGAGGTGATTTTCCAAGACGAAATAATCCCTTCGTTTCGAACCTGAGGCACGAACAGCATGCAGTTCGTGGCCAGCGTGCAGAGGAAAATGGCTCCAGCCACAGTGCTGCAGACCAGGTTGGGCCACGCCTGCAGGAAGATGGACACGGGGACGGCCACGGCGGAGGAGGCGGTAACCAGGGTGACGGCTGTGATGATGGTGGGAGACTGGTTGACCGGAGGACGGCTGACGTTGCTGGTCAGTCCGGCCAGATAGGTGCCGTAGAGGAGAAGGCAGCCCTGAAGAAAGAACAAACACAGGAACGGAGAAAAAAAACAAGACATATATATTAGGATATATTAATCTACTAAACAGACTTGAGTTACCATAGTTACAGGCTGCTACTCGTGAAATCAGGTTTTATTTTTATTTATTTATTTTTATTTATTTTTCAGGTGTTAAAATGTGACATTTGAAACTATTTTGCATCTGCAACTAAAAGTACAATTTAAATGCATATTTATGTGTTTTCTACATTATTATATTAGTTTGTACATCTGAGCATATTTAATTAGATAATGCCTCATTTGTATTTTTATATAGAACATTTCCGTAAAAATGTTTCATATGAAGATTTATTACTTAAAAATGTGTAAGATTTCACAGTTAATGTCTTAAAAAGCTATTTCAGATATCAAGTTCTTGCAGTTAAGACTTCCAATGCTTTCATATTGATAAAACAGTAAAGTTCAGGTGAGTGTGCTCTTTTATTAGGCATACATGGAGGTTATTCCCGGTGATGAACATATCATAACTCTTCATAAAATCAAAGCCTTCAGGTAAAAAATCTGGGGAGGAGATGGGATTTTAAGAGCGAGCTTGGCGGTTGAGACATCAGAAGGCACATGAGAGCGAATACTTCTTGCTCTTTAAATAAATCTATGAGAGAGTAACTGGAATAAATCAAGAAAGTGATCTTAAAACGGTGATAGCGATACCTGTCTGAACGAACTCTCAGGGGTTTCCTTACGTCCTCGGATGATTCAGAGGATGAACTCCCCACTTTACTGGCACATACCAAATATTCTAGTTTTATTTATATGTATGAACATTATTATATATAACATTTTACAATATATCTGTACTTGTATGTGTATATGTTGTTCGTATTCTAAGTTCATTTATTTTTTTTGTCTTGATATTTATGAATCAAGTTTTGTTCCTGCCCACAAATTTTAAGTATACTAGAGTGTGTGTGTGTGTGTGTGTGTGGGTGGTGGTGGTGGTGGTGGTGGGGAAGGGAAGGAGGGGGCGTTGAGGAGGAAGGGGGGTTATACGATGACTCATAGAGGAGATCCAACAACTCAAAACAGCTGGTAGCAGAATTACTAATAACACTTTCGATTAAGATGTTTTCACTGTTATATGGACCTCCTGCCCCGTCTCTACACAACATTTTTAAGGACTTTTTTTGTTGATACTATTCTGGCTGTCACTCTGCTTACATCACATGCTTCATTTTCATGATTGGTGGTCATGGGTGGGGGTCTCCAGTTCTTCTGATACAGTCTAATGCTTCCTGGAAATCATAATCAAATCCAGAAGAACGAGACTAATTCTTTGTATCAAAGAGGAAACTGTCAATAATGGATGGCCAGGCAACTTTAAAAAAAATATTGAAAAGGTATGTTCAAAGTTTAAAGCTATTCAGAACTAGATCATGGACTCGCCAGAATTGGTGACCATTATAATAGTATAAACTCCTAAATAGAGATAATCTTATGGCTTAATTGTTTCCAGATTGGAGCAAAATATGTCTCAGAACACAAACAGCACAAATAATCAGATCTAATATAAATGGATGAATTATGACAGTAATGACTTCCTGAATTTGATCATTGTATTGGAAAAAAAACAGAGAATATTTACCTTCTCGATAGCGATAACGACGACCCAGATGTTTGAGTGTACAGAAGAACAAGAGTCCAGCTGGGACAGAGAATAGAAGACGTCTCTCTCCATCACCTACAACACAGTGACCATCCCAATGAGACGACACCTCCATCCAGGAGGAAGAATTAACTTCTCGTTTTACACTCAGAACCTCCCTCAAAACCTCAAACAAATCAAATCATCCGACAGTAAAAAAAAAAGCAGCCAGATGAAAAGTTGTCTCCATGATAAATTACAAGTCACATGTCCTCCAACAGTATCTAAAACTTTCCGCTCAGCCTCACGGTGACGTTTACCTTGACGACGGCTGCGACAGATCGCGAACACCTGACGGGATCCGACAGGTTCCAGGCGGTGAGGACCAGAACGTCCACCAGCATCAGCAGAACCACCATGCCAATCAGCTGGATGTCCCGGATGATCTGAGACAGGAAGAGAGGTCACACTGAAAACAACACTGAGCTTCCATCTTGAAGATCATTCTGTGTCTTTGAAGCATCTGAACTTCTTTTGACTCCAAGCAGTGAAAACTCTCAGTTTGTGGCTTCCAAGAGGAAAAAGTTATTATATGAAAAGGTTCAAACAGTGAAGTTGATGGATTCTTGTTGGTTTTTATTCTGATGAAAACAAGACGGTAAACTTTTAATTCAAACAAACACCAAACTTGATTCCTAGTCACTGAAATGATTTCTCAAAGTGAAATGACTCATGTTGACCTATAGGTGGCAGTATTATAATAATAAGCTGGTTCACATGTTCGGTCTTATCTTGAGAACCAAATGGGTTAAAAAAAATTCTTTTTTTCTCTAATTGCTTGAAAGATCCTGAATTTAACAAACCCAGCTGCTAAGCCATTTCCACCTATAAAACTTTACCTTTCAAAAAACCGAGACAAACTCCTCCGAGATCGTTGATGTGAGTCTGACAAAACTTAGTGTACATAATTCACAAATAATGTGAGTTAAAACTAGTTCTCAGATTTAGATGTGTCATTGAATGTTAAAGTTATGCACCAATCAAATTTGACTGGCAAATCATAACTCAAAGGCCAATATCTTCTGACCACAATGCCAATCACCAGACTTGATATTCCTTGGAAAATCCAAATGTAGGCAGACCAAAACCTTTTTGTTTTGTTTTGTTTTTTTGTTTTTTTTTACCAGGCTGTAAAAGTGTTTATGTTTGTCGTAAAGTTAGACATTTTAACAAGGAGGTCAGTAGAGGTTCACTTGTGTCTGAAGCCAACCCCTCATGACCTTTTACTCTGATTTCTTGGAAAAAGGTGGATCCATTACAGTCATTGTCGACCAAGTCTGCCACCCAAAGGTCTCGTCAATTTTGAAAAACAAAAAGTGAAAATAAAACAGACTAGTCTGGGGATGTTCATCCTGAGACCAAAATAAAACAAACTTCTTTCTGAAATTTTTCAGTTTTCAAATCCTTTGAAAGTCAGTGGGCGAGGCTCAAAGTTACTTTTTGGGTTGGATTTGGTGACATACTCGTTTAAACTCTCAAAAATCCACTGACACTGTAACATAAAACTGCATACACCTCTGTGTTGTATCAGTAACCTGTTAAATTATTCAACATTGTATCATCTTCCATCAACAACATTGTTGTATCTTGTATAAAGTTGAAGTTCAAGTGTTTGATCCAGTCTGTAACAGACTATGTACATCAAAAGTGGGCGTGTCCACCAGCTCATTTCCTCGCCCATTTTTGGATTATCGGGGATTGGGCTGAGTCAGCTCCTGCCAAAAATGGTATCATCTAGACGCCCGGAAATCGGGCTTCAAATCAATTCAAAAACGAAAAGAAAAACAAGTGACATCACAGGGGGTTGTCCAGTACCTTTTATACAGTCTAAGAGGGGGGTAGACCAGGACACATCATAATACCCATAATTTGTGCATGAACCTTCTTGAGATATGCTGCCCCCACATGGTCAGAAGAGGTATTGCTACTTAGAGTCGCTTTAATGCTTTTAATGCATTTTTTATTGACTGGATTGCAAAGATAAACACTGTGTAAGGATGGATGCTGAGAAAAGACACAAATAAACATAAAATCAGCGGGACTGGTAGACGTACCACTCTCTTGTCAGGCAGTCGCTGAGTAAACACTCTGTACAGTCTCCACGTCTTCCCCAGAATTGGGCCAAACACCAGCGTACTCCCGACACAAAGCGTCCACATCCGAGCCTGCAGGGCACAGGGTCACGTCACTGTCTTACACTCGGATGACCGTATTGGAGCATCACAGGGGACCAGCATCCTTACTTGCAGGACAGCCGTGGACGTTTCACCCAGAGAAGAAGCTTGATCATCAACGGCGAACAGGAAGCCGCTGACGTAGGTGAGAACACTCCCCACGAGCGTCAGGACGTTCAGGTTGGGACTGGACATCTTTACTATTCTGAAGACACGACACAGCCACTTAAATGTGACCTGTATGTTGGGTTTAATGTCCGCGAGGTGTTGCAGTTTTTTTTTTTTACCTGTTGTTTTTGAAGCGCATGGTGAAGAACAGGAAGCAGAAGGCCAACAAAATGCCACAGGAGAGCAGCATCCACACAACGGCACTGAGCACCGTGGAAAGGGAACGGCGCGGCTGCTCCGCGGACATCTGCACACATGAACATGCAAACCCCTTAAAGTCGCACTTAGATGCAGCTCGGACGTGAACGTTGCATGATTGATGGATGTGTCACCCGCTCACGTTTAACGCATAAAATAATAATAATAAAAAAGGAAACACAAAATTTTCCCTGAAGGCAAAGTTTTATTCAGCCAAACACATAAACATTACAAAACCGATTTGTGTGAAATTAAAATCATCAGTTTTAAACAAAATGGACTCAATTCGTTCAAGCAACAGAAGGTCAGCTCTTCAGACGTGAGATGACAAGAGGCGCTGAGTTGACACCCCCGTGGTTCCTCCGGGGGTTGAAGAAAGGATAGAGTCTTTCCCCGAAAGAGTATCCGGTGAAGGTGTAAATATGTGAATGAGAGTCTGCGTTGTAAAAGGAAACCTGCCCCCACCCCACGTCCACATACACCCCGACCGTCTGGAGCTTGTCCACCAGCGGTAAGCAGACGGGAGAGCTGTTGAGCGCCCAGTACGTCCCGTCCTTCCTCATCCCCAGGGTCCAGTAGCCGTTCTCGGGGTTCTGGAGATTCCCTGCTTTCCTGTTGACTGATTCGAGTCCAACTCCGATGTCCCACTCTGTCTTGCCGTCCACCTGGACCTCGTAGTAGAACCTGCCGGAGGAGAAACCCTCCTTTCCCAAAACACTGACGCAAGGGTAAAACCTCTCCGGGTTGTCGGGGACCTTCGCGGCCACGTTGCCGTGGGAGACCTGTTTCTTGTTTTCGGACAGCACCAGTTTGGGGTGGGCTGTGTTAGGATCCAGAGTCACGTCCACGGCGCACACGCGAGCCCGCTGGAACTCGGATTCACAGAGCCCCTTCACCTCGGCCTTGACTCTTTCCTCCAGCTGCCTCGCCACCCTCCTGACGGCCCTCCTCACCGTCCCCACGTACTCGGCGGTTTCCACGCAGGAGTCAGACCAGTCTCTGACTGCTGGCAGCGTGGAGGCGGCTGGGAAGCTCTGGAGAAGGTAGAGGTCGTCATCGCTGTGGGAGAGGAGCTCCAGTTCAGCGCTCCTGCGCCTCAGCTGATCGACCTCCTGCTCCACCTCAGATAAAACAGCACTGGCTCTGCTTTGAACCTGCCTCTGCTTTGCTCCGATCACCTCCACCACCTCCTCCTGGCCTCTCT
The DNA here is from genome assembly GCA_028564865.1 of Zenarchopterus dispar. Lineage (NCBI taxonomy): Eukaryota > Metazoa > Chordata > Actinopteri > Beloniformes > Zenarchopteridae > Zenarchopterus > Zenarchopterus dispar. The sequence continues at coordinate 12,699,060 of JAOWBL010000014.1, read as the reverse complement.
GCACTATTTGGAGGAGCTTCTCGAAGACCCACAGGCTCTCCTCCACCTCTCTTTCCGTGTTTCTTTTGCTGAGCTGAACAGCTTGATTGATGTCGCGGATTTTCTGCAGCCGGCCCTGGATCATTTCCTGCAGCTGCGCGTTCACGATCCCGATGCGCGCTCTCCTGTCCCTGCTTTCATCTTCCACGGATACGGCGCGGTGAGCCTTGTGGTCTTTCTTCATGCAGTCCCGGCACACGTATCTCTGGTCAGTGACGCAGAACAGGTCCAGGAGGTTCTCGTGCTTCCTGCAAACTCTGTCCCGCATGTCCATCATGGGGTGGATCAGTCTATGTTCCTTCAAGGTGCCGAGAACATGATGGGGCTCCAGATGAGTCTCACAGAACGAGGCCAAACAGTCCAGACACGATTTGAAGGCCTTCACTGTTTTCCCCACGCACACGTCACAAGAAACGCCCGTTTTTTGAGCTGTGGACTGGTCCTCAGCGCTGACTTCTTCTTCTTCTTTCTTCCCCCCCACCTGCTTGAACTGAGACGCCACCTCTGATATGAAGGTGTTGACTCTGAGGTCGGGCTTTTTGTAAAACTTGTGCTTGCACATGGGGCACTGCGGCAGGTTGAGGCTCCGCCAGTACGTCTGGATGCAGTCCCTGCAGAAGTTGTGCCCGCACGGCGTGGACACGGGCTGGCTGAAGACGTCCAGACAGATGGCGCACAGAAGCTGCTCCTTGGACAGGACGCTGGTAGCGGCCGCCATACCTGGGAACACATCCAGAGAGAAGACAGGTGGGATCAGAGCTCCTTGCAGCTGTTTTTTTTTGTCTTTTCACTATCACACCAGGCCTGCAAACACTTGTGCCTTTTGAGCTGTCCATATCCACAAATAGCAATGCAGGCAGGGTGTTAAATTTCATCAAAGGCTGTTTTATTTTAGCTGCAGGGTTTTCACAAAGAGAGAAAAAAGTGATAGAAATCAAGTAAAATACTAACACATGAAATATTGGTGCACAAAAGCATAGCTCACAGTGTTTGGGTGAAGAGGGTCTGACCCACTTTGAGGTGCATAAATGAACATTATAAAAAACAAAACAATAAAACTGATGACTCACCTCGCTTCTTTGTGGGGTAGCAAAAACACAGAGAGAGAGAGAGTGGCCCGTTTGTGTTTCTCAACTCGGTCTGGAGTTTACGTTTGGGAAAGCACGTTGTCCTCTGCTCACCCTTCTCTTAAAGGCAGCAGAGACAGAGGCTAAACTAAACATAGCTCCGGTGGCCCGGCCCATTTACCTTTCCCGTTCTCCTCGGTTCAGCTGTCTTCCAGAGTGGAAGAGTACCCCACGTCTTCTGGACCAGCAGGTGCATGTTTTTAGATGCAAGCAAAGCCGGAACGACTACCAGCCATGAAAGTGTTGACATGAAGCACTAAGTTAGAAAAAACTTTAAAACGAAGGCATAAATAATATAAAAACAGTTCAAAAAAGAATTACTGAGTAGTAAAACTGCAAAGACTGGTGATCAACCACTGAGTATCAAAGAGATATTCTAAAGTCATTGAAAAAGTAATTATGAAGTTAGATTAGAAAACAGAAGAAAAGTACTTAAAGTGAATAAGCTTGCCCAATTTAAATAAATCAGAAACAAAAACAATCTAAACTGATTTGATCATTTTCTTTGATATAATACAAATTCAAAAGCTCACATTCACTCACATCATCGAGTAATATCTGAGAAGACAATGAACTTTTATATCAAAGATACGCTGACAAGAACAACTAAATGAGACATAAAAACATAAAACTGATCAACAGGGTAATGTAAGTAGAAGATATTTCTTGCTTTTTTATCCTGATTTTTAGGTAAGTATGAACTGAGTAAGTCAAGTCTTGTTATGATGGAGGGACAACTGAGTATTCCCAAAACTAAAGGGTCATGAAGGGGTCTTTATTAGTGTGAAGCGGTTGCTATAGACACCAAAAACGGTCCAAGGAAAGACAACTGGTGACCCAGTGAGCCCAAGACTGACCGACGTATGTGGAGGGAGAAGGATGGCTGACATAACTCAGTCAAAGAAAAAAAAAACACACAGAAGTGTGAAGAAGAGAAGTCTCCTTTACCCAGGAAGATTTTACTGTTAGGGTTGATATTTTAGTCAGTTTTGTCCTCTTTTAGTTTGGAGTTCTCCCTCCAGTCTCACCAGCGCTTGGTTGGCGGTGTCAGTTTTCAGTTTTCAGCGTCCACCAGCTGTTGACCTGCAGGGCAGTTCGGTGCTGGTGGTGACCTGTTGCCATGACGACTATTTTCACAGAGGAATGTTGTATCATAACCGAAAATATCCATCTGACCCAAACCTGAAAAAGTCCTGGCTGAAGACAAAGACGTGACAGCGAGCATTAAAAATTCAGTCACAGGGTTTAACTGAGGTAACTATTTACAAACTCCAAAAACTATCGTCAACAATCACAATATTAACATGTGATGAGATGCAAAAGGTGCACATGTTCCACCTACCTAAACATCACACTGCCATAGTGTCAGCTTCACACAGAGATTATGCTATGAACACTCACGAGATTCCCTCTCCAGTTGTGCATTCACAGTGAAGGCGTAATATTTGCTCCCCTGTATGAGCTTTCACAAAGTTTTACTGAAATCTGAGGGTGGTCCTTCCACAACAAGCCCCTCGTGTTTTATTCTGCTTGTTTCCACGGTGGACTCGACGGGTTGTTCTTCTGATTTATGTCTTTATCATACTGGAAACAAACAACTTAATTTTCCTCCTTCTCACGACTCAAATCTGCTTGGAGACACTCTGTAAACTAGCTGTGTACCCTCGGTTTGATGGATCGATTGATGTGAAGCACATGCCCAGATGCTTCAAAGTGAAAGGATGGAGATGCTGTGGATGCCTTCAGCGAGCAGGTGATGGGGACGCCGGCCCGGAGTTATCAGGTAGAGGCTCCTCCAGGTAGTTTTTTTTTTGTCTGCATATATTTTAATAGTTGGTACCATGATTTGATACAACCTTTGTCCGAGGGGTGTGTGTCCTTCATCAATCCTCCTTGACAGTCTAATCTCACATATTTTATTAATATCTGAATTACTAATTCTGCCTACGAGGACCAAATCGCCAATGTCAAACACAAAAGACAAGACAGTGATGGGTGCGGTGTGTGCAGTGTGGTGATCACTGTAGTGTTTGTGTGATGTGTAAGAGACGTGTAACCGTAGGCGACAGATACGCTACTAAGGTCGGCGGAGGGGGAGAGGTAGTTTAATGCAACAGCTGGGTTCGCCAGCAGCTCCTGCCCCAAGTCACATGACAAAGATCGTAATAGTCGTTCTTTGACTCTATATTTTTTATTATTTTTTTAAAGAAACTGAAGCTTGTTTGTCACTCAGCTGAGTTTTTAGCACGCATTCTGATGCTAGACATTTCGGTCTAATTTTAAGATTTATATATTTCAATTATTCAATCATATCAGTTCAACATAAACAGGCTAATAAACTTAAGGTTGTACATATTTGTCAGTTAAATCTAAATGAAACACTTAAAAATGAAATTTATGAAATAATACCAATAAACCCAACACGTTTTGAATGCATAAAGACAGATTTATGGGTTTATCATTAATACATCTAATTTGTTTAAAACACTTAAGAACTAGTGCATGTGATGAATACACTGATTTTAAGTATTTGAAACAAATTAGATTTACTAATTATAAAATGATGGGAAACTTATATGTAATTGAAATACATAAACCTTGAAGTTAGGCTTAAATATTTCTGTGAATGCTGAACGCTGCTGTCATCTCCCAGACTTACATGGACGGGTTTCATCCTCCGTGCACTCCACTGCTACATCTTTCTCCATCGCCCATTCACACAGTATCAAGTGTGTCACAGCTCTTTTACTGACTCCACCCCTCACCCCACCCCACACCCACAACACAGCAGGGTGGTGCTTTCTGGAGGTGAAACTAACTTGTGTCGTGTGACATCTTGAATATGAGAATAACATGTATGTAGAAATGAATCATGACAGGTGGATGTGTGGTTGGGAGAGAGAGATTACCCTGCTGAGACTGCATAGTCTCTGCAGCAGGTCCAGGCCCTCCACCCTGCTGACTCCAGCCTCTATGAAGCAACGTGGAGAATCACACTGGCTGCTGCAGTTCAGCTCAGGCGCCATGACTCGACCCGGTCCGTCCGCCATCAGGTAAAAGTCCTGCAGGGGAATAAAACTGCATGAATAGTCTGATCAAACATGTTGCTTTTGTCAAACTCATCTTCAATCCTTTAGTTCATAACATATTTATTGCATCTTTGCTGACAAGCTTTTACATCAATATTGTTATAAAAAATGCATCAGAGAGGTAGTAAAACCACATCCTGGTGTATCCAGAACCCTCCCTCACTGAAAACAGGCACATCCTTACCACAAAATATTAATTATTCACAAGTTTGAGAAATACAAACGTCAGATCAGACTTTGTCAAAACCATCTTAAAAACGAGATGGCGGCGTGACGTCATAGTCAAGTTGTCACGGGTTTACCGGTGTTTGTTGTTTGTTAATGTGACAGACGTGGATATTTGATCTAATCAAAGTTCAATGAGTCTAAACAGCAGGAATAATAAAATAAATGACACAAAACATGCAGCGAAGGTAATCTAGGGGCCTTAAAAGATAAATAAATTCAACATAGACAGGACAAACTAAAGCCACGACATTTGGTGTTCTTGTAAAAGATCATCATGTTACAAATAAATATAGTCTTCGTGGTTAATTTGTGGGATTTGCCAAACGCATTTCATCTACTGTCATTCTTAAATATTTTATTGCAATTTGGATGTAAAAACTCAAATGAAAGCTGAGAATGTGCTCTTCCAGCTCATTCTCGTCACGTGACTCAAATATATTCCGGTAAACAGCTTAAATCAAATCTGTGTCACGTATTTTTGGCCCTGACCGTGTCGAAGCGCGCTGACGCTGGAGACTTGGTTTGCGTGGGGTGTACAGATTTAAAACCGACTGTGAGACCCAGCTCCACCACAGAGTGGAGCTCCACAGAGTGGAGCTCTGATAGAAACGCGAAGAGACCTCAGACATGAGAAGAATTCAGATCCAAGTTATAAAAAAAAAAAAAAAGTCTCATCAAAGTACTAATTTTGTTCCAGCCTCTGAGGAATAAATCACGCAACAACAAAGCCCGTGGGTTGTCACACAGTAACCGCCGTGTCAGTGACGTCATCACGACTCAAACCGAAAGAAAAGTACTGCAATTAGAGCAGCCTGCACAGTGGCTTCTGTTTACAGTTTTGCTCCGAGCCACAAAACCTGGAGATGGTGGGATTTTTTTATTTTTTTAAATTTTTTTTACAGCGTCTGGGAGCGGAGGGATAAACTTGAAGTTTGTCCCTCGTGCCCGCAGGAATTTTTACAAGGCGAACCCACGTTGCACCGACACGCTCCGATTATGTTATCAGGCACACCTGATCCTCCCAGAGAGAGACAGACAGAGAGACAGACAGAGAGAGAGAGAGACAGAGAGAGACTTCAGGGTCTCATGGCAGTTTCTGACTCAGCTGCGCGTTGCCATGACGACGTGAGACTACCTGTATTGATACAGCTCGACAGACAGACAGACAGGTGAGTGTGTATGAGACAGCTCGTGTCTC
>JAOWBL010000014.1:12654731-12671933 GCA_028564865.1 Zenarchopterus dispar | reverse complement strand
CTAAACTTATTCCGAGTATTTTATTTTATTTTGATTTATTTTGCTTATTCACATGTATTTATTTTTATTCTATTTTTCACTTTACATTATTCCATGTTTTACCTGCACTGTTGTATCAAAGCAATTTCCTAGTCTGTAAACCTGTTTACTGGCAATGGCTATAAAGTGATTCTGATTATCCATCCATCCATCTAGATATGTATCAGTCTTCTGCAGCTGATCAGGATGATCCAGTACTTTTGTGCTTTTGCTCCCTTTTTTACAACCCTTTTCTCTCCTGATCCCTCGGAGGATGTGATATTTTGTGTGAACACACCTGTAATAACAAGAGTCCAGCTCTGGTCTTGGACTCCCTGGCCGGCAGTTGTCTTACAAGTGTAATTTCCTGTGTGGTTCTTTTGGACCCTCTCTATGGTGAGAGGGTACCGTTCACTCTCTGACGTGGACATTTTTAAGTTCAGGTCGAGAGCTCTGGTGGTGTTCCACAGCTGCTTCCCTGTGGTCCTGAAGGTGAAGAGCTTTTCTCCATTTAATTCCCAGGTCAGGAGACGGATGTCCTTGATTGAGTCGTTTTTGCAGCGCAGGGTCACTGTGCTGCCAGCGGTCCGTGAGATAATGCTCGATTCTGAGGGAAAAAAAACATTTCTGCTGAACTTCTTTCTCCATAATTCTTGGGAAATGTGTTACGTAACTCACAAACGCAACACAAAGTAGGCTGGCAGATGAAATCAGACTTTTATAAGAAACTGATGACAACTTCAAAAATTGCAAGTGAAAAAGAAAAAAAACTAAATAATAAACCAAAACACAAAGGGACATGGAGGATAAAAACAGTATAAACAAAGATGGATTATTGGATACAAGTTTTAACATTTTGACTTTGATTACATTGTGGATAATAAATATAGTCTGGCAGGGTGGGTTGATCAGAACAAGGTCATTCAGGATGTTTTTACCCCGCCATTACTGCAAACTGGAAACAAATAACCTTTGAACCGCTTGAAAGCTAAAATATTGCTGTAAAACCTCGAGTCATGTCTGAGGGCTCATAGCAGGAAATGGTGAGATTGGTTCAGTTTGACAATGAGAAAAATCAACCTACAAGACCTTTGTATCGCTTTTCATACATGGATGATATAGTTGTCAAATACTATTCATAAGACCAAAAAAAAAAAATAGTGCATATTTGTTAGGGTAGGTGAAAACTACCTGCAGGCAGGAAAGTCCAGAAGATGCAACACATCACCGCTCCACTGATGCCCGAATATGTAGAAAAACCAACCATCTCACCTTAAAACAAAGACACACTTAGTGCCGATTTAAAATATGAGCACTGCTTTGGGTTTAATAGCTTCTAAAACACTAATAAAATTAAAAGATCTCAGGATTACAAGTTTTATCAGGTAGCATTGACATTTCTGGAAAAAAAAAACTAAGAAAAGAAATAAAACGGAGGGGTTAGAATACGATCATCAAAAACAGTTTTCTTACCCATGTGATCCGATATTTCTTCCTTTGTTATTTTCAAAGTATAAGCATTAAGCTTGAAAACACTTAAATTTGATTGTGCAACTATGAAAGATGATCACATCCTCTTTGGTCTAGTTTCAGTACAGATAATGCGTGAACTTCCTTACCGGTGTTTGAGCAGCATCTATCGCTTGGTCTTGTCTTGCTCAGAGTTGATCTCTAAACTGCGTCCCGTCTTAGAGGGAGCATTTCATGACATCAAAATGTTTTACTTTAAAAAAAAGTATCACTCAGAATTCACGCCATCATCAGCCGACAAACCTGCGAAGTGTCAAAGAATAGTCTGGTCAGAGCCCACACAAAAACAGAAATACTTTTCACACAGGAAGTGAAGAGTGCAGACGTGAAAATCACAAGGCATGTGAGTAATCAGCTTTCTTTTTACTGTTTCATTGGTTCATAGAAGCTGTATTTGATAATATTCTGTTCTCTGTTCAATATACAATATCGCTCTTCAAATTTTGTCTTTCTTTTTATCTTCTTGAGATTTCCTTCTGAAATTTTTTTCCTGTTAAAACTGTTTTTAAACTTTTTTTTTAATCATTTATGATCAGGAGAAAAACACAACAGGAAACATGAGAGATGAATGTTTTTTTCCCCTTCATCATCTTTGGACAAGCTTGTAATGTTGTGAGGGGACTTCAGGAGCCTTTGAGGGCCTCATATCCTGGATGTCTCGTCTACTGTCCCTACACCTACACCTACAGTCCAGCCAAGAAACGATGTCATCATCAAATTCGCTGATGACACCACACTGATCGGACTGATCTCAAAGGGAGACGGGGCGGCCTGCAGAGAGGAAGTCCAGAACCTATTGACTTGGTCCACAGACAAAAACCTGGCACTGAATACAACGAAACCAAAAGAGACGATCATAGACTTCAGGAGGAACAGAACTGACCCGACCCTCCTCTACATCAACAGGAAGTGTGTGGAGAGGGTCCACACATTCAGGTTCCTGGGAGACAAGATCTCCGATGACTTCTCCTGGACAGACAACATGTCAGTTGTCATAAAAAAAGGCTCAGGGGCATCGGTACTTCCTGAGAGTCCTCAAGTACCACCTGAACAGGAAGCTGCTGCTGACCTTCTACCGCTCGTCCGTTGAGAACCTGCTGACGTACTGTGTACCTGAACAGTGTGGACACGATTCTTTTGGCTCACCTGCACAGAAGCAGACAAAACAAGACTTCAGCAGAAAATTGAACCAGCATAGTGGACTGTTGGCTGTCCTCTCCCGTCCCTGATGGAAATCTACACCACCCGGTTCCTCAGAGGAGCTCAAAACATCGTCAAGGACACTTCATGTCCCAGTTCCCAGTTATTTCACCTGCTGGCCTTCGGCAGGCATTACAGAAGCATCGAAACAAAGTTGCATCGAAGCAAAGTTGAACAGACTGAAAAATAGACCCCCCCCCCCCCATATAGATAGATAGATAGAATGATCATTCATTGTATATAATCAATTTGCCCAGTTTTGGACTGAAAAGGAGAAGCTCTCCAATCTTGTTGTGGATTCAGTATCATGAAAACGACGACATTCTGTTCAAGGTAAAAGCCTTGAGACAGACTAGAAGAGGTTGAGTAGCAGAGCTCACAGTATGTTTTAGTACTAACAGCTAACAGATGTGCAATCCAGACGTTGGATGTGGGCTGTAAGTTTCCATCCACGCTGTCTTGTGAGAGTTCACCCATTTTATCTCCCAGTGCTGCATGTATCATTATTATCTGTGTGTAAACATATTTATGGAGGCCTTTGGAGATTTGAACCCGGCCTCTTTCTCTTCTGCAAAGTTCATCAACTGATGTTTATTTTAATGCTTAGTTTCTTATATAGGCTCCTAAATGATGATGTAAACGTCAACAACAGTGTTCTTTACTAAATTCAATACCAGTTAATGTATATTTAGCAAGGCTAGAAGAACGAAAAACATTTTTAGTAGATTTATACCAACTTGATATTTGTGTTTTTTAATTCCACTTTGTTTTATTGGCATTAATCCGATCAAACAATAACAGAATAGTTTTAGTGACATTATCTAATATGAAACAGCTGATCTGCCACTTTTTCCTGTTGAAACACATCAGACTCCATGACCAAGGAAAGAAATGCTCGACAGATCAAAAATAAGACTGCACTCAGTGACCAGCGGTCTATACTAATGTCTAAGTGTATGTTTTTAGCAGTGATGATCCAACTCTGTGTGGAGTTCTGGATTTTTCTACAAGCTTTCAGAGGAGCAGTGTGGTCACCACATGAAAGATTGACAGATTAAAAGGCAGAAATGGAGTTGGGATATTTTGGTCCAATATAAATACTTTCTCCATGGAAATGTCTCTAAAAAACTCTTTAAAAGATAAACTAACTCATGGATCTCGGCTGAGGCTGAGGTTCTTCCAGAGTTTTCTACGGAGGGCTTTTGAAGCCTGTTTTTTTCCCATAGTGCATAGCGCCATGCTAAAAACGAATATAAGGAGCAGGCCCACTTTAGTTCACATTTGTAGTTTAGTAGCGCTCATGCTTATCAATGATGCTAACTGACACTATTTTACATTCTTTCTTATCAAATCTGTCAATCATTTATGATGTCACCACTGAAATAGCATGTAAAACAAATTCAAATGTGAAAGAGCATTAGGTCATCGATGGTATCGCTTCATCGGTACCCATGAAGAGCTAACGCAAACAGACTGCAGGCTCCCATGTCAAACATTACTTCTGTGATGATATATGCTTCTGTTGTTATGGTTCAGCACATATAAACCAGAAAATACTCCACCTTTCACGTAATACAGCTATTCCTGCAAGCCTGCTTAACTCATCCATGTCAGAGGTGAATTAATGAGAGTTAACAGTCTGGTTTGGCGTGCTCTTTTTTCCCCCCCAAGTTATTTAAATCAATTTATTATCAAGACTCAGTGACGGGGCAGAACAAAGGTAGTGACTGTGTCTGAAACCTCCTGGAGCCACTAATCTAATCCACTATGTGAGGGCTCGTAATCAGAAAACTATGTGGTGACTTCATCGGCTGAATTTACCTTTGTAAAACCACTGCGGTGTTTTTTTCCGTGTTGGTCACAGTCATTGTTGCTACGCAGGTAGAAGACAATGGACCACCGCTCCATATGCCTCATTGCTGCCAAAAGCCTGTTTTGAACCTATCATATCATTATTTCATAGGCTATTTTAATATCCTCTGATATCAGAGTAAAAATAACAGCCGGAGGTTGTTTGTGTTACATGTTGTTGTTTTTTCTGGGCTGCATTTAACCCATAAATTTGTCATGTACCACCAGTTTAAACAAAAACCCATCAGATAATATTCACTCTTTGAGGGAGTTTCCCTGCTGGAAAAACTTTGTAATCACACAGTCTGGTTATAACTTATAGCTGTTAGGTATATTAACTTTTACACCACTTTTATAAAACCAGCTTAAAGCATTTTAAATATAGTCAACAATCTTTCCTCTGTTTTGAGGCGAACCCAGGAGTTTCAGAAGTTGTACTTCCTCTTCTGACCATTGAGGGTTACTTCAAAAAAAATGTTGCAATTTGCATCAGAAATAAATATATTTACATATATTTTAGTCCCTATACTTAAATTTTAGGTCCTTAAACATGTTTGGGCCAAGGGTCAACCATCTTCATGACTGAGGCTCATGCTGACCTTTTATTTGTTGCAGTTCCTCTACTGACCACTAGAAGGTAACTAAAAATGAGTCAATCTCCACTGACTCATGTTAAAATGTCCAACTTTAGAGCAGAACTAAACAAATTTACAGACTTTTTTTTTTTTTAATGTTTTTGTGTCAATCGTTTTATTTCATATCCATGACAACTCTGACAGGGGTGATTTATTTTGTACCACACAAGGAGAGTTTATATCAAGTAATAAATTTATTTCTAATACGATTGATTGACAGTCAACTCAGCCAATGGCTAGCCATTATCACTTCCTCATCTGTTATCGTCATGCAAACGTGCGTATCGAAGGAACCACCTGTTTGTGTTTGGACAAGCGGAAGTCCATGAAGCAGGCTTGCAGCTCCGTGGAAAAGTGCAGCTTAGAGATATACGCAAACACATCATGTCTCCCAGGGATATCCTGCCTTTATTTGGCAAGTCGGTCGTGCATGGCAAAGTACACAATACTTACATGACTCACAATCTCCAGTTGATCTATAGAGAGGCGAGTGACCAGAGGACCAGTCAGGAAGGAAAAAACTCAGGGTTACCATAATACCCATATTTGGGTTATTATGGTAGGTCAGTAAAGTCACTTCAAGACATAAAAAACTGCTGGTTTGGGGAGTTTGGTTTTTGTGTGTGTCCAGTGCTTTTCTTGATAATCTGCTGAGATAATCTGCTGCCTCCTCTTTGTCCTGTGAGGGATTTTGTAATGAGTAACACAACTACACAAAACAACACACTGGTTTGCTAATTCTGCTTTTGAAGATTTTTTTTCCCCTTTTTTTCTGTAAAGTTGCTTCAGAATATAATAAATTGCAGGTTTTGGGCCTTTTTTTTTCTTTATTTTTTGAGCTCCCAACCTGAACCTTCAAAAAAACCCATACCATCTCTAGTGAAGTCTCATAATTAATCTCATAATCGTGTTTAATGGATTTATATATCCATAAAGTTATATTTTCACAGTTTCAGAAGGGTTCACTTGTATTTTCAGACATTAACATTCCGCCCCCCTGTGGAGACCGTCGGTATCACACTTTCTGGCAACATTATGCTGAAGCAAGAAACGTTCACGATCTTAAACTATAAACGGACCTGAACGTTGGAGCAAATTACAAGTATATTCTTAGTTTTTAGTGATGCTTGTTTTTAGACTTCAAACAGGACCAGTTCCTGCAAAAAAAAAAGGATGTGTAAATTATGTGTTTTCATGAAAAGTAAACATTGCTTTTCGTGTCTTTATGGCCAAATATGAATTATTTTATTTATCAGACTATTTAAAACGGTTAGATATCAGCATCAAGAGCATGTGTAGTTTGTGGGTCTGTCGACTTACTCAGAAAAAGAAACGACACCAAAACCAAAGTTTCTTCATTTTCAAACATCGACGTCACCTAGATAATTTAAACCTGGATTGTCATGTTTTAGTCCATAATCTATGAAACACTGTTTTCTGATTGATCAAACTTTAATTTTATTTCTAACAATGAGAAAAGGGAATTTTTTTATGTTTTTTGTTTTTTTTAATTTTGTGACAAACTTAAAAAAAAACTATGAGTTAGTTGAATTCAAGTTTGAGAGGTTTTGTTCTTTTTAAACTGGACCAGGTCATTTTTTTCTGGTTCAGTTTGGAGTTCCTGTCTGCAGTATTTTAGTGGTTACCACAAGAATGGACAGTTTATTTTCCATTCTTGGAGGTTTTTGTTAAGTCTGTTGGGTCACAGTAGCCTCAGCATGTTTGTAAGTTTTGTTTTCTTTCCTTCCACCACAAGCTATATTTGAACTATCTATTTCCTGCAATGATGGATATATTTGGCCCAAACATCACTTTGTAAGTGCTGATTATAGTCTAATAAGGGTCAGTGTTGCAAGAAGTCAGTTATATTTTTCACTTTTACATGATGACTTGCTGTTTTTCTGTTGTTTTTTTTTTTTTGTCTCCTTGTTTTTTTCTGCAAGCGTCAACAGAGGGAAGAAACAGCAGCACTTCTATTAAAGGCCTCTGTAGTTACCAACTCATTTTGCATTTTAAAGCAAAAGATGGACTAAAGATCAGCTTGCATACCTCAAACGGTAAAGTACAACTTACCTACACCACAGGTGTCAAACTCCGGCCCACGGGACAAATTTGGTCCACAGTATAATGGAGACAGTACCAAATGTCTCCCAGAGCTGCCCTGCCGGTGTACAATGCATGTACTGCTAATACTACGCATCCCAGAATGCTCTGCTGGTGCTTTGGTGCATCAACAACAACAACAATAAACGCTGGCGCCTCATGGCACAACTGGCACCCGTCCCACAAATGCTTAAACAAAAGGCAGAAAACAGAACCTTTCTGGACAGGTGGGAGGCAGAAAATCTGTTCATTTATGCAAAAGACAAACCTGGCAGAGCCAACGTAGCACTAACTAATGAATGGAACATAAGACGACACTGGGAAACGAAACCCCACGACCAGTACAAGGACCTGAACATAACCCCAAAACTCCAGAAGGTAGTTTTATTTTACAAGAGAGTATGTTTAAAGATGCCAAATCACAAAGTGAGGCTTTAAAGGCTGGTTAATGTTAAAACCTTGTTTGTTCCAGATTCAGTTTTTAGGGAAATCTCCAGTTTGTTTCCAAATGAAAAGGCTCATTGTTGTATCTGAAGAAAAGATTTTTTTTAAATACATTTCAAGGCTGTTTCCAAGTTTTAAATTTTGATCAACTCTGTATTTGATTTTGACCTGACCTACAACACAATACAGTACAAGTACATTACAAGAACCTTTATTGTACTTGTACTGTGGAATAAAGAAAATTACCATCACCAGTAAAACAGGTTTACAGACTGGGCTCTGATGTGATGGTGTAGATATAAAATAATGGAAAGTAAAAATAGAATAAAAATAAACACATGAGAATAAAGCAAAATAAAATAAAGTACTAGGAATAAGGGTTTTTTTAAAATCTGCAACATATATATGTGCAATGTATGTTTATATATATATATATATATATATATACATATATATATAATGTATATATGTATATATATATGTATATATGTGTATATATAAAGGAGGATTGACTTAAAAAATAAATGATAAAAAATGTAATAAAAATAGTAAAACAGAAAAAAATATATGTATATAGTGTACAGATTTTTGAATGTAGGAGTATACAGAATTGAAAAGGCTATTTTAAAGTAATAAACAGCACTTTTTCCAGGAGGTAGATAGTGTTGGTTGTTATTCAGGCCTGACAGAGGATGTGGACATGTGTTCCAGGGTGGGCAGGAGACAGTGTTTATGACCCTCTGCACCACTTTCCTGTCCTCAGCTGTGGAGCCTACGTACCACCCACCCAGACAGTATGTGAATACACTCTCCACAGAGGAGTGGTAGAAGGCCAGCAGGAGCTTCTAGACCACATTGTTCTTCCTGAGGACAAAGAGGAAGTGTCCCCACTGCCGAGCCTTCTTCACCAGCGCCTTGATGTTGTAGGTCTGCAGAGATGTGGGTGTCCAGGAACCTGAAGGTGGTGGTGGTTTCCAGTTGTGGTCTTGTCTCTGTTTCTTGAGGTCCATGATGAGCTCTTTGGTCTTTAACATGTTGAGAGACACAGTGTTTTCTGAGCACCAGAGGGACAGTGTCTCTACTTCAGCCCTGTACGCTGTCTCGTCCTCAGTACTTGAGTTGGACCTGACCTACACTAACCGACCACTTCATCAGAGTTGTGGGTCGATCTTTCAGGGCTGGATCGTTGACACGTGTCTCTGTTACCAGGAACTGTCCTGCAAAAGTGGCCTTCAGGAACCTTCACGGGACAGAAAAGTTCCTGTAGTAGGAGAGGTACTCAGGTAGGGCTACAGGAACCTCCTGATGGGGGTCTCTGCTAATCAGGATTTATAAATGATCTTCAGGACTCTCATGTAAACATAAATCATGTGGCCACAACTGATTTGAACCAATAAATATTGTTTATTAGGCCGGTGGTATTCTGTGTAGTGATGGACATGTTTTATTGTCCTTCATTAGGTGATGTTAAGTTTTTGTTTCTTGTATGAAACCACAAATACACAAATTCAGATTATTCTTGTTTTTAAAAAAACCAAAGATGATGCCATATTTAACAACAATAGTTTAAAATGTTTATCACCAGGAAATTCTAGATGAAATCTTACCGATTCAACTATGCAATAATAATTACATCTATGTGTAGTAAACACATGCTGACTGGTGCTCCAGAAATATAAACTACAACACTGTTTTGTTCGGTGTTGTGCACTACTGCTGCAGGTGAGCAAACATCACTTTAAACCTAATGCACTTTAGAGAAAAAAACAAGCTTAAATGGTGATATGCTCAAGCTTTACTCAAACATGAGTATGTTTTGTTTTTACTCATAGCTAAAAGTGGTGGTCTGGTGGTTACAGAGGTAGGTTTGGGTGTGGAGGGTCCAGGTTCAATCACACAGTTAACAGAGGTGACCCACTGTGGGTCCCTGAGCAAGGTCCTTAGTAGCTCCTAGTGTTGGTTAAAGTCAGAGGACTATAAAATCTCCCCACTATGGGACAAATAAATAATTTTTTAAACCAACTGGTTATTTTATGCTCTTCAGCTGCAACTCAGGCCGAAACAAAAGTCCAACCTGCAAGTAAAATATCCTGGAGACGTGGTTAATTCCCACAGCAGCTTATCCCTGGAATCAGGTGGTGATGTTTGGGGAAACAAAGATGAGCTTTGGTTTGTGTTATTCCAGAGTTAATCTGGGATTTGATGTAGTTTTTATAGTTCGTTTGGGCCTCATAAAAATGCTTGTGGACCTGATTTGAAGCCGTGAGCTTTGTCCTGTGATGAATCCCACCTTCCCCTAAACTGGGAGAGATTTCTGCATGTTGGTTTCCTTTTGCATTCAGTGAAATCACTCTTCCTCCTCAGGAAAACACTTAAATTTCAGAATGGGGATTTTCCTGTAAGAGATGCATGCAAATCATGCATCCATTCTGTAAACTGCATTTTACCACATTTGAAAGCCAAGAGTTAAAATTCTATTGAATGCATGACAAGGAAATAAAATGACCCCACTGCTACATTAACTAAGCCATATTTTTATTATTATTTTATTAAATAAATATGTATTTTTATTTTCTAGTGAGAATGGTTCTGTATGGAGAGAAACCTAAACATTTGATTTGTAGCGAGGTTATTTATCACTTTTAGAGCTGGTCAGTTGTTGCTAAGCTCACTTAAAAATCAGTGTTTAAACTCATTTAATGTGTTTTATGTTTGTTTCCTTTCTTTGTTAATTGACATTAATATACAACATTTTATACATCGTTCTTCTTATAGACTTATATTTATAACATCCTATAAAAAATATTTATAGAGTGTATTTTTTGATCATTTGCACAGTTATATATTTATATCGTCTTAATACCCATCGTCTGTGTGGATATTGTCTTACGTGTCCTCTGTGTTGTTAAATAATCCTGTTATTGTATAATTTTGTCTTTTTTCACTCTGCTTCTTCCTCTTTGGTCACATGTCCCAACTCTCCCATTGTGAGTGTTTGTGGTTTGTTTGTTGTTGTTTTAAATCTTTTGCCCTGCTGTAGCTATGGCGCAATGACTTGTTTTTAAGAACAGTTATTTTTAATCCATGAAAGGGCAAAAAGAAACTTTTCCATTCACTAGATTTGTCATTTTAAGGCATTAAATACATTTGTGTAAATACATTCATGTTTATGCTACACTTGTAAAAATTTAACGTTTGTGCTGTTTTCTTTCCTCCCTTTAACAGAAACGCCACAAGTCAATAAAACGTCCTGTGGCGCCATCTGGTGGTGTCTTTGTGCAACAACATGGCGCTTTCTCCAAATGAAGTATTGTAAATATAAACAATTAGTATGAAACATCTCGCAACAAAATGCTGAACATCAATATTTGTCTGTTCACATATCTTAAATCTGATTATATCAGTCAACAATCATGAAAAACATGTGTGTTATGTTAAAACATTAAATTAAAAAACGCTGCATAATACTTTATCAGAGAAAAAGTGATCATTCATCCCACAGATCTTTGCAACTGCAAATATGAAAACTAAAAGGTAATTTACTTTTTGTTGTTTGTTTTTATTTTTTATTCCTTTTGTGGGACTGACAGGAGCTGAGATACTAAAACCTTTCTTGCTTGAGTTGACTGACTGAAATTTGTCCAAACACCAAATGTAAAAACTTTTGCAAAGTAAATAGTTCATGTATTTCACCTTGAAGACACCTTCTTCTCCTTGTCCCTGCAGGGAAGGACGAACCTCTCTAGTATTTTTATGTAGAGGGGGTGCAGTTTTCTGGATTATATTTAGCAGCTTAACGTCATGAGTAACAGTATGTTAAATAGTAAACGTGGCTTATTGTGTTTAGTGTTTTAACTGCTCAGGATCAATCCACATTAATTAATTTTTTAAAGCTGCAGCCAAGAACTTCTCAAATATATATATATATATATGCAGACATATATCCACCCTTGACCATCTACATATATACACGGAGAAAGAGCAGGACGTATCCCTGCAAATAAAACACTTCCCTGGGGCCAATAACAATATTAATCCTAACATCAGTATTGATATTATAATAGTACAAGTACCACCAACAATAACAAGGGTACTTATTGGCGTCATCGCCTGCCAACAACTCAACCCCCCTCCCTGGCAGCCTGGGATCCCCCACAAACATGCAACCCCTGGCCGGTCCCTCATCTGGGCAGGGAGATCAGCCCAGGAGGCGCCCACAGCCTCCCAGTCCACAATCCCAGTCCACAATCACGTTTTCTTCAAGTGGTGGGGGTGAATGTTTACATGAAGCAGGGAGCTGGAGGGGATGGAGGAGGGGCTGTCTGGAGCACATGCTTGATTCTGATTGGCAAACACGCCCCCTAGCTGTGATTGGAGGAGCTGCAAAGGGAGCGCTGGAAACTTGTAAAGTGCACTGTGAGCTGCAGGTGCTGCCAAAGGAGCAGGTTTGTTCATCAAATCGTCTAGTTTATGTCATATTATCTGAAAATAGCGGTAATTTTAGCAAACATGACAAAACACAAACTTACCAACTGCAACTTTAATGCAATATTAGACATTTTCATTTTCCTACAGTTTTTATGGTCCAGATGTGATGTTTGGACACGTCACATGAGAAAAATTACAAGTATTCAACGTTTTTTTAAAATTTTTTTGTTTTTTCTAGCAAAATTCTACGTAAAATAATGATAGAGTACAATAATAATATTCTTTAACTACAACTTGATAAATAATTTAATGTGACTTGAGTAATATGTTAAGTTTGTCCATAAAAGATCATCTTTTTTCACCAAGAAAAAAACCCACTTCAGTTGTGTGTGTGTGTGTTTTTAAATAGCTAATATTGTTAGTTTGGTGTATGTTTTGTAGAAAAAAACTGACACTACATTTTTTGACCACGTGTGACTTTTAATTGCGTTGGTTCATAATCCAAAAGAAGATACAGCCACGCATCTATCAGCAAAGAAGACTACAAGTTAGTCAAAATGTTTGGGTTTGGTTGTTGCTTTCTCCCAAATATCAGCGTCTTCTTATAAACATACAGGGATTGCAACAGCTTTAAAATACAAAAAAAAAAAAAAACATCTTACAATACAAGTCATGTTTACAAAAACGTTGTTCGAGTTGCTGCATTAAAACATTTCAGGGGTCACAAAGTCGCCTCCTGTCGAAGTATTTTTTTTTCTCAAGCCGTTTGATCATACCCCCAAAATCGACGATTAATCCTGCGTGAGTGCACGCTGTAGCTGTGTTGTGTAAATGTATTTATGACCACAAAATAAATTTAAAAAAAAGAAAAGTCATCCTATTACAGGAGGGAAACACAAATCAAATTATTAAAGATCAAAAAAGAAAAAGAAAAACAGTTCACATTGGCCCCACAGCAATATAACCATCAAGTACAATCTGACAACATTTTACATTTACAGATAAGGCACAAAATTTCATGGATTTTGACTAAACAAAAACAGAGAATTTAACCAAATGTGGTATAAACCCAAGGCGAGCTTTTAACGTGCTTTTTCATTAACATGCTGTGATTTCAAAAGAAATAATCGGAGCTCAGATGGATCATCAATTTTACTCCGTGGACCTTTTTATTTTTTGGGGTTTGTGAGATTAAAGTTATGACATCACATTCAAAGCATAGATACAGCATTTCTGCTCATCACGTGCACCTTTAGGCATGAAATAAGGCATGATGTACACTTTTGTTTTGGTTCAATCTAAATTTGTAAATTTCTGTGTCTTCTTGTGGGACGACTGAGTTCATTTTTCTTTTTCCCCCCCTAGAGGCAGGGTCAAGGATGCCTGTTTTCATTGATGAGAGTGGTTTCTTTTATTGTCTCGCTTCCAACAATACTTTCTGCTGATGGTGCGTGATCTTTATCGCCCGGATGCCTGTTTGTACGGCAACGAAAAAGAGAGGATTTGGCCTGAGGTCACTACTATGGTCCATTCTCTGATCGGCCAACGCGAACCCCGCTGGTTTCCACGGACAGCTGATGTCACGGTACACATTCCTCAAAGGCTACACGACAGAAGCCGATCCGAAGGGAATCACATTGAAAAAAGACATTCAACATGTGGTCTTTCTTTTTATCTATTTATTTATTAATTTTTTTTTTGTTTGTTTGTTTTTCCTCACAAACTCAGCTCTGGCTTTAGCACCTGGTATATAAACACGAAAAGGAGAGAAATGCTCTGAAACTGATGCAAGTGTCCCCCCGCCCCCACCTCCCTCCCCCAGCCTCCCACCCCCACTTCCTTCGCTTGAGAGAAATCCTATGTAAATGGATGCACAGGTGAGGTTTTTGTAAGGATTAAAGGTTTGCAGAGTTGAAACCTACGGATGTGCAAACGAGGTACACTCGTCCCGACGTGAAAATGGACTTTTCTTCCCGGTTCAGAGATCTGGATACAGTACCTGTAAATGTACCAGCGGTTGTGTGTCTCCTGTGCGAGAGCCCCTCTTACCTGCAAGGTCTGCAGCCGTGTGCTGCCAATGAACGCCTAACTACAGCAATATTGCTGATTTACAGGCACACAGGTATATTATAATTGTCTTTCTCCTATCTACTCAAACCTCATGTACAAATGTCTACTCCTCCGTCATATGTGATTATAACTCTTTCAATAGAAAAGATGTCTAAAAACTGAACATGGATTTTCGTCAAGTAAAAACACTCCCCTGCCTCCGCGCACGTGTCCTTTCCAGGACACTGTTATTTTAAAAAAAAAAAGAAAAAAAACTACTCCGTACTCCTCCCTTTAAGTCTACTTTTTATGATGTTTTATTTTAATCACAAAAACTCATCTTTTTTTTTTGTTTGTTTTTTTAAATTTGTCGCCCGGTGAAACTGTCTTTTTTGTTTGTTTGTTTGTTTGTTTTTTGTTCTGTCCCTGCTAATTTGGTTTTTCATCCGCCTCCGGCCTGCCCGTTCGAGCGTGTGTTCTCGGTGTGTGTTCCCTCTCGGATGCAGAGCGTTTTACGTGTGCGGGAGTGTACGTGCGCGCTCTCACAGGTTCATACGGTGAGATCATCCGACCTGGCCCTGCTGCTGGCTTTGCTGAGTCGGCTCAGCGGTCTGCTGTCTTCTATCGTATCCGTCGCCTCCATCCCCGCCTCGGTTGGAGTTGCCTCCTCTCCGTTCACGGTTTCCTCCACCTCAGCATCCTCCTCGACCACCTCCTCCTCCACCCTCTCTGCCTCCACCTCCGGTGGTGGCACCTCTTCGGGCTCTTCTTCGTGTAATGTCACGCCCGCTGTCTCGGTGGTCTGGGCGTAGGAGGGCAGAGTTTCGTCATACACCTTAGTGATGTCCTCCATGGGCAGCACCTCCTCCGCCTTCTCCTCCAGCGCCTGGAAGAGCGGGGCCCCTCTCCCGGCCTCCATGCCGACCTCAGCCAGAGGGTAGAGGTGAGTCATGGGGGGGGCTTTCTCCTCTTCCAGCAGCTTGTAGCCCTTCGCCCTCTGCAAGGAGGGAACGGACAGAGGGGGCAGGCTCTTTCCCGGCGGCGAAACCGGGGCTGACCCTTCGCTTTGGGCCGCGGCCGTGGCGGGGGCTGGTACCGGCTTACGGAAGACGAAGCGGATCTTCTTCAGGCCCAAGTGGCTGATCTCCACAAAGTTGAGGAAGAGCGAGACGCAGGCCACGGCCAGCATGAAAATGATGAAGACAGTCTTCTCTGTTGGGCGGGACACAAAGCAGTCCACCGTGTTGGGGCAGGGCCAGCGGCTGCATTTATATAGCGGCAAGATTCTGAACCCGTACAGGAAGTACTGGCCCACCACAAAGCCAACCTCGAACAGTGTCTTGAAGATGATGTGGCAGATGTAGGTCCTCAGCAGGGTGCCCTCCAGCCGGAACTTTTTGCTTCCTTTGGTGCTGGTCTCCTTGGTGGTGCGGACGCTTCCCTGGTCGGGCGCCAGAGGCAGGCGCTCCTCGCTCAGCTCCTGCTGCCGGCTAAGTTCCGCCTCCTCGCGCTCCTTGCGCTTCTCCTCCATGTGGACGTGGTGCACGGCGTGACCCACGTACACCAGAGACGGCGTGGACACGAAGATGATCTGCAGCACCCACAGGCGGATGTGGGAGATGGGGAAGGCCTCGTCGTAGCACACGTTCTCGCACCCGGGCTGCTGCGTGTTGCAGACGTAGTCGGACTGCTCATCGCCCCACACGAACTCCGCCGCCGTGCCCAGGATGAGGATGCGGAAGATGAAGAGCACCGTGAGCCACACCCGGCCGATCACCGTAGAGTGCTCGTTGACTTCCTCTAAAATATTACCCAGAAAGCTCCAGTCACCCATGATCGGTCCGTAGCACTGCGGAGTGAAGGGTGGGGTAGGGAGGGACACGACGGGTGCAGCCGGACAGGGAGGGTGGGGTGGGGTGGGGTGGGGTGGGGTAGGACCGACAGGGAGAGGGGCAAAAGAGGGTGCCAAAAGTAAGCAAACTCAAAAAAAAAAAATTTTTTTAAATCAAACTCAAGCCACGACATCATACAACTGCCTGTGAAAACTTTTTAAGAACTCAAAACCTTCTTTTCTCCGACTCAATTACAAAAACAAGATTTCAGAAATAAATAAATAGAAATCAAGAAACAGGCTCATCAAATGTCAACTTTCAGATAGGGATCGTTCCCTTCCCCACTGACAGCTGCTTGTTTCTCATTTTAAATTTGCTAAAGTTAACACTTGAAAATACTCTGCTCTCACAAAAAGCCTTTTTTTTTTTTTTTTTTTTACAATAAAACCAATAAAAATATAGATCGGTAACATAAACTGTCCTCTTCAGTAATGTATAGGATAAAAGCAATGAAATGGGCAACTTGCCACAGCTGCGGCTCCGGCGAAGTTGAGTCCTGTCCCGTTCTCTTGGCACCCGGCAGGGAAAAGTGAACTTTTTTCTGCCCTCTTTCCCACCTAAAGCCCTGTCCTTGTCGCCCCACTGAGCAGATGTGAGTGAATCGGCTCTGATGGTTGGTTTTTAGTTTGCTGCACTATTTAAGCTTGGAGCCAGACGGCCTTTATTTGCC
The DNA here is from genome assembly GCA_028564865.1 of Zenarchopterus dispar. NCBI lineage: Eukaryota > Metazoa > Chordata > Actinopteri > Beloniformes > Zenarchopteridae > Zenarchopterus > Zenarchopterus dispar. The sequence continues at coordinate 12,655,113 of JAOWBL010000014.1, read as the reverse complement.
GGGCGACGTGTGGTGACGGAGGAGACAATAGGACCAACAAAGCCAGAGTGGGGATGTATGGGAGCAGGCCTCAAGCTCCCACACCAACATGGACGCTGTGGTGACGGGCCACGGGGTCCACAGCTGAACGGTCAAGCTCCTTACACGTACATGTACCATCTACAGAAGCACGATAGGAGTAATTACAGCCGATGCCTCCGGCGGTACGGCGACATTAGAGCAGGTCAGTGGCGAACTCTGAGCCGAGGCAAGAAGAGTGAAGGACAGTTTACGTCCTTGGGTTCGTCCCACTGGACACCAGTATTTATACTGTCCACAGCAGAAACCACATTCCTGGAGTTTGATTTGATGATGTACATATACATATATATATATATATATA
>JAOWBL010000014.1:12624987-12640191 GCA_028564865.1 Zenarchopterus dispar | reverse complement strand
TCAGGAGTTTAAAGCAAAATCAGATTTAATCCACTTTAATAAGGCCTTGCAGAAAGCCGTTGCCTCATTGATAATGTGTACATTTAGCTATTAAAGTTTTATAACAACAAATATATTCACATTTTGATGATGTTCTTATCTTTGTTTGACCAAATTTGTTTTATTTCCATTTCTGTTAAAGTCATAATAAAACAGCATTTGTTTTAAGAATTACTTTAACAGAGAATTCATACTCATTTACACAATTTATCCTATTTTTTAGTGTTTGTGTGTGGTATTTAACAACCATGTAAAGAAAGTTTTATTTTATTTTATTTTATTTTATATCCCCAAACTGTTCAGTTTTGAGATCAACAAAGACTCATCTTCAGTAAGAAAGACCACTGAGCTTTAGTGGAAGGATAAACTGATTTGAAAGATAAGATTTGTGTCTATTTTAATTCTGTAAATGTATTTTGTTTTGAAAATGTGCCTCTGTTTGTGTGTTTTTGTTTCCAGCTCGGCCATGAGGACTCTTCTGGGCAAAGCCAGTCTGTTGGGTTCGGTGTCTGTGACTTTTGGCTCCATGCTCTGGTCCCAACAGAAAACCGAATCCCATCCGGATCAGGTCTCGTCCAATCCCAGTTCCTCCTACGAGCTCAAACTGGTCCAGGTTTTGTTCCGGCATGGCGCTCGAACGCCACTCAAGACGATACCTGGTGTAATGGAGGTGAATATCTGTTTATTATTTTGTCAGCTTGTTTACAGCATTTAAACAGGCAGCACCTGACATTCATGAAAATCTTTTGTCTGGACATGCCCGTCATTGAAGGCCCAGTGGGTCCCGATGCTGTTGGAACCTCCACCACACACCCACATCAACTACGTGGTGACGGACCTGCAGGGAGGACCCAGACCTCGAGCTCCCGTGGAGGACAGCTACCGGAAGAACATGTTAACCGTGAGTGGGTGCACCTTGTCCTGATGCACATCGCATGACCTGATCAGTGTTAGGACAGATGTGGGAAAGTAGCAGTATGTCTATGTCATGAAATGCTTCAGAAACTCCAGTGAGACGTAAGAGGGCTCCACTCTGCTTCATTCAACTAAACCTTCCTGGATAATGATCTTATTCCATTTAAGGTGAACTGAGACTGATGTTTAAATAAAAGTGTCAGTAAGCTCTTAATCTTGTTGATATCAATCATGTATATCATGGATGCATAATAAATGGTGTGTTTAAATGATGCACGTTGATTTCATCATAAACCAGTTTATTGCTCGCCTGCCTTTAGTGGTGGTTTATAACGTGGCAGAGCTGGACCATCAACCTTGTGATAAAAGGGGACTTTATTGTTAGAAGAAGAAAGTAATCTCTGGTAATCATGTTTACATTTTTTATGCAGAGCCTCTCTCATAAAAAACAGATTCTAATAAAGTTTTTGTGAAAAAGTCTTCAGGCCTGTGTCCAGCGTGCCAGGAAGGCCTGACTTCATCTCCGGTCTCTTGTTGATCAGCTCGTTCAAGTGTAGCTCCCTCTAGTGGCTAAACGGCGTCCTCGCAGGTGTAACTGAGCTGAGGATCATTTGTCCCCCTCTTCACTGCTGTGCTGCTCGAGTGTTTGTCGAGACTCGGGGTGATTTTGTGTCCCGTTTGCCAGCAGCTGTGTCCGTGAAAATGTCACTTTCCTGTTGCTGAGGTTAGCTGCTTTTCCAAAGAGGTTTAACTGCGCTCGAGTTGGCTTAGAAAGCTAAATCCTGCTGCATGGACCCGGTCCATGTTCAACACTGAGCTGGGATTTCTGAAGCACACGCGGTCACAGGTGTGTGTGTGTGTGTGTGTCAGCTGGTGGCCACATCTGCGAGCATGACTGGGTTTTGTGTTGGCAGGGTGGCACATTCCCCGGTCAGCTGACCACACTGGGCATGGAGCAGCTGTACGAGCTGGGGAAGAAGTTAAGAAGGAGGTACGTGGAGGAGCGCTCCTTCCTCAGCTCCTCCTATAACCCAGCTGAGGTCTAGTAAGTCTCGACCGTCATCCTGATTAAATGTTTCTGGAGACTGGGTTTTGCTGCACCGCTGACCCGCCTCCTTTTCTTCTTCCATTTCCAGTGTGCGCTCGACTAACATCGTGAGGACCATTGAATCTGCCAGGTGCCTGTTAGCGGGACTCTTCCAGCAAAAACAAAAAGGTAGCGCAGAGATCCCTGTTTTTTGTCTCATGCCTCTTGAACGCTACACAATCCACCGAGCGCAGTACGGCGAGTTGGCAGAAAGTCACAGAGCAAACAAGTCACCTTTTTCAAAACTTTCCGCCATCATTGTGTGGCCGTACCCAGCGGTTAAATGTTTACTTTTGTCTCAGCCGTCGTCCTACATAGATGTGACCATCACAGAAGTTAAAAAAGATTGAATTTTGACAAAGTTTGACCAGAGTGAGCTGGTGAGGTCGCCTAGCAAAGCGTGATCAGAGCCTTTATTCTCCATCTCAGCGGTCTAATTTTTCCTATTTTCTCTCCTGCTTGAAGAAATCGTGCCGATCTTAACGACGGACGCAGAATCTGAAATCCTTTACCCCAACTATCACGGCTGCAAATTCCTCAAAATCCTCGGCAAGTATGTCCCCGCCAATCCAGTTTCTGACTGCAAGCGTTGACGTGCACGTGACGTTGACGTGCTGTCTGTCGTGTTCTGGCCAGCCATCGCTGGGCAGAGTCGTCCAACCTGCCGGACATCGCGGCGGACCTACAGAGCATCCAGAGTGCACTGGGGATCGCTGCTCACAAGGACGTGGACTTCATCCTCATTAGAGATGACATGGTGGCCAGAGAGGTGACGCTACGACTAAAAACATGGTCTGGACTGTGGTCCAGATGATCAGTTTAACAGCAGCTCTGATGTAGTTTTTCACATCAACAGACACATGGTCTTCCCAGCCCACCTGTGCTGCAGTCCTGGAGGAATAAAGTGGAGCAAAGAGCTGTGGACATGATGTACTATATTTATGAACCCAGTAAGAGGTTAGATTAAACTAAATAATCCTCGTAGAAAAATGCCAGATTCAGTGATTTATTTTTTTTTTTTTTTCCTCCGTCGAGTTCAACTTACAGCCTTTAATTCTTGTGCCGCGTCAGGGAGAACTTGCAGCTGTGTGTGGGACCCTTCCTGCAGATCCTGTTGGACAACATGGAGGACAAACTTCAGGGCGGCTCGTCAGAGCCAAACAGGTTAGACACCCGAGGACAAGAGCTCGCACGTCCTACCGCGACTTGAGTTCACGAGCCTCTCTCTCACACACAGGAAGTTGTTTTTGTACTCTGCCCATGACACCACTCTGATCCCCTGCCTCATGGCGATGGGGATTTTTGACATGAAGTGGCCACCGTACGCCGCCGACATCACCGTGGAGCTGTATGAGCACCGGCAGACCAGCGAGGCCTTTGTTAAAGTGTCCTACGTGGGACAGGTGAGTGCTGACAAAGCATCTATGTTGAGCATTAAAAAAAAAAAAAAAGGCGAGATATCTTTAACCTCGCCTCCGTTTCTTCAGGATCAGCTGATACCAGGCTGCAGCGGCGTCTACTGCCCCCTGCAGGAGTTCAAGCGGGTCATGTCGGCGTACTCGCTGAGCTCAGAACTTTACAGCTCACTCTGCAACAGCAGCAAAGTCTCAAGCAAACCCTGAACCATCCACCAACGCAGCGTCAGCATTTACGTGGCACCGCCAGCAACCATGCATCCTACCGTTTCTTTCTTTTTCTTTTTTTTTTTTAAACCATATCCGCTGTCACTCCAGCCAGGTATGACGGAGATAAGTGAACATCAGTGCTCAGAAACATGTTTATCTTTCAGTTTACATCAGTCGATCTCATCTTTTTTGTTGGCAGTGAATTAAATATAAATAATTGTTTGATAAAGAAGCGATGGACTTAGTTTAGGTAGTGTTGTTTGCCTTATATCAGGTGCTCACGTGCACAGGTGTGCTTGTATTCACCCTTTGCATGCATTATATTTAAATGATTAAGGACTAAGTTTTTTTTCTCATTTAAATTTTTGCCAACAAATCCCCAAAAAAGAGTGTAAATAAGACAGACTCTAGATTTATCAAAGTAAAAGCTCGTAAAAATAGTTTACAACTACTTTTAGATGCAAATTTATTTTAGTAGATATTTACAGCACCAGAAATATGTTAAAATAAAGTTATCTTCATCACAGTGAAGACAGAGGTCAACAAGGGAAAAAACTTTTATCCGAGATGTTTATCATGAATTTAGAGTTAGATTACAAAGTTGGTAAAATAGTGTTAGTTTTAATTTTTTTAGATAACTGAACTGTCTGTTCTCCCATAAGTTTAAACTCCAGCTGCAGTAAAATCACTATGAAAGCTTTAAAAGATTAATCTGTGTTTCCTTGTCGTGTCTGACTTTTTTTTTTTAATTTTATTTGTTGTAGTATCCAACTCTATTTTCTTCATTTCAATCTTCCGGGCCGCTCTGAACATTTCATGGACCGCACCTCACGTTTCTTAGTGAACGTGGGACAAATTTGGATTTTGCATTCGCAGGTAAACGTCTTCGGAACCATCTAGATCAGCGGTCTTCAACCCTGGTCCTCAAGATCTACCGTCCGGCATGTTTTAGATGTTTCCCTGCATCAACACACCTGATTCTGGTTATTGATCCTTATCAGCTTCCAGGTCCAGACAAGTCTGTTAATGTCAAACATCTAACACATGCAGGACAGGACTAGATCACTGATCTAGAACCTGTGCAGCTCCAAAAACAGTAGTTTGAGTTAAACGTTTAGGATGATCTCCTACACAAATATAAACAATAACACACTTTATGACATCAGTAGAAGTTTCTCTCGACATGCAGTTTGGATTTAAGAGACATCAGGATGGGTTTTAACACTTTTTCTTATCTGGGAAAATCCTCAGCATGTTTGCCATCTAATTCAGACGTGGTGTCACCTGAAACGTCGTACCAACAACCCACAGTGGAAGTGGAAACTAATCAGTGCTGCAGCTGTTTATTTCAACCAACTCTCCTCCGAGCCAAACGCTGAGCAGAAACAGTCCTCTCTCCTCTTATTTTCTAATTGGTTTATCCTCGGTTCCCCTCTTGGTGTGCATCGGTTCCAGCGCCGACGCGAGCGGAGGAGTCGAGCACAGGCAGGAGAAACAGCAGTTAACAACCATTTATCAAAGTGAGATGTTTAGCTTCGGAGTTATCCTCTTAAACCCAAGTCGATTAAACCCGACGTGACACAACCGAGTCACATGACCCGTCTTTTGAGTTAAACACATTTGTCAAGATGCAATTTTGAAATAATGCACAACGTAGGGTGAATGTGTTACACCTCCTTTTGTACAAGTGTTCAAAAAGGATACACCCGTGCATCCGCGCTCGTATCTCTGGCAGCGAGCCTCTTCCTTCTCCTCCACTTACAGTTTAGAAAGAAACATCTGTTCCTGAGCTCATCTCCCACCTCAAATACTGAGATGATGGAGATGCCCGAAGTTGTCAAACGGCATCGTCTCCACGTGATGTGAAAAGAAACAAGTGCACACACACTCCATAGACAACATGAATATACCAAAACAATATCTTTTATTTGTAGTCCATCACCACAGCCCTGGTAGCCTATTCTGCACCAAAGCCAATGGAGAAACACATGACAAGCTTATACAATAGAGAAAAGAGAGGAAGTCAACTGGATGGTAAGCAGTACGCGTTTACATTTCTTCGTGTCTCGCCTCGGACACCACACCTGGCTTTCTAAATGTTCTCAAGATCTACCTAGCTCTAGTTCTATAATACCTGGCAAACCCGCTCTTGCATTCAGCCACTCCTGTCCCATTCTGCTGACCATCGTGGGGTGGAGGGGGGGTAAAGGGGGAGATTTTATTGCTGTGGGAATGATTATTACCCAGAGTCAACAAGAGTCAAAAACAAAACAGGAACACAACAGGAACAAGAAGAACACACATAGCACATCTGGGTATTAGCAATATCGTTCAGGCTTGCGAATGCTGAGTCCTGAAGTTTTTGGAGCACAGAGTCGAACGTTATCCACGACTTGAAATGGACTGGAGATGATCGTGGTGCCGCGAAGCTGCCAGGATCTTCACACTGAACATGTCGCTCTCAATGGTTAAAAAATAGAGAAAGAAGACGCTTTCTGCAGATGGTCCATGTTTGTGCTTTTTTAATAATACTATTATCTTAATGAGGTCATAGTTTGGTTTGTTATACACTGGAGTTACAAAGGAAATTAAAATAGACTAAAATTTGAATAGCCCACCAATGGTAAACAGTACAGTATTTTTAGGGGGCATTCCTCCCCCAATGAAAGTCGGGAAAGAGGAGTTGAGAGGTCACTGATAGAATGCCTATACACACAGACACAAACATACATACCACACAAACATACAATCTGTCAATCACACCAACACTCTCACGTATATACTGTACAGAAACAGTCAAAACAATGGAGCGAGAGACAAGATGAAGTTCCACTAAAGTCTTCACAAAGCACGAATTCTTCTTCCTCCTTTCTCTTGTTCCATACCAATTTCATGACAAATTTGTTTTTGTTTTTTTTGTTTTTAAATTTGGGGAAAACAAAACAAAACAAACAAACAAACAAAAAGTAGACATATACTGTAGCATCTCCATGCTGACTTTCCGTTAGGCTGATTCCTCTTTGATGTCCAAGTCTTCTTTATAGTCAGATAATCCAAAAAAAACAAACAAAAAAAACAAACAAACAAAAAAACACATGAATAGTTCTGCGAAATTGATGAACAATCCCATACATTCTGCAGTTCGTGAGTAAAAATTCAATGTTCGTGTGGCAAAATTACTCCAATCTGGGCCTGTCTGAGTTTCCTTTGGAACAGTTCCCTCAAGACAAAACCAGCTGAGAGGTGAGACCAGTTCTGTTCGTTTGCTGGGCCCACCCTCATATTATATCTCATTTATCTGAGTTCATCAGTTTTCTGAATACTTTGCAAGCCTCCGTGATCGGTATTCTATCCTTGTGTACTGTCCAACAACATTCTGGTTACAAGGTTTCTGTTGGATTAGAACATTCCAGGGCCCGGACTGAACCCCATGTCCATGTCACGCGGCCTCATCTGACCCCCCATCATCATTGTCTGCTGTGGGGGGCCGCCCATGCCCTGAAGTGACATCATCATGTTGGGTGAGCCGCCGGGGCCCGGATGAGCCATTTGTCTCCCCTGCATCATCCCTCCTGGGCCCCCAGGAGACATCATCCGGTGCTGCGGGCCCATCATGCCTTGGCCCATGAATCCTGGTGGCCGCATCGCATTGTGGCCGGGGTTACCCATTGGCATTTCTTGGGGGCCCATTCCCCCACCTGGACCCCCGGACATCCCCCCCATCCCTTGCATGGGCATCGCCATCCTTGGTGGCCCGTCGCCTATCATTCCCTGCATGGGAAACCCAGAGGGGTGCGGCGGTTTTCCCCCAGGGTTGTCTCCTCCACCTCGGGGGAAGTACGACAGAGTCTGACTGGGTTTCTCTGACGGAATTATCCTGGATAGGTCAAACTCAGGAATACCAGAAGCTCCCGGCCGCATCACCTCATGAAGGTCCGCGTCGCTGAATCCACCTTGCATGTTGTTGAACTCTGGCCCACCAGGAGTATTGGGTTTGCACATGCCACCATCACCCCCTCCCCCATGAGGCATGTTCCCCATCCGTCCTCCCATAGGTCCTCCCTCGCCCTGGAAGCCCATAGGATGGCCAGGGAAAGCTTGGGGACCAGGACCATTGTGCGGAGAGAAAGGACCTTGCTGGGAAGGGGACTGGGTGAGAGGATATCCTTGGCTTCGGTGAGAGTAACCCATACGTCCCTGGGGCATCATTTGAGGGTTAGCCATACCAGGGTCTTGGGGATTTGGTGGCATCATCATGCCATGAGATATCATTCCTGGGCCCATGTTCGGGGCATTGGGAGAGGGCATCTGTGGAGGCATGCCATGTGAGAGAGGCTGGGATCCTACTGGATTCATACCCAGAGGGCTGAGGGCAGGCATGGGTCCAGCATTTCCAGGACCCATCATCCGTGGATTTCCCTGGTGATTCATTGCCATACCTGTAAACAAAACATAGAAAAGAAGTGATCTTAACACCAAGTACTTTTAAAGATTTAAACTATAAAACTGAAATGATGTATTAAGCAACAAACAGAAGACGTTTCGGATATCTAACCGTTATTGTTCACTGAAGGTAAGTTGGGGGAGCGAGCTGGAGGCGAGTCGTCATCGGAGCTGGCAACAGTCTTTATGGCATCGTGGTAAAGTGGGGTGGAACTGGGCATTGCAAACTTGGACATACGTGACATCATGATGGAGAGGGGATTCTGGGATAGTGTCGGTTCTGGCGGTATGGTATATGGACTCCCAGACGGGACGTTGCCTGGCAGGGACATGGAGCCAGATGGAGCCCCCGATGAGGGAGGTGCTGAGGGAGGACCATTACCACCTGCACAAAACGGTGTAACAATAAAATTATAAAAATCCAGGAAAAAAAACAAAAAAAAAAAAACCACATTCTCCAGATTGTGTGATGACGATAAAAATAAAATTCCTGAGTTTGATTTATTTGGTTTGAAAGAGTCAAAATTTTGACAGGAGCTTAATGTAAAGCTTAAACTTTCTGAGATTTGCCACTAGAGGGAGCCACCTGACCACGACCAACCAACCAAACCCCACCCGCATACAGATGTGGGGATTTAGCTTTTATTATGCTTTTATTCTGAGTTTCTTCAGGAGTAAAATGTCTAATCCAAGTGAGCTCTGTACAAGTAGCTACAACTGCATAAAGCAAAACACCAAAACCACTGAATATTCCAAATAAGAGCTGGATTCAATTTTCTAAAGAGACAGAATAAGAAAATGTCATTAATTAAATATCAAAAGAAGCATACGGAAAAAAATGTGGGAAAGACATTCATACCCTGATCGATGCTCCCCATCATGTTTGGTGAAGTGATGCTCAGCGGAGGCTTGCCTCCTTGAGGGGGCACTCCAGGGCTCTGCATGGGCGGTTTTGGTGAGGATGCCCATCCTGGCGATGGGTTCGGAAGAGAGGGCGACCTCATGTGAACAGGAGAAGCTCCCGCTGATCCCATCATGGAGTGGGGAGACTTCATTGGTGCAGAAGTAGGTGGAGCTGGAGGAGCATTGGAGCCTGTAGAACCAGTGAGCATGCCAGCCAGCTGGGAGGGTGTTTGAGGAGATTTTAGGTTTCCAGAGGGAGATCCCATCATGGGAGACTGCACTTGCCTCAGAGGAGGGGATTTAAGTGGGTTAACACTGGGAGAGTTCCCTCCTCCTGCTTGGACATTCAGGTCTGCTGGCTTGCGGCCCCTCTGACCTTGTGCGGGACCACCAGCAGAAGGGAGGTGGTTAATACGACCGTTACCTCCTGTTGGTGTAGCTCTGTGCTCTGGACCAAATGCTTGGTCTACATGTGGACCCCTCATTCCTCCAGGACCCCCTGGGAAGCGCCCAGGCCCCATTGGGAAGTCACCTGATGGTGTCTGCTCAGGGAAGGGGGGAACCTGCATAGGCCTACCTTGTGGACCCATGTTCTCCATTGGAGGTCCTCCACCACTTCTCATTCTCATAATTTCATCGGGACTCATATTCATGGGAGGATCTCGTAGTTTGGAAGGGTGCATATGAGGTCCTGGTCCAGGGCCAGGCCCCATACCAAACTCGGGTCCCATTTCCCTGCCTCCCATTCCTTGGAGCCTTGAGGATGGACTCATAGGACCATCGCCAGGCATTCTGGGAAACATACCCATGCCATTACCAGGCTCAATTCCACCTCTTTGGTGACCCATCATCCTCTGCACATCCATCATCATCCCAGGAGGAAGGTTCTTCTCTCCACCCATTCCTTGGTGGAACATTGCTTCTTGAACTGACTGAGGGTTTGGGAAACGCTCACCGCGAGCCCCAGGACCAGGAAACATTCCCCCAGGTCCTCCAGGAAAGCCTCGTGGTTCCCCCATCCGGGGTGGCATGTCATCAGGCCAGCCCATTCCGGCCCTCTGGGGGCCCTCCATCTCAGGGTTGATCATACCAGAGAAGCCAGGCATTCTCTGCATATGAGGACCCATACCTCTAGGACCAGGTCCCATTCCCATTCTCTCTGGGTAATGCTCTGGTGGACCACCTGGTCCTCCCCACATCTCTGGGCCCATTTGGTAGGGAGGTGGGGGCCCTCGCATCATGCCACGTGGACCGTGGGGGTGCATCATCATGTCTGGAGGAAGTGGTCGGTGCTGCATTTCTTGCTTCTTCCTCTTCTCCTCATAAAACTCCTGTTGTAACTTAAACCAAGCCACCTGTTCTGGAGTCATCTGATCTCCTTCTCCACAGCTGCCTGGACCTCCCATGTGTGGACCCATTTCATCTTGTGGAAATGGAGGCATGTCCCTGGGACCGTGGGGTGGGCCAAAGGGTGGACCTTGTGAACGAGGTCCTCCAGGTCCACCTGGAGGTCCAAGGCTTTGAGACTGTGCCATCATAGCCTGCAGGGGACCCTGCTCAGGTCTCCGAGTTGCAACATCGGGGCCTCCATCATGGGGTCCGCCATGAGACTGGGGGGGCCCAGCTGGCGGGGCATCACGGTCATCAGGGAAGAGCATGCGCTGAATGTCTCGTAAAGTCTGCAGGGAGCGCTGGCGATGTTCCAGCTGTTCTTGGGAGAGACCTTCCGTGTTGGCCTCCATATTTAAGAGCTCTTGGGCCAACTGATGCTGTTGTTGTTGCTGCTGAGGCGTCAGACCTGTTCCACCGGAACCTCCACCCTGTCCTCCTTCAACTGACGTCGGAGTGTTTAGGCCTGCCTCAGTTTGGGGGATGGGGGCCTGGTCAACTGGTGCTGTAGTGTTGCTGGGACTGTTGCCTGGAATATTTTTAGATTCTAGTCCTGCTGAAGATGACCCTTCCTGTGGAAGAACACCGGATTGGCTCCCTTGATTTGAAGGCTGGGATGTTGCCGTCTCTGCCATTCCAGGTAAGGAGGGCTTGGACCCAGGCTGGTGGCTTTGATCTTGGGTATGGGAAGGAGGCTGCTGTGGAGGCTTGGAGTCATTTCGCAGGATGCCCGATGCATGGTTCTTTAACAGAGAAGAAGCAGGATAAAGTTATGCAAATTCCAACATGCTGTTGATGACGTTCTCTTCGAGATGTTGCTGTGTGTAAACAAGCTTGTGTGTATTTTTACCAAGAGAAGGTGAGACTTATCCTTGCTGTTGGAGATGTTTTTCATGTGGAAGGTGATGATGTTTTCTGTGTGGCCAGTTAAAACTGCATCAGCTGCCCTGAGGACAAGAAGAAAGTCGAGTATCAGTCATCAGACCCCACAGGGTGCTCGTTTATGTATTTGGTGAAAATGATGAACGTCAACTTGGTGGGACCATGAAGGTAATGCGAAGGCCAATATCCCAACCAAGCTATTGCACAAACATCTACATCTTTGATTTTCACCATAAACCTTCACTGAGAAGCACACATGCTCGTTAAGATGGAGACAATAGATTTTGGGAGGGAAGATGGAAGTAACTCAGTATCTTAATGTTACGAGGAAAAGGGTAGGAAAAAAAAAAATCAAATACAGCAATTATCCCTTATGATAGAGAACAAAGATATAACTCACTCTTATATCTAAGTAACTTGTATCTTTATTTGATATAATAAAGATATGACTGATTAAATTTTGAACTAAAACTCAACCAAGGTTCTGCGGTGCTGTCAGTTATGTAAAAGTTGGTAAATGACCTGCATGATTTAGGGTTTTGAAAAGACGATTGTTGTGAAAGAATAAGGTGACATTGCCTATCATTGCTCCAAATTGGTGATCCAACGATATAGATTATGAGCGGTTCAACTACAGCCAACTTAAAGGTTTTCTGACTGTGTCAAAAATCTCCAGGCGTTTACTGACTAGTCAATTAAAATGCATCATGAAATAACGTATTAACTAATACAGTTTTGACATTTTATTGAACTTCTTCCTAACGATTACCAGGATCCATATTCTCCTCCTTTACTGCCATCTTTTTATTCAGTATTTGTAGCACACATATAAGCTTTGACCGAAGTGTGTTCATCAGCAGATGGTTAAGACGGATCAGGAGGTCATCGATGTAAAGACTACACAATGTACCCAAGATTAAGCGTTGTGCCGTATGAAATCTAATGACCTTAGAAAACTGTAGAAATGGTTTATAGAAGCCTTAAAATAGAAAAGTGCAGCTATGATGATTTAAAACTTTATTTATACCATGATAAGATACCATTTAATTAAGTACAACTAAAAGACAATATCTGTTTGCAGATGTACAATATTTGGAAGAAAGAGGCTGCTTCCTTACTTGTTTGCCATCTCTGTGGTGAAGACATAAACAAGTTTTGAGCCGGGTTTCTGGCCGCTACCGGGTTCTGTTGTGGAGCCTTGGCCTCCCAGTGTGTTGTGGGAAGGTGTGGAGGACCGGCTAAGTCCAGCGTTGGAGGTAGAATGTGTGACAGAGTCCTGGGGCTTCACATCACTGGAGTTACAGTCTAAACCAGAGGGGAAAAACCTTGAGGTCATGACCAGCAGACTTATGGGAAATGTAGTTCTGCAGCAAGGGCTTCAAAGCCACACATGCTTGAGTGCACATGCGAACACACTTACTGAAGAATCCTTTGTCATCTTCATCGCTTTCTCCCCCAGAGCACCAGTCAACTCCAGTGTATTGCTGCCTCCTCTCTGCCACACACATCCTCTTCACCCTGCTACTATCTGTACACACACACACACACACACGCACACACACATCAGCGGACTTGACTTTATTAGTCTGAGACATGATGAGGAACGTTGAGAAAAAAAAATATTTTCCAAGACATCCATCTCCTTTTCTGGCTGAAAGTCCCTGCAAAATTTAGTTTCCAAAAAGGCTCAGACATTGTGTAAAACGTTCAGTGTTTCACAAATCCTTTAAATCCAATACTCAACTGGAAATATAGATTCAAGACATCCAATTTTGATGCTACCTTCCCCCGACTCTGGTTCATTTAAGCCGGGTAAAGGTCAAGAGTCTTGTCTGCGGTGGCTCTTACCTTTCTCTTCGCTGGTGGGTGTGCCACTTTCTGGCTGCTCAAACGACTCCACAGAGGTGCTTCTCTCCCTTTTGACCTTCACCTTGGAGCTCGAACCGGACGTCAGGCCCTGGCCGTTCTTCAACCCCATTCCCCCTGCAACATTTTGAGGCCCTTTGGCACCCAGGTTCTTGGGGTCGCAGGGGGAGGGCTGTGATTGGCTGCCCGTGCTTCCTGGTTTACCCTGATTGGGTATTTTAGAGTCCATCTGGGCGGCAGTGGAGGGTGACATGACAGGAGGTGATCGTACCATGGCCTCCGTCTTAGGTTTAGGGCTGAAAGACGAAAGAGATTTAGTTAAATTCAAACTTGCTTGAGATGTAACAGGACATTCTAGCATTTGACACTTAAGTCACCTCATTTCCACAGATAATAAACACAGAACAAGAGGGAAATAGAGCGTATAAAACATTACAGTGATTGTACTCTTGGACTGAGGATAATCCACCTTGGAGGAGGAGTACGTAATCAGACATCTAGTATTCATGAGGACGGATATCACCCCCAACACCCAATTATTTATAGTCCTGCTTCCCAGTGAGATGGCAGAAAGAAGACCAAAAGCAAAAACTAATTGTTCTTTTTAGTCTTTTTAACCCCCGCCTTCTGCTCAACAGAATACAACAGCTGGCACAAATGTCTATGAACCCAAGATTAGGTTACTAGCACTGGCAATCCGGCGTACACAGTTAGACCTGGAAGAGACTTCAGAGAAGCAGGCCACCTACCAACGACTGCTGCTTACTAATTATGAGACCAGTTCGGTTCAGGCAAGCAGGACACTTCCAACTGGCGGCAAACTCTCTCACCACACCCTCATTTCTTCCTCTGTCTCCCTTTTTCACACACACACACACACTTGTGCAAGTAGCGTGAAGCGAAAGCCAACATGTCCAAAAAGTACAGTACGTACACACAGTCACAAAACTAGTAAAGGGAAAAGAGAAAAAAAAAAAAAAAAGAGAGGCAAAGCCAGAATTTGGCAGGGAGTAAAGTCGTTTCCAGAGACTCCAGAACCATGAGTCAGCAGGGACAACTTCCAAACCCAGTGTACTCTCTGACCCAAGCGCAGCTCTGGATCACAAATAATCAGGTAAACTACGCAATGACACGGGATTCACATCCACCTCATCTATAAATCATCCAGATATAGAAAAATGCTCAGATTCACGTCAGCTTTATTATCCAAGTTGCACTAGTAGTCACGTACCTTCTAAAGAAAGCTGAGAACAAGTTTAACCGTAAATAACATGGAGCTCTCTGGCTTTTTGACATGCACTTCATTTTCCTCAAATTTACATAATTAAATTTGCATTTCCTCTCACATTAACCTATTCCAACCCAGATAAAAAAACCCAGCCCTGAAACCGTTCCAGAGGGCAGCGTCTAAGAAAAGAAACGTCTGAAACATTTGCTTTTGACCTCTTACTGCAGGTAATTCTGGGAAACCTTTACAAGTGTGTGCGCTGTCGTGAGCTGCTGCTTCACAGTCCTCTCCTGAGCTGTGTTGCGTGTTCCTGCAGACCAAACGCAGCCATTTCCACATCATACTTCTTGAATCTTGCTCCACATCCTTTCCAATATCAATACGTAATATTTCCAGTTGTGAGAACGTGTCATCGATGAGTCCAAGCGAAGTGTGTGAATGACAACAGTGAAAAAACTGGGAAGTCCAGACCTTATTTTCTTTATTTTCAGGTGTGTGTGTGTGTGGCGGGGGGGGGCAACTCTGACAGCCAATTAAGAGGAATAACTAAAGTTGCAAACACAAAAATAAGACTCTCATTAGTTTTTGTCTTTTTTCCCTCAAAACCTTAAACACATCAAACATACACTGAGACTTTCAATGAAGCATAGTCCAATCATTCTGCAGGACCGAACCACGACAGCTTACACTGGTATCACGACTTCCTAATTAACATAGAGAACTATTTCACATATATACATCTGTGTGTGTTATATATATATATATATATATATATATATATATATATATATATATATATATCTATATATATATATATATATATATAT
>JAOWBL010000014.1:12612138-12624887 GCA_028564865.1 Zenarchopterus dispar | reverse complement strand
GTTTCTTCCTGTTAAAAGGGAGTTTTTCCTTCCCACCGTTGCCAAGTGCTTGCTCATAGGGGATCATTGGATTGTTTTCCTTGTAACACTGTTTTATCTTTATCCTACAGTGTGAAGCGCCTCGAGGCGACTTTTGTTGTGAATTGGCGCTATATAAATAAAATTGAATTGAATTAATGGGACAATGATCCTAAGAATACCTTCAACTTAGTTGCAAAAGGACAACAAAGAAACCACTTTGGAGTCGCCATCATAAAGCTGTGACTTCAGTCATGTACAAAGCTTGTTTCCAATACTGGAAAAGGTACGTGCAAGCACGAAGGCCCATCTCCACCAGGTGTCTAGAGGTTACCAAACATCTCAGCAAAATGTCATCAGAAGAGTTGGAGGTCTACCCTGAAGATCTGAGCCAAGTTAAACAGTTTAAAGGCAGTCTTTACTTGGATGTTGAAGTGAATACCAACTCCAGTGACGGGTTTAGACAATAATTATGAACACAATCCAAGGAAGAAGGAAAAACAGATTTGAACTTGAAGCTACATACTTCAAGAGCAGTTTTATTGTAATCACAAAATCCTGGACTGTAGCGATACATCAGTGTAGTCAGTCAATTCATCTTCAACTAAACAAAGAGCTTTTTAGCAGACTTTTCTTGTGAAATTTCACATAATATACTTGACAGGTTACATTATTGGCCTGTGCCTGAGAAGAGTATTTCAAACATTTCTCTTTTGTCCTTTTCCTCTGAGGCTGCCTCAAGGCTTCAGCTCTCCCGCAGCTCTAGTAAATGTACCGTTATATGACTGCACTTAGCTCAGAGAGGATCAAGTGAGGCCGCTGCTTCACGTCTCAGATGATGCCACCGCTTTACCCTCGTAATGGCGCCTCTCTCCAGCTGATGCTCCTCTAACCGTGTTATAAATGTGACGCCCTGAGAAAGCAGAGCCTCTGGTAATGGACGCCTGATTGAGGGTCCACGTGGGAAAGTTTGACGGAAAGACAGATGACTGAACAGATGATGCAGATCTTGAGTGAGTGAAGATTCTAATGAGAGTGCAGGACATGAGTGGACGGTTTACAGCCAGGAAAGCAGACAGAGGAGCGAAGAAACGGATAACTGAATTCTGATCGTGGAGAGTTCAGCACTCCTCAGGGAGAGTTTGAATGCTAAATTAGGCATCTCTGCCTGCTGTGGAAACAAATAGCTGCATGAGGTAACAGCTTGAAACTTGTGCTGGGCGTGCGTATGAATGTGCCAAGCTATCCATCGCTGCTTCTTATGAAGCAAACCTCACATTTGCTGATTGACACATAAAACATCACACCTGTCAGTTGTTTGTTTTCTGCTTTTGATTTGATTTGCTTTACTCACAAACTCACTGATCCATGGCTAAGATTTGACTTGGTCCAAGTTTTAATGGCCCAGCTTCATTTGTCCTGAGCAATACCGTCAAATCCAAGATACCTCATTGGCTCATCTATTATTGATGATTGTGATTGCTGTGACTACTCACCTGGGTGGAGAGTCAGCCTGAATGATACGATTTACTTTTCAGAAATGTTGTAATTCAATCAATCAATCAAACTTTATTTGTAAAGCATGTTTTGTAGAAGAAAATGTAGCACAAAATGCTAATTGTCCTCAGTGGACATCAGGACACACAAAACTAAACAAACCAGCTGTAATGTCACCGAAAGGCTGATGAAGAGTAGTTTATAAGTTACTTTTTTAGATCTATTGGGGATGCATTGTTGCAGGAACCCTCTTGACCCAACCCTGGTTAATCCAAAAATGGGCAAATGGGTGGAGCAAACAAGCCTGGCAATCAGATAGAACATGTCCACCTTAACTTTGTTACTTTAAGCTGCGTATTTTGGTTTGCCTTAGCTTAAATTACCACATGAATGTAAGATAACTTTATAATTGAATCTGTTGCCACTTAAACAGCATTGTGAAGTTACAACTGAGCTCTGCCAAAACTACCACAGCCCTCCGTCGCTGATTTACCCACAACCCAGCTGGGTGGTTCAGTCGCAAGCCAGAGACCTTTCCAGGTTGGCCTTGAATGGTTCAGGGACAGCCGAAGGGACAACCAGCTCAGCCAGGGGCTGCCAGCTGGGCCTGGGCCATGGGCCAGCTGGTCTGGAATAGGACCAATACTGCTAAATGCAGGGATACGTGCTGTTTTTGGACTGGAGGAGGAAGCTGAAATATTTGAAGAAAACCCATGCACACAGGGAGAACAAACTCCACACACACACACACACACACACACACACACACAAAAAAACTCCTGCTGAGATTCAAACCAGGAATCTTGTTGCTCTGAGGCAACAGTGGCAACCACTAAACCACGGTGCTGCCCAAACCATGGGCCTAATTATCTTTTTTTTTTAAATCATTTTACCTACTTGTGATAGTCTTAGTAATTCAGCAGTTGCAGATGAACTGTGATTTTTACCACAACCATCTCTGTTATTTCCACAGAATGGTCTGAAAAAAGAATATATCCAGTGAGTGGCAGATTTCTGGGTGTAAAGGCCTTCTTTGATGCCAGAGGTCAGAGGAGAGTGACTAGACCAGTTCTAGAAGATAGAAAGACAAAAAGAACTGAAATGACCACTAGTTGCAACTGAAATATGCAGAAGACCATTCCTCAACACATCATGTGAAACCTTGAAGCAGATGTTCTGTTGCAGACCATGGTGGTGCCAATACTGTCAGCCAAGAACAGGAAACTGAGGCCCACTGGATCACCAGAACTGGATGATAGAAGATGCTACCGGATTTGTTGTGTCTCAATGTCTGTTGCCACACTCATTGTCTATGTTTCCCACCTTCCAAATCACATTGTTCCACCATTTAACTTTATTTATCCAAAAAAAAAAAAAAAAAAGTATTTAACATTGGATTTTTGGTGAGGGGATGATTCCCTCAAAAGATGTTTCCTGTGACTTAAAAGATATGGTTTAGATGTTTGTCACAGTCGTATTTAAAATGTATTCCTAATTGATTTCTACAGATATAATTTGTTGCCAACAACATGAAAACATGAACTGATGGTGCCTTGCATCAACGGTTCACGCTGACATTGTGGTGGATTGATTTCTTGGCCCACTTTAGGCATCTTAGTACCAAAGGAGCATCATTTAAATGTCACAGCCAACCTCAGCATTGGTGCTGACCAGGTCCATCCCTTTATGACCACGGTGTAGCTATCTAAGATGACCTCCACAGTCACTGGGTCTAAGTCCAGCAGAGATGGATGTGCTGACAGATGTGCATTGACTGTGAGATGCTGTCATGTCAAATACGGACCAAGGTCTCTGAGCAATGTCTCCAACAGCCATAAAGAATGAAGGCAGCTGTTAAAGGACCTCTAAACCCAAACTATTAGTGTTCATATAAAGTGTATATCACTTCATTGTGTTACTTTAAGAATTAACACCAGGGTTCTTGAAGACATAGAAGAATAAAGAGTGAACAGTTCAGCCGCAAGTATGAATTATAGTTGATAATTACAAATTAAATGAATCTTGTCTGTGAAATGATTACCTCAGCTCTCAGGGCTGCTTGATGCTTCTCTCTTACTCTTAAACAAAAAGTATCTCATGGTCCTTGAAGATCAGAGCTGAGCCTCCAAACGTGACACGTGGGCCTGTGATGGAAAGGCATGGCGGATGTGGATGGAAGGCAGGCTATCATTTAGCCTGGTAATCTGAAGACAGACAGCGAGCATGCCAAGTTTCATTAATTCATCTCAAAGCTCTCATCGCAGCTGCTGCTTGTCCAGGGTCTGAAGCAGCGCTGCTGGTGTTTTCCGCACATTCGTGCAGTTAACTACTCTGAGATGTATGCAGCTCTCATCTCTGAAACCATGATTAATGAAATTCCCCATGGAGAAAGGAAACGCTGTCTAGTAGCAGCCTATCGATGTGGTAGTCTGTAAGTTATAGCTGAAACCCTCTAATAAGCCTTTTAATAAGCAGCTAGATGGAAAATTACTCGTTTCGGGGGTTGAATTAAGGAGTTTTTAGACTCTGGGGTGAGTGTGAGTGGAAATTTTAATAGGAGGAGTTATGATGTGCTTCCTGTAAGACCAGTATCCATTTTTCTCACTGAGACATGTCGCAGGAAAACAACCGACTCGGTCTTGATTCCTCAGATGTTTGTATCTTCTCCTTTTTAACCCACATGTGGAGGATTCCAAGCTTTAGTCCACTAACATTCTCACACTGCGTAATAAACTACAACGAAGGCACAGGGAGGAGTTAAGTGTGCTTTAAAAGGATACATCAAAAGATAACAAAATAAATATAGAAATAATGAGATGAAAATAACATAAATGAATGAGGAAATGCAAAGAGAAATGGTGGAACACATAAGAGTAATAAATCATCTTCATATACTCCCAAACCTTCTTTTGTTTTATTGGCAACAAAAGGAAAAGAAAAAAAACCAATGGCCTCTAAAGTAACTTGAAAATGACAAAAGTAATAATAAATAATAATTTACTGATCATTGAATAATGAAAATCAGACATTGCTTTTGAATTATGGTTCAAAAGAAGCATAAAAAACTAACTAATGAAGCAAAAATGATGGGAACTTCAACTTAAATCCATATGAAAAACCTTTTTATATCACATAGCTGACGTTTTCATTCAAAGAGACTTTCAATTGAGAAAAACAATCAAGCCGCTGTAAACGTCATCGGCTGCAGAGTAAATTAAGTTAAGAGAGCATTCAGGTCAGGTTTAAACATTACTAAGGCAGAACAGTTAGGAAGTACTCTTGGAAGAGGAGGACTCTGCTGTTGTTGGTCCCTTTGAGTCCATCACTGCAATCAAGCGATCTGTGTAGCGATCTGAGTCTTCTGCTCCTGGTGACAGGTATTCTGGTCCACTCCTCATGAACAAACTTCTCATGCTGTCCAGATGTTCAACAAGATTTAGATCAGGACTCATAGAGGGACACTTCATGTTTAGTTCTTAGTGTTTCTTGGCGGCTTTTAGTTGGGTTCTGGGTCATTACCCTGTTGGAGGACCATGACCTGCAACTGAGACCAAACTTTCTGACACAGTTGCAGGTCATTTGTCTCCAGAATGTTGTGATGGTCTTGGGTCTGCAGTCCTATGGAGCCTAAACTTCTGAATGAAATGTCCAACTGTAGTCACAGGAACATCCAGCTGCTTGGAGATGGTCTTCTAGTCTTCGCCTTTAATATCCTGGTCTAGAATGTTCTTCTGATCACCTTAGGCAACTGTCTCCTTTGCTTCCTCTGGTCCATGTTCAGTGTGGTGAACATCATACCACACATCAGTGATGATTTTTAACCCTTTAAATACTGAAATGACTGAAGATTTAAGACAGTCAGTTTCATTATGGTCACACTATTTTACCTCTTCTCTCAGGGGACAGCTCATTTGTCCAGGCCAGATTTGTTTATTTTTGAAAATGGTTCTGTTGAATCACAGATCAAAAGTAATTTTATTAGTCAGCGTTCAATAAAACATTATTTATTATTACCTTTGTCAGTTTCAGATTATTTCAGTCGCCAGCTTTTTCAATCTTTTTCACTTCATAGTGTTTTCCCTTCCATCCATTCATCCATCCATCTGTCTGTCCATCCATCCATTCATCTGTCCATCATCCATCCATCCATCCCTCCATTCATCCATCCGTCCATGCATCTTGGTAATCAGATCAACAGATCAATGTTACAGAAAGTCAGACACAAAAATCTCATAGGTTACATTCACACTTCAGGCACAAGCGGCCTGATTTTCTAGATATCTGATTTTTTTTTTTTTTTTGTCTGTCTGAAAAGCTCAAATGATTAAAAAAAAAAAAAAATTGATTTTTTCCACATTTGACCAAATCAAAGAAACATCCAGAAGAAGGAGTAAGTCTTTGTATCAGAGAGGAAGAATATCAGGACGGCTGAGCCGAACAGGTTAATCATTTCTTTTTAATGGCATTTGAACACTGAACCAGTTGAGTTTAAGCCACAGCTGCCAAAGGATTTTTTTTTTTTTAAAAGGGTAGTCTAATTAATGTTCAAACAGAATAATTTGAATATACAAAAAATATTCATTATTGAATAAACATGAGTAAATAAATGTGAATCTGCTTTGTTTTTTTTTGGCACTCTATCATCTGGTAGAGCTTCGTCTTACTTGCGACTGCTGAACCCGATAACATGATGGACGAGTTTCACTCCCAGTTATTGTCCTTCAGAAACCATCATTTTCCTCATAATGTGGCGTTCATCTTCATGAGATTGGCCCATTTTACTTCACATTCAGAGTTGCTGCAACACTAAAAATGCATCACTGGGCTCTAAATCAGGTTATTCTGTGGCAGGAGCCGATCAATAGTCGATGATGTCACTGTCCAGGGAAGCTAAACTTTGATGGTTTCGGATTAATGACGCCAGATTCATCCATCACAGGGAAATGCGTTTCCTCACCATGGATGCCAGTCCAGGAGGAACTTTTAAAAGATTAGTGAAGGAGAAGAAATTGATCACGTTCCATGAATATTTCTGTCCTGTAACGGCTGCTTGTAAACTCGAAGTGTGAAGCTCTCTGAAAACTGTGATCCTTCAAACACGACTGCCGTCTGGATTTAACGGCTGCGTGAACAATAAAACATCAGTGGGTGAGAGTGATTGCTTTATTTGAAGTCACACGAGGCTTTCAGCAGCTTCTCTGCTGCATTTTTACAATTTGCATGCTTTGGGTTTTTCCTCTATCTTCATGTGAAATGATAATAGCTCCTTGATTGGGTCGCTCACAACAAATTAAACCCGACAGCTCAGAAATGTTGCTCAAACTCTCAGAGACGATCTCAGACGCTAAAATCCAAACCAAACACAAATGCCACACTTTGAGCAACTTTTGAATATTTCAACACTTCTTAGAGGATGAAATAGATTTTTTTTTTACCTCTCTGCATAATGATGAAGTGTCCCTGCTTCTCAGTTCTGTAAGAAAAACCCACCACATAAACATTATATGTTGATTAGATAAAGGAGGCTTGAGCTCACATCAGGATAAATCTCACTTGGTTCTTAAATCTGTTTTTCAGTTTACCTCTTCAGTGGACTCCTCATGAATATAAACATTTATGATTGTAAAAGATTATGCTTTTGAGGTATCTGAAGCACTAACGTAACTTCTGTATTGTACCCATCCAAGAGGACAGAAAATTCTTGCAGTTTGTCTACTGACCAACAGGGGCCTACTCAAAAAGTGAGTCAATCTCCCCTGATATTCAAGTTTAATTGCAGCCGAAATAAACATATTTACAGCCTGGCTCAAACAAACAAATTTGTCTCCATAGATGTCCACCGGAGGTAGTGGTGTGATAGTCTCTGTTGAGGATGTTACTGCTGCGTCATGGAGCAGGTTTCAAGAATACTGTAGTTCACATCACTGAACATCTTCAGGGACATTATTATTCTCATTCAGAAAGATCCAAATGCTGACATGACATTATACCCAACGCAGTTCTTCACACAAGTTTAAATAAGACAAACTAACTCTCCTGCAAGGCCACAATCTGTTCACTGACAGGAAAGAAAAGAAGGAAAGATGAGAAAAAACAGCACTTTCGAAATTAAAACTGCAAATAATGATAAAATCAAGAAAAAGTGGAGAAGATTCTTAGCCTTATCAGGACATAAGACAGTCAGACTTCACTCCTGCAGTTCATGAGATGCAAAGGAAAGGAAGAAAATAGACAAGCGTGGATGGATGGGGACACGACGGACATTTCAAGCAGGATCATGTCTTAGCTGCAGGCGCATAGGTCCATTCATGAAGGGACAGAGTGTAGACAGAGGAAAAGGTATGAGGACAGATGGATGGACTGCTTGTTTGGATACTGCTCTGTCTGATGGATTTCTGCTGGTAATGCTGACACTTATATTTCTTAAGATGCGTAGCCACAAAAATGCAAAGTTGTTTACATGTGGAAGCAGAAAATTTAACTTTTTTCCAAAGAAAAGCTAATGGGGAGAAAAATACCTCAAATACAGATTATTTGACAGGGAAAAGTCAAAGATGTTGAGCAGGTGAAAACATCACCAGCTAAAAGAAAAAACTTTAGACCTTTTTTCCCTCAAGTACCACAGGGAGGATGAGATGGATGGATGGATGGACGGACGGACGGACGGACAGACGGACGGATAGATGGATGGGTGGATGGATGGAGACAGAAGTATCCAGTTCTTCGCAGGGCTTGACCCAAATATCCAGATATTCACAACCCACCACCTGTCCCAGCCTCGCACACTCCGTTTTTACCTGTTGATGCTGCATGCAATGTCATCAGCACAGCTGCTGCCAAGTAACGAAGGCAAAACTCCAGTGTATTTATGATGATCTTTAATCCACCGAAAATTTCTGACCTCATGTTGATCTTAATTTGACTCGATTCAATTTTGTACTTTTTTATAAATATAAATTTCCCTTATTAATTGGTACTACAACCATACAATTTTACTTTCGGGATCATAAAAGTCCAGTTCGCGAGGTGTAGACCTGAACATGTGACAGTGAAGGAGCATCTCTACACCAGAGTGTTGATCTGCTCATTGCCTCAAATGCAACACTCCAGTGTATTCATGATGATTGCTGAAAATTTAATCTACATCTCACTGACAACTTCAGCAGAGCAGTTTGTGAAAAGATTTTTATTCATTTCTTTGACTTCAGTAATTCATGCTACATCAGTATAATTTCTCTCTAGGGATTCAAATCATTTATTCAGTTCAAAGACAGTAAATGAGACGCTCTTGATGATGGATGCAGTTTTTAATGTTCTGTGCAGGCGCTGCAAAACCGTAGTGAGGTCTACAGGGAAAAAAGACCCAACCTGGACCCCAATGAAATCACAAGTATGAGCGTCAGAAAAACAATATAATATTTCAGGAGAATCGTGCAAGAAAGGAGACAGGATTAATGACATCACTACATGTGAGACAGCTGTAGAGGTGATCATGAATATGGTCAAAAAAAGTGTGATATGACACCATGTTGAAGGATTGAGTGTAAATTAACAGGAAATTCTGTTAAATAATCCCCGGTCAAAAAGTGAAGTCATGACTTTTTTTTTTTTTTTAATGCAGAACTGGAAACTGGTTCAGTTACAAACCCCAGTAGAACATAAATAAGGTGTTTGTCTCAGCTTTAATCAATAAGTGGTGGAAGTTTAAGATGTTTTATTTATGCTTAAAGCCACTTGCTCCATTGAGATTGCTGCTAATAGCAATAGAGATCATGTTTTACACTCTGGGATCTTTAACTCTGTTGGGGAGATCCTGCTTCCACAAAACTGGGAAATGTGTCGAACTAACACGAACATATTTCCAGAGTTTGTTTTGTTTTGTTTTAATCACTGCTATGAAATTAGTGTGAGGACAAAGTCCATACAAGATACTTTCCTTGTGTCATTTTTTATGACAAGAATGTTCTCAGCCATGATCATGTCTAACCTTCATCCAACTGTTCTACAAGAACCGCATCTTCTCAAAAACTAAGACCAGCCATGACCCCCATCTGCAGCTTCTTTTTGTTGTTTGCTCGTCATCGATGATGTTGACCCAGGACTGGGCTTCCAGCATTGTCCAGCAGACATGGGCCATATTTATGTTTTCTCTGGACTTTTGGACCACAGCTGGCACTCACTAAACAAAGATGGGTTATATCTGATGATCCGAGCACCAGAGCTGTAACTGTAGACTGTATAAAAACCAAGTGTGATGTCACCTATAGGAGTTTTTTTTTGTTTTTTGTTTTTTTTTGGAAGAGTGATTGTGACACCCATCTTCTGGGGATCTGAGTAAAGCAGATCAGTACACTTCAGTTCATCCTAAAAGTGGGCAAAGTGAACAAGAACAGTAACTTGTTAGGACACGCTTACCTGACCTTCGTCACTGCTGTTACTTTACTCATTTATATTTCATTTTATTGTTTTCAGATATTTAGCTCTAGTGGTTTTTATCTACAGTTACTACAGGAAATGAGATCAGAGAGAAGGAGGACACAGAGTAAAGGGCCACAGGCCAGAACTCAGACCAGGGCCGGCTGCACAAGAACTGTAGCCTCAGTAAGGGGCCCATGTGGCACCCCACCTCCTGTTCATTCTGAATCTGTCCATCCATCCTCATTTCAGTTGACGCTATCATCGTAAAAGGACGTCTGAAATAAGCAACTGACAATTGGAGCCACCACAGGACCACTCTGCTGGGACCTCCACCCCCCGATTCTCTGCTGCTCTAGCAGCCAGCAAGAGATAGAAGCCATGGGGCCAACCGTCCTTTCCAGCTTGTAGATAGTAGCTGCTGCTGGCTCCTGAGCTAAACTTTGTCCCAAAGCCCGTCCAGGTCAACCCAGACTCAGAGCAGCAGCATTTAGGTGCAATTAACAGCTCAAGAAGTCATACTGCCTTTAACATAAGAATGTGCTTTTAAGTTTTTAGTCACAGTTCAGATGTCAGCGTCACCAAAATTATTATCCAGCTAAAATGATTTATTATTTGACACCACAGACTGCAATTAAACTGTCACTAAAACAAAACAAGAAAAGAAGAGTGAGGAAGACACTCACCCCTATTTTGCATAAATCTGCATAATTTAAATTTATGAGACCAACCAAACTTCATAGTTGTCATGGATGTGAAACCTAGCCATGAAGACCCAACTATGTTTAAATATGTTTATTTTCTGTAGAAATTGACATTTTACTGGCATAAAATAGAGATTTTGAAGCCAGCCCCGTAGTGGTCATTTGATGAATGACCAGTAGGGGTACTTGAGTTTGCAAATACAGATGTTGTTCCTGGGCCCTAACTGTGTCATCAATTCCAAAAGTACTTTTAAAAGTTGCAGAAGACCAGAGTGCTTTCAGTTTTATGTTTCTGTCTCAATCTAAAGACCTGGTTCGGTCTGAACTTTCACTGTTTGAATAAGTTTATCACAGCTGGTCTTTGGTACATTCACGCAAAATAAAAAAGTTTGAGATAGCTTTCTTAAACGTTTCCATTGGTGCTCCAGCAGGAATCTTCACCCGTGTCCATCTGAAACCTTAGTGACTCACTGAAGTCTCATCAAGCCGTTCTGATCCTGTTTCAGGTCGACTGACTATGGAGCAACGTACCAGAAACTGAACGACAAAGTTGGAACAAAGACCATCCTCAGTTACTTGTATGTGAGCCCCAACAACAAGAGAAAGGTAACACTTATTTATTTTATTCTGGTTTGAATTAAAACATCTCTCTTGAAAAGATTTTTATAACTTGTGTATTTTGTAACGTTGTAAAATATAAATAATTTACATTGAAAGTGTTGTATCAATCTTCCCTCACTATTCTCTCCTTTTGTGACAATAAGACAAGTGTTTGAGTTGATAAAGGAACATTTTATTATTTGACTGGTGTGCAGAACACGGAGGTCTGTCTTGTTTTATTTACAAATTTTGTGGGGCATATGCACACGTGCGAATTCCCTCAAATATTAAATCCTATTTTAATTCTGAAATTGAGCATTATTCACAGATTTCTCAGCAGATTCAGAGTTTAACCAAGCTGCCGAGGTTTTCTCTGCAGGTTCCAGGATAATTAAGTGATGAACGCCTTCTCCATGCTCAGGTCCATCTGGGAATATTTAGTCTGGTTCAATAGTCACTTAAGAACATGAAGCACTTGTTTCTCTTTTAAAAATAAAAAAATCTGTTTAATCTTTGGTCTGTAAGACAACCAAATATGTGTTCCCATATCCAAAACACCACTCCTGACTTGCTCTCCATCAACTTTGCTGGTTTCTGAAGCTGCCAGCGAGAACAACAATAACAACAGTGGTGATGGAGGTTTTTAACTTTATTTTGCACCAGAGTCCTACACACATGTTAAGAAGTCTAAAACCCTTAAAAAGCTTCACCACTTGATTCTGAGGGACAAAAAAAAAAACTCTGATAAATCTTTTGTTACGTCTTCATCAGCTTTAGTTTGGTGTGGTTTCTTTAAAGCTTCCTGTGAATCCATTAGCTCTGCATGTGACTGGCTGAACAAGATCAAAATGAAAAGAACCGTGGTGTGTGTTTTTTTCTTTTTTGAACCTCTTTTGTTGCTGTTGCTCTTCGAGAAGTGGGACCAGATAAGCCACTTACGAGGCTCAGAAACGGTGGTAATTAGGCACTGCTGCAGCGGGAACAACAGGAGATCACAGTCGCCTTTGAGTCAACAACACCAGACCTCATTTTAAACACGGAGCAGTGAACAGCTGAAGACTTGTTAACAACTTGACAGGTTGTTAATATCTTTTCACACACAACCAGACACACGCAAATGCTCAGATACACTCGATCTCACACACGAGCAGAGACGGGAGATGACGGTTGGGGAAGCAAAGGATCACGCTCTCAGATGTGGGCATGAGTTTTAGCTTCATGTGTCTAAAAATAACTAGAACAAAACTTTGATGTCCTAGTGTGGTGGGGTTCTTAATGTGACTTGAAGATAATTGTGAAGGCTGGTGTTCACAATTCTCAACAAATCCATTCATTTTCTATTGAATGTGACTTCTGATGGTTGCTTGTGCAAAGCTCAAGCCTTCAGTAGGTAGTTGTTTCTTCTGGTGCTCTGATGGCAGATACAGAAACTTGCTTCTGCTTTTCCATTGAATCAACAGCGTTGCGATGCAGATCCTCTCATTCGATGCAAACTGCCCCTCACAGAGTTCTGCA
>JAOWBL010000014.1:12587354-12605173 GCA_028564865.1 Zenarchopterus dispar | reverse complement strand
GAGGTCCTCGGTGGCTACTTTGGTTCAGTAATTCCCTCGATTCTTGCTCTGTTTAGTACAACAGATAGATCTATTACGATTTAATGGGAACACAGCTTCAAGATTTTTTTTTTTTTTTTTAATTTATGCAATTTCTCTGAGAAGTGCTTAATTTGACTTAGAGATGAAGCTGCTGGAGCATGTCCTGGGGAGTGATGGACTCAAAACTACACGAACAGGAACCTCGTAACCTTTATAAGATCGATAGGCAGCAAAAATCGCTTCTGTAAAGTCACTGGTGTCGTTTTAACAAATCAAAAATGCTCCACATCACTAAATTAAAAAAAAAAAAAAAAACTTTTACTAGTAGTGTATACAAATTTTGTTAAAACAGTATGTAAAATGCAAATTACTGATAAATCTGCAGAATCCAAAGAATACCGTGAAAATGTCTCGACCTGGGAGAGATGAAGGTTTATACTGTCTTTTTCCTCTAACAGTTGGAAAAATGTGACAGTCAAGAAATGTTATCTAATGTACAACATATCAATGAGTGCATTGACAAGTAAGAAAAGTGTCCACCATGGAGAAGTAAAATTTGGAGGAGTGCATATTTGAAAAAAGAAAAGGCTAACTTTTTCACTGCTGCCACCAACTTAAAAAAAAAAAAAAACAACTTATGGACCACCAGCAGTAAATACATTATTAATTATTAATTTTAAAAAAGGAATTGAATCCAATTCCTTTTATTCCATCTTGGATAAAAGCCTATGCATTAAAAAATTTATACATGCAACAAACTTTCTTTTAAAAACAACTGAGATCCTCCAGCTGTTGGGGGATGCTGTAGATCCGCCTGGCCATCGTAGTTTTTTGGGGATGATCTTTATTTTTTCACACCTTAAGTGCGAAGCAGTACCTTCATCTTTAAAAAGGACATTGCAAGTGACTATTTTTTGGCTTTTAAGCCAAAGAAGGAAGTAACGACATGGACAAAACAAATATCTCTTAGCAACCACAGACATGGTGCGATACAATAATCAGACAACACAACTAGTTCGAGCGCACGTGGGAATACACCATGCTTCAGTGTTTAGCAGCACCTAGCCATATTGAACCAAAACCACAGAAATCTTACGATGTTTTGGTTCAGTGTGGACCATCAACAGGGAGGTCGAAGCGCTCTCATGCTGCCAACTTAAAAGATGCCAGAGGCTTCAAGTTTTTTTTTTTGTTGTTTTAGATGTTCACCAGTGTTGTTCATCATATCTACTCCCAATCCACATAGAAGTACCAAACTTTTTTTTCCTATTTAATGAGGAAAAATTAACCCAAGCAATACAATGCAGATCAGGAATGCAGACTGTGGATCATTACAGCTTAGTGTGAACAGATTTGTTTGAGTTGGGGCTTCTACTTTATAATGTAGATGGATGGATTTAACTGTCATTTCAGTTACTTTACTCTTATTTGATGATTCCTGCTTTTAAAATGCTGCATGAGAAAAGCTACAATTCATCAATGCATTTGTTTCTGCAGATTTCATCTGCAAGCTGACTTTGGGCTTCATCAGTTTGTGATCGAGTCAGCACGCTAGCTTTACCAAGAAATCTTGTTCCCCTTTATTTACAGCATTTCTATCACAAGCTGGTTGCGTGATTCACACTGGAAAGTTTGCCTCCTTAAACTTGAGATCACCTAAAACCTTAAAACATGAACAATTTCTTCCACTTAATCCAAAAATAGGTACAAAATGGTGGCCAAGTCTGGAGTCACGTCGTAGCAGAGTCGGCTGTTCATCTCAATGACAACGGTGATGGTCCACAAAAACAAAAATCAAACATCAGTTCATCAATACTGCCAACATCTGGATGAGAATATGACGTTGAAGAGCCAGTGCTATTACTCAAACCAATCATTGTTGCAGAATGAAGGCTACATTACGAATCCTGTTTCCAACTGCTGGCCAGTCAGACAGAGTATATTCTCATCCTGAAGATATTTAGAAACTTTTCCAAAAGTCGTAACTGGCTTTCGAGTTCCCCAGAGGAGAGGAGGTGAAGTGTTTGAGAGGAGACACACAAACTCCTGGTCTCTTGCTCTTCTACAACCCAGAGTGATTTAAAACCTTCAGGGCCGAGATCGCTACTTCACACAGACTTCTCCACAGGAACAGAGGAGGCTTGTGTACCCAAATTAAACTGATTAGTCTAACCTTTAAAACATGCTGTGTGACACAGCAGTCAAGACTTTTCCTAGAAGTGCTGGGCTCATTGTTCAATATTTATAAAAAGAAGTGCTCAAGTAGACATTTTTGACCAAATTCCACCTCTACTTTGGGATAAAATATAGCTGGGTACATTTTTTTTTTTTTTTGCTCCAATTATGGTCCTAGATTTAAATTTTAAATTATCTTAATACACACATCATCTGATTATTTTTTAAACATATGGAAAGACATAAAAAATGTTAAAAATCACATAGCTTAAACCCATTTTAACACACTGATATTTCTAAGCCTCTAATCCTTTTGTTTTAAGTTGATCCAAATAAACTACTAAACATCCATCCATGTAAAATATATCTGTTACCAAAACAAAGATGGGATGTAAAGTTAATTCAGGGAAACATCGAGAAGTGATGTGTGTGTGTGTTGGTAAATCGGATTAGGTCGCCTCTATTTCTTTCGAGAGAACTCAACCAGGACTTTTTGACTAGTTCCAGACTGAGCGTCGGGTTTTTGCTTTTCGGCTGCCAGCTGTGAGGAAAGCACCGACTTTATGCCGAGAAAACTGGTGCTACACTGGCTCCAAAGCCTTGCTGGGCCAAATCTAAGAACCTCTACGTCATGAGTGGTGGCCGTGATTATTGCAACCAACCAAATCTACGCAATCGACATATTTAATCAGTCTGTGAGAGTTTAAAACACACATCACCAGGAAATTCTGGATGCATTCTTACCGATTTAACCATGCAATCAAAAATATGTGTACTGTACAACACACTCTAAAAAGACGTACTTTCATCCTGAAACGTAAAAGGTACTGATGTTGATAGCAAAAAGTTGCATGAAGTCAATACCGGACTCCAAACAAGATTTTTAGGGCCAAGATTAGCACCGAAATATACCAAAATTCAATTTCCATTGCAATTATTCTAAGGGTGATTTTGTGCTCATTTTATGGGTTCCCTGCTTCCACTTTGGTGACACAATAAATGATCCAGTTCTTTACAGAACCTGTTAGGAACTGGCTCTAGTACCAGCGCTTATTTTGAGTTTATCAAAAAATCCAAAAAGTCAAGAACCACAAAGTCAGGATGCCGTCCGTCACTCTCATCAAGAGCGCTACAGCGCCACTACTTCACCGCGGTGGTGGAGAACCGCAACTGCAGTTCCAAACGTGAATTACACCAGGTTCATACTTGCTTGGAAATGCCATTTTCCATCTTGTTCTTGTAAATTTTGACAAACATTTCTTTTTTGTGCAAGAAAAATCTCTGAGATTAAAGGAAGCGTGACAATGTGTAGTAAAATATGGCAAAATATGGTGAGCAAATTTGTCAAATTCAACTGGAATTTGTTGAGCAATTAAATAAAATCTATGTCAAAACACAAAGGACTGAGTTACTTAAGTCAGAAAGGGGAAAAAAAACAAAGAGATATTTACTTTGACACAAGCTGCTGTCAGAAAACCCCTGGTCCTACCAGGTGCACAAGCACCACGATAGTCCTCCAGTCGCTGGGAATCACAGCCGATCTATTCAATAAAAGTGGTCCCAGAAATGTCCACGTGCTCTGCTCCGATAAAAATACATGCTGGATATATTCAGCTGCTGCTGAACTGCATCAACTTACACATGGCAGATCGAGCTGGAGGGAAGGCAAGACACAAGAACGACACAGAAAATCTGGCTGATTTTCAAAATAAAACGCCACAAGCAAACCCTGACGCCAACTAGAATAACTTGTGGAGGCTACAGACAAACAAGTCGGATTAAATTTCTGTCATTAACAAGAAAAATAAACAAAGACAAACAGCAAAGAGAAAACTATCTTCTTAATATCTGCTAATCGGTTTTTCTTTTATCTTAATTTGGTATATAACAGCCTCATTAAAATATTTCCAATCATATAATAAGCAAAAGCGTGACCATTTCTGACACAATTAGGGTGAGTATTTGATGAAATACACATTTAACAGATCCGATTTCTTTTGTAAGAGTATTTTCTCTCTTTTTGCAAAGTTTCCACTCGTTTTTGTGACATTACATAAACAGAGGACAACATGGAGAACAAAGAATAGCAGTGAGAAGACCAACACCCTCAAGCATCAAAATCATGAGTTACATTTATATCACAGTCATGTAGAAGATGTTTTTACTCCAACACAAAGAAATGGATTCAATATCCATGAGTGTAACAGAACATTTCTACTTTATGTCCGACCCAGACTGAAGACTAACATGATAATCAGCAAGTGCTGACATTATTTATGTATTAAAACTCTTTATAGCTCCCTCAACGATGAGTAGGATTTTCAGTCACGAGAACACAGATTCTCCTGCTGTGAAATTCATGTTTGAGCAACAATAACAGAAAGTCTGGACCTAATTCTCCACACAGACTCCAGAAATGTTTTGTTGTTCTAATAGCTTTAGGTTGGTTTTTTTTCTCCCCCTTTTCCCCAAGGAGAGAAAAGGCTAAAAGTCATAAACGGGCATTTTATCAGCTTCCTGTGTTGATGCTGAGTAATTAGCATGAAAAATCTAAATGTAAATATTATGCAATTAACACTATTTTTGTTAACTTCTTGTAAGACGCCGAGGAGCCGTGACGTTTTCGACAGAAATAATAACTTCACTGTGTTTAAGGACCTCCCGTTTTATAAATTAAAGACTGATTTGTTAAGCTGAAGAGCAGATCCCAAACTTCTGCGCTGTGTCGACCCACTTGTTGCAGGAGAACTTTGTAAACTGAGTTTACAGACACACACAAAAAAAAGTAGAAGTGGAGCTATGAGCTGCAAACACAGGATTTATGTAAGACAAGTTATGGAAACTTTGTTACGTCATCTTATATTTTACCTACATTCCACAATATCCCTAAAAATATGAATATACTACTTGTTTAACTGCTTAAAACGCCACAAAAGAACAAGGAGACGTAGCTACGAGTGATGAAGGATGTGACAGAGGAATAAAGGACTGAGGGAAGGGATAAAAAAAAAAAAAAAAAACAATAATACAGGAACCGTTTTAAAAGCAGGCGTCATTGAAACAATGAAAGTCGGTTTTATGAAATAACCAGAAAACAGAATATGTGTTTGAGCGTGGTACAGCTGCACATATACGAGGAGGAGGGTGTTTATGCAAAGTAACCGTGACGTATGGATGAGCAACACAATCCAGAAGTCCAAAACTGTGAGAGGGCTGTGTCTGACCAATCTGGCCAGAGAAAGTCAACAAAAAGCCCTGGTTTTCTGAGCTGTTCTCCATTATCCTGCCTCTCTGGGACTTTGCATGCGACAAACGGGCTTAATATAACAACGTGATCACATGTGAACGAGTAGCAATCAAAAGGGATTGAGGCTGGAGGGATGTGAGAGCGGGCCGGCGGAGTACACCCCAGAGCTCAACATGACTACCGCAAACGAACACCAAGTCGCACAAAACCGGCAGTAAAAAGGAGAATATTAGCGAGACCGTACTAAATAATGAAAATGCATGTCTGGTCTTGTATTTCACTTGGAAGAAGCATCAAATCACAGCAGCAGCAGCAGCAAGAAAAAAAAAATCTCCACTTTATAGTTGATTCTGATTGCAACAGTGAAAGACACGACGAGAAAACGCCGTGAAAGAGCAGTAATAGTTCAGACGGGTGGAGCGGTGCACTCTCTCAGAAAATCTTTTTTTTCCACCAAATCTCAAAAGATTTGGTGAAAGAAAGAAAGAAGAAACAGATCTAACACGAAGAAGCGGGGATGAGTTGTCCTCAGGACTGAGAGAAAAGAAACAGGAGAAACCCGACTCTGGAGACCTCGCAGCCCTTTCAGCTGGGCGGGTGGACTGTCAGCCAGTTTCTCCACTGAGATCCCTGCCCACAGTGGGTGTTCCTGCAGCTTTCTCCATCCCTGGTCAGGAGCTGTGCATCAAGAGCCTTCACATCTCACTGGCGTCTGCACGCCATTCTCCAACAGCCTCACGTTTGAAGAAAAAAAGTGGATGCAGCGAGGTTTGACAAAGAATAGTTTACACTTAAACACCTTTTTCTTCCTATCTTTATTTTGAAAAAAAAAAAAAACTTTAAACCTTGCTTCAACCCTGCTTTCATTTCTAGCTCAAATTCAAATAACCTATTTAAGTCATTCATTTACTTTTATCTCTAATTTGTCACAAGACAGAGTCAATAATTTAAAATAAAATCCATAAGATTTACCCTCTCAAATTATTTTAATTTAAACCTTTCCAAACTCTTACAGTGGACCGGTTTTTTTAGATCTTAGTAATCTTCTTGAAAAAAGTCTTCTGGTTTTGATGGGTTAAATCTTACCTTTTACCCATCTGCATAAAACCGTTCATGATTTTGTTTATGGAAATGTACAAAAATGATAAGTTACAGCCTGGTCCATCCACAGAGACCGTTGTGGGGGAGGGGTCTCAGATGGGGATGCATCATCCAACTGGATATCCGCCACATGACACTTGCTGCCTCCGCTAGCCTTTGTGTTGCTTTCTGCTCTTTCATGCTAGCACATACATCCTAAAAGAGGTTCATCCAAATCTTTAACAGATCTACGTGATTTCACCGTCTTCACGCACAAAGACAGAAAAAGCATAAACAGTTTCAGATAAAATAGTTCAATCATATTGGGTGCTCCAGTGCAGGTGGCAATAAAAGGAAGTTATTTATTTTTATGTTCATGTCAGGGTCATCGTCTAGAGAGTAAGATCTTCCCAGGTAAGTTCAAAGTTCAGGGATTTTTTACTAATGTAGCATCAGCGGAGGGGGAACCCTGGACCTTGCCACAAAGCCGGTCCGGTGGCTGAAACACAACAATAACACAAAGACGTTTTTATAAAAGGAGAAGGAAGAATACACACACAAAAACACACACACCATCTCTATACCCTCATCTCAGCCCCGCTGTTGGCTGTATGAAAAAAAAAAAAGAAAAAAAAAAGAAAGGGGGGCCTGCTGATGTTTCAGCCTTATTTATGCAAATCCCATTTTGCAGTTCAGTCACAATGGAGTATTGCTCTCTCTTTTTGGCTCTTTCGCTCCCCTACCAGCTCTCCGTCTGCTCGGCCTCCATCTCGAAACCGCTCTAGCCCATTATTTGTTTAGTACGAAATCACAAGCATCATTTCCACCTCTCCCCACAGTTTTCTGCAAGAATTCACAAAACGTGCAGCCATCAGCAACGAACCACCTCGCATTTTGAAGAAGCAGCAGCAGCAGCAGCAGCAAACTCTCCAACTATTCACACATAAGCACAATTTATATTCGCCGTGTCATTAAAATCAAATTGCTCACATCTCAAGTCAAAGCCGTGCGACAAAACCCAACATAAAGAGCCCTGAATTCAAATGGTCTGGAAGATTACACGTCTCAAAATATGCCACTGCATTTTGAATCAAACTACTCAAAAACTCGGTTTTCAAAGAAATGAAAAAAGGCAAAAAAAATAATAAAAAATACACAGCGTTAGAACAATTCTAAAGTGAGATGGTTAAGTTGTGATTAAATGGGACAAACAAGACCAAAAGGAGAAAATACAGAGATTTTCAATAATTAAACACACATTCATTACTATTTTATTTCAGCAGTTTTAATCACTTGACTATGAAACGTACTGGCGTGCATGAAATTTTGAGTTGTACTTAATAAATTAAATGTTTAAGCTCTCCTTCACTGTAACATCACCAAAGCTAACTTTATGTGAATTAAAAACAAACGCTTTTGTCTTTTTTGCTGCTAGTGAATAAGTAACCCACTCAAAACAAAAAAAAAACACTACCTTTACTAAGTTATCATGAAATAAAGTCTTAAGAGCAAAGACAGTCACACCTGAGCCCGGGTGGAGGAAACACCTTCACCTGTTGAGGTAACTTCCTTGAAACTCGACCCCCCACACGCCACACCCTGCATAGCGCTCGTGGTTTGCAGTTGGCGCACGCAGAATGACAGGAATGCCGAGTGTCACTAAAGATAGCGCCGTGACGCCACACATGCACACATTTGACATAATGCATCTACCGTGACAGGAATGAGCACGAGCACGAGCACGAGCATGAGGTTGCAAAACTATGACTAAGCTGCCCGTTTCTACTGAAACTGGCAAATATTTACAATAAAACGTTCCACAGTGGGAGTGACACTCGGGGATCTTTGCTCCGAGGTCGTTGGCGCTGTCCCGAAGCAGGAGACGTCCAATAAATAACGTCCCCCCCCCCCCACTTTGTCTCCGACTCCCAACCCACTGTGGATTGGTTCATGTTCTCCTCTGGTTTGCCAGACAATGCACCCCCCTCAACTCCGACCCCCGGGGAGGTAACATGTGTGTAATGTCACACTGTGTCATATCACGGCGTGTTGAAAGAAGCCTTAGCGTGTCCATCACAACGACAGAGGTGGCGATGAAAACGGGACAGGAAATGGTTGTGACACAGATCTGTGATTTGAAGGTGGGGGGTGGGGGGGGACTCATTACACAAATCGTCCTCTTCCCCGAGTGCGCTGATGGGTGTCTGTGTCCCAGACATGGACACACACACACACACACACACACACACACACACAGCTGAGTCACTTGTGACACATCTGCTAGCGTAGCCTGGGCACGCTGCCACGAGTGGCGGCCAGCCCGAGCAGCAGGGTTGCCACTCAGCACCGGCCCGCTCTGATCTCCGTCTCAACACGCTTCGTCCTGCGCTTCCATCTCCGTCCATCTGCCCCGCGTCTCCGGGTGAGAGGGACCGTCTCGCGCATCCGAGCAGTCGCTTCCCCACCGAAGACGGCGAGACAAAAGGGGCTGGACGGCGTCTGACGGACAAACGGCGAAGCATCGCTGCGACCGCTGCTGTGGTTACGAATCAAATGAATGAGTACAACAGAAAGAATGCACAATTATCGGATTTAAAGAATATTTAAGCAATCTAGAAAATGTAATTAGTGTCCATATCTTATATTCAGTAAAAGTGGTAAGAGAAACAAAAAAATAAAAACCTTAACATGTCAAGTAGGTGTTCGGTTTCACTCCTTTGTGAATCATCTGACCAAGAAGTGAAAAGAAAATACCAAACTGCAACTAACCTTTGAGAATAAATTCCTTTGCAATGATCACACTCTTAAATGAGGCAAGTTTTCTTTTTTTTAACCGTTATGAAGTACCATCAGCAATGCTTACATTTGGATATTTTTCTGTGCAGATCCCCCTTTTTTTCCCCTCCCTTGTCTTGACTGTGCTCTCTGGTCTGTGACTCCCCCCTCCCCCCCTTCACTCCCCCCTCCCTCCCTCCTTCCCTCCCTCCACCCGTCCGGACGGACGGTTGCTCCCACACTCAAACCACATTCCTCCCTCGCTCATGCTGGGACGACGTCTCCCTCTGACTTCAAGCATTGTGGGAAATCCCAGCCGCTCAGACGTTCGGAGGCCTCGCAGACCGTCGAGGTAAAAGTGAAAAAGACATTTGTGCTCCTCGCTGGCTGGTTAGACTGTACCAACAACCCCCAAAATGGGAAAAAAATGAAATAAAAACACCAAGTAACAAATCTAAAGCATTTGTTTTAGACATTTAACCCAAATGTAGCTTAATTCAGTTTTTGACCAGAAAAGGCATGAATCAGTGTTTAATGATTTTTACTCTTTTTTTTTTAAATAAATAAATAACTAAAAGACTCAAGGAAGCACACATGAAGAGGTTATACAACGGTTGGTGCTACACTTCCTTTCCTGCATCATACCACGAACCTAGCAATGAAGAGAAGCCAGATTGTTTCCATGCGTTACCCCGGCTCGCGCTGGTTTCTCATTCTCCTGGAATCTTAAACGCAACTAAGACCTGCCCAATTAAGTATACAGCCGTGCAACACTTTGCACGCCAGGCCGCAGAGAAATGCCAACATGCTGTCCTAATAGTCTCAGAGATGCACCGAACTCCGCGGCGGACATCGCCGCCACGACTCGGAGATCACGGATGTGTTTTTGGGTTGAAAATGCACCGAATCATGTTGATATATCTCAAATAAACAAGCCAATGACCAAATCTTCAAATTTGCACTGAAATTTGCCCTTTATATCCCTTTTTATAACTGACAAATGCTTTTGCTCTGAAATATTTCAAAGATAACGTGAGGGGACTTTAAAAAAAAAATTGTGTATTTAGCTATAAATTACTGCTATAATATATTGATTTAGGAATACACATTTTTACACTGAATACTTGACCATTCAAACGGTGGTTTTCCATCACAAAACTCTAATTCATTTCTCAATACATACGCGACCACCTTGACATCTGTGATATGTTTGAACGATCGCCATGGAGACGCTACCTGAAAATTTCTGAAATGTCTTCTTGACGCAACAAAAACAAACAGAGAAATGGAGTCCAGGAATGAAATGCTGTGATTGATCGTCGGTATGTGGTTGTCTGCCACGGCAGTGAGATCCTCGCGTTTCAAAAATGGATTATAGTTTTGTTTAAAGAGACGCCTCATTAGAGCCAATAAACACGGATCGATTTGCTTTTCTTTTTTAAAAACGGTGTTCTTTATTTCTCAAGATGTCACTTGTTTCTTGACATTTCTCTACATAAACCAAAGTGTCTTTTTTTTGTATATTTATAAATGTATAATTACAAAATTATTGGCAATGGCAACCAAGAATTCAACTGAAATAATAGCAGACATAATTATTTACATAAAACAAAGATGATTTATGTCACTTACGCACTTTGAAAATATTTGCAAACAAGATAAATTATTGGTGGAGATAAAAAACATTAAGCAAAAAGCACTACGATATGGGATTACGTTTATAAATTACATCTAGAAGTCACAGAGGTTGTGTCAGTGGTCATTTAAACTTCTGTTATGCAGCATTAACGAACAAAAATATAATTAAGAGTTTAGAGCAACATGTGCTCCCTTTAAAATCAGATCTTTTCTTGGGATATCCATGTGATTTGGTTTTTTTTTTTAAATAAGACCATGCACAAACCAGGCGAATTTGTGCATTTTGAAACAGAAAGTGCTGCAGAGTAATGAGACAAAGCAACACTTGAAACATGTCATCACTTAGATCTTGAGCACCAGAAGTTCTCCCTCAAACCATCACCAATCTTCTCCAAGTTTTAGTTCATTTAGACGTAAAAAAAAATTCACCCCACTTTCACCCTCCTTCTGGCTAACTGCTCGTCCAGCTTCCCATCACCATTCCCCTCCGATTTCCTAAACTGGGACCACCGAGACTCCTGCTCATTGGAGGTGAGACTAACTTCTGTCAGGAATTCATACAAACCCCCTTCAAATATGTTGAGGAAAAAAAAAAAAATCACAAAGTGTTGGGAGAAGGAATGGCAACATCAGAAAGCGATAAAGGTTTTACTGTCCCACCTGTTGGAAAAGTGTCGCAGGTCTGAATCCACAAACGAAATGACGCTGACAACATTAAATATCGTTGATTCATACGGCCCGCTTTGACTTAAAATCACTATAATAGGAGCCCGGGTTGCTCAACCGGTTGAGCGGGCCACCCAGGTGCAGAGGCTGACGGCCGTAGTTCCTGGTTTGTGTCAGAAGTCGAGCTTCCATTATCACCTAAAGAAACCCAAATAAACCCGATATCAAAATGAAAACCCTGCAGCACAAACACACAGACTTCCAAAAAACTCTCAAATTTCACAAAAACCTTCTCACACTTTTATGAGATGGTTTTTAGACGTGTCAATAGTCCAGTTTAGCACAAAAGTGCTTTTATTGCACAGGTCCGGCACCACAGGATGTGATGTCATCGGTCAATCTGAAGTAATCAAAATCTAGTTTCCAGCAGTTTTATACGATGTAGTTGTGCTGTGATACCACTTAGTCATTATGAATTTCTGAATTACATAACGACTTTTCTATTAAATAATCATCTGCTGCCTTCCTCTTCTGTTGACTACTGTCCAAACACCGGTAGCAGCAATCCCACAAAACTACAGATGTTTTCGTCCATCTGCTTCAAAGTCGAGAGCTTCTTCTTCTTTGATTTAAAGATAAGTCAAAGAGGACAAGATGTGGAGCAAGAACTACCAGAGTTGTGTTCGTATAAAGTAAAACAGCAGCCTCTGGTAGCTGTACTTTTTTTTTTTTTTAATGTAAAACTTGCTTTAATGTAATTTTTAACATTAAACACATAACATGAATGACAAATCCCTTTCTGGCAACAACTTAACCAATACAAAAACTATTGCACATAATATTTTACTCTACAAAGATTTTCTTATTTCTCATAAACTAATTCAGAAAAATCAACAGTTTTCTACAAAGCACCCAAAAATCAATTTGATTACTCAACAAGAGACCGAGGAACACCAAGGATATCAGTGCCAAATACCAAAATAAATGCTCATAAAACTGATCTCAAATTAAAACCAAAGCTCGTGAGAAAAGTTTTAGGATAAAATCAGAAAGTGAAGAATATGAGGAATCTCATTTTTTTCTTGGAAGATAAACCAAAACGTGGACCACAAAAAAAAAAAAGTACAGTAGTTTAGAGGTCAAGCCTAGTTAAAGTAGACATGTCTTTTAGTGCTTTTTTTATTCTTAAAAGGCCTGTTAATGTATGTTTTACAGTGATAGGTAGAGACGATCCCAACCACAGCGTTTTTTGCTTTTTGCATGGATATAAAGTTTACTTCGAACCCAAGTGAAAAAGCTCCTGATGCTGCCTGTCCGCATCATTACTGTCAATCAAAGAAAAGAAAGGTGAAAGCTGATGGATTTTTACCATCTGATACAGTCGGAGGCATCCCTGAGGACCTCACACAAGTAAAAATGTCCACACACTTCCACACAAATGAGAGTGTGACCTTACTGGTAAAAATAAAAAAAAACACACATTTATAAATCAGCGTAGCGTAACGCTGTCAAGGTTTACTACTGCCTGGTCTAACTGTTATGCTGCATCTTTCCTGACTAATCTACAACACTACTCAGTGTATAAACTTCAAATGCAAAATGAAATTCAATCCAGTGCTAAATGAATTTCACATTTACTGAAAACACAGAGATGAACAACTTTAAAGCGAGCGTACATTTCTGTCACTTCACCAACTAAAAGCTGTTGACTCTAGTTTTCCCAAATATCATTAGTCTATTGTCCACACTGGCGTTATTCTGTCTCCCAGCTATTTTATCGTCTCCTACTCATCTTCCGGTTTGTCTTATTTTACATTTTATGGTCAAATATTATTTCTAGAATCTAATTAAGGGTTTCTCTTTAAAATTTTCACACTCATCCAACAAAAACAGAAACAAAATTCTTTTTTTTTCTATATATCTGATCATTTTTATACATTAAAGTAAATATAGCGAGATGTTTAATGAAGAGCTTTAAAATCTAACTTTTAACACATAACATATTTGCCCCCATTTTTGACGTCACCTCTTTCAAACCAAACAAACCCAGAAGATCAGACTTTGATCTCACACACGAGTATATAACAACAACAAAGTACAAGACAGAGCTTGAACTTCCGTCTCCAAGTTATCTTCTCCTCCTTCGTTAAGGTGACGGTCACATGACGACAAAAAATGACCCCCGAGACCGAGTCATGAAGCGAACCAGCGCGACCACGGCATCGCCTCCAGATGCTGCTGGTTTTGTTCACCCAGAATTTACAAACTGAAACGGGTTATAAATGTGTTTCGGGCTGAATTCATCGGAGCATGGTGGACTTCAGGTGTAACCTTTAAATGTTTTGTGCAGACATAGTGTAAAAAAATAAATAAAACTAGAGAGGACAAAAGATGACGCCTCCAGTTCTATAATTAGCGCAGATTATAATAGATGGAAAAAACTGACCCTCCGTCTGACTTTATTTACTTTACATTATCGTTATTTTGCTGACGCACAAATGTAAATAATACAGAACGCAACTTCCAAGTAAGAAACTCGCTGAAGGTAATCGACGACCTTTCCACTGTGACCCGAGAATGTCGAGCATCAAATTTGAATGAAAACAACTCCACAGCCGTCAGTGGACTAAAGCCCGGTTTCAGGTTCTACGTATGTGACCCAAGTCCAGGCTGGTGTTTCTCGTTGTCAATTTTTTTTTTTTTTTGCATCATTTTGTAGTTACTCCACCAAATCCAGTGTGGGTTCTTTGCGTGCAGTGCTGAGCTTCCCTTTGTTTACTTCTTTTATGTAGCTCAAACAAAGAAATGGAGCAAATAAAAGTGGATCTCATGCAGGTTGGAGCTGATGAAAACTGTGCTAAAGTTCACCCAATCTCTTTTTCTACCTGGCTTCTTGAAAACATTAAAGCAGCAGTAGTAGTAGCACCAGCAGGAAAGACGTAAAAGGAAATACAATACCACCAAGTGGAGCGACCATATTTACTGCAAGTCCGCGTCGACTTGAAGTGTCGTTACATTTCTTGGGAGGTTACGACGCAGGATTACCCACAAGACGCGTAAACGACGCTCAACACTTGAACCAACCGTAACGCCAACACTTAAAAGTTTCAAAACAGCAGACGGTAAAAAAATATGTCTTAGCTCCGATAACTATCAGTGGCACTTTGTCTCGTTTTTTTCCCCCATTTCTCAGAATTAATAAAGATAATCGAAATCAAACTAAAGCGTCACAAAGGAGGCTTTTTTTTTTTTTTCCATACTAAAATATCAGTTTCAATTTCACTCAAAGAAGCCTTGGTGACGCGTCGCTGATGCTCTTGTGGTCTCCCGTCCCTACAGTCAGGAAAAAAGAAAAAAAAAAAAACACCGAAAGTAACATTGCATTTCCATCCCCGTCATCTCCAGCAACAACTGCGTATGGCTTCAAGGCACCATGTCACACAACAACAACAAAAACAACGAAACTAGATCACGGAGCCCGGATCACTGGACCTCACGGCAGAGTCGATTAAAAGACGCGAGAACGCAAAAAAAAAATGGAGACAGTGACCAAGCAAAAGACTGCACGTTATAATTGTGTCTATTACAGGTAAAAACTGTCGTCCATACATGTAAACTCACCACGAGCAGGAACTTTGGGATGTTGGAGTAAATGTACTATTATATATTTTAACGCAAAAACACATACATGTAATGCCAAAATCGCACTTTTCCTAAGGGAAGCAAACCTTTATTGCACCTTGGAGGTTTCACGACTCTCAGAGTGACCAAATAGATAAATTACTCAATAAACTGTGAGTGGACGTCTCCGTGAGGGGCTCTGCTAAATGTAAAAAAGGTGCCATGTTGGATAAATGGGAGTACTTCTGAATTTATGATGGAGCAATTTTTTTTTTTAAATTACAAAAAAAAAATGTAAAAAATAAACATCTCAACCAACAGGAGGAGACCACCCCTCCCCGGTCCCCTCTCACAACCCAAGCAGGAAGACGGGCCGCCTCCCCAACATATCCCTCCACGTCATGCGCAACACGAGCTTTTCGAGTTTTAATTAGAAAACCCACGAAGCAAACAAATGCAACAGAAACACGAGAAGCCAATACACAGAGGCAAAAATAAATCCTTTGCTTCGCTTTACATCAATATCCATTTCCCTCCGTCCTTCACCTCTCTGTGGTTTTTTTTTTTTTGGTTAACACACTTTGGATGAGATAGCAGATAAACAAACAGTACGCACAGCGTTCTCAGGGAGAGCAGCTTGACCGTGTTTTGTCCTCCGTACGTGCAGATGGGAAAAAAAATCAGACTAAACACAGCGCTGATACTCCAAAGACGTGTGACTCTGAGATCCGACTCCTCAAACCACTTTCCCCAACCATCGCCAGTGGTTCAACACAATGAAAGGCCCGGTCTCATCAAAATGCAGAAACCTCCGAAGATAAATGTCAAAGCGAAGGCGACCGGCGTCGGGAACGAGTGCGGCCCGCCTCGCTCCTGTTGCATCACAACAGAGTTGAGCTATCAATCACCTTTGGCCTTTTGAAGGCAAGCGTTTATTTCCATGCCTGATGTTGCGATGGAGCTAATGTGGAAAACGGAGGAAAACTGAAAAACATGTGGATGTCATTCTTTTAAATTCAAACCAACAGTAAAAAAAAAAAAAAAAAAGAAAAACTTTACTGCTACATGGTGACCGGATTCAAAATCCCTCCCTGGCGTACTCGTATTCTGACACACGACTGATCATTTTTAGCAGTTACCAAACACAAACTGCAGGAGTTTTTAAGGTCCAATTCAAAAGATAAAGTTTAAACAGACTCCAGGAGCTTCAAACAAGTGTTTTTACTGTATCTACAGTCGATTTACATCATAAACGGGATGATTTCCTTCACAACTCAGAAGATCATGCCACATCTTGTAGTA
Organism: Zenarchopterus dispar; assembly: GCA_028564865.1. Taxonomy (NCBI): domain Eukaryota; kingdom Metazoa; phylum Chordata; class Actinopteri; order Beloniformes; family Zenarchopteridae; genus Zenarchopterus; species Zenarchopterus dispar. The sequence goes on along the minus strand of JAOWBL010000014.1, from coordinate 12,588,648 downwards.
CTTTCTTCTTAGCAATGAAAGCGAAGGAGATGAGAGGACCCACTTACACTCAGTCTGTCACGGACACTCAGTTGTGCGTTTGTGTGTGTGGAAGAAGCGGTGTGATAAAGAGAGAAACAGAAAAGATGGAGCTGGGTTACCTCAGAAGCCCCCCTGCCCTTTCAGCGGGGCCTCATATGGAGAACCAGGCCTCAGGTCCCCTGGGCACTGATGTCTGCTCTCCGCTCGACTCCTCCCAGTCAGCCACGGAGGCTGTGCAGGAACCTGGCCCACTCACGACAACCTTATCCAGCCACAAGTCATTCACACCTGGAACACAGGGAAAGAACTTTGCTCATCGGGTGAAACACAAACAAGCAAACAGCAAGGAAAAGCACTCTGTCGCTCATGTTGACAAGTCCAACATGTAGTAAACACACAACCAGAGCACAGCTGAGGTCATTAGGGACTACAGTAACTCAGACACTCATTTATACTTCACTTATCGACCAGTGTGCACATAAGGGATTACAAGACAGCATGTTGATACTCAATCAAGGGCTTCGTTAGGTCTTCACTTTTCCACAAATGTCCACCGCGTGAGAAAAATTTTGATTTGCAAGAGCTCAACCGTGCAACGAAAAAGCAAAAGATACATATGAAACAGCTTAAAGACAATGCAACAGACGCACACTAATGGCAGACAGCAGTGTTGCCTAGCAATTGAAGAGACCAGAGTCTTGTAACAGGAAGCTCTGCAGTTTAGTCCCAGCAACTGGTATGTATACTCCAAAACTCGTCTTTGGACGAGACACTGAAAGCTGCAAAAAGATGCTCCAATTTCTTTTAAAAATGTGACTATTCTTTTTTAAGCACTACATGGAGGTTTTTCTTTTGCTAGTTAAAAAAAAGGCATGGAAGTGAAAAATACAACTGTGTAAACCTTAAAAGTCTCAAGGTGAGTGTTTTTTTTTAAACTATTTTTATATTTTACTTTTTTTTTTTTTTTTTTTAAAAAGGAACCTGTGGATTTTTTTTTTCTTCCCCCCAACCAGAACATTTTAACTCCCTGGTTTCCCCCCCTCCCTCCCAAGGTAACACAGCCACAATGCCACAAGTTACTCACAAACGGGCCTGCTCTCCAAGAAGTCGTCCTAAAATGTGCAGAGACATCTACAAACCTAAAAACTCTGCAAATAAGCCTAAAGCACACAGCATCTGCAGGGACCAGGCTTTCTCACCCCCCCCCCCCCCCCCCCCCCCCCCCCCCCCCCCCCCCCCCCCCCCCCCCCCCCCCCACCCCCCCCCCCCCCCC
>JAOWBL010000014.1:12571206-12587008 GCA_028564865.1 Zenarchopterus dispar | reverse complement strand
AAACCTAAAAACTCTGCAAATAAGCCTAAAGCACACAGCATCTGCAGGGACCAGGCTTTCTCACCCCCCCCCCACCACCACCACCACCACCTCTCCTAGTGAAAATCTCAGCGCCTCACTGGACAACTCTTGGCGGACAAAGTAATTCCATGGCGCTTGAAACTCCAGGAACTTTTTTTTTTTTCCTTTTTCCTAAAAGAAGTTGTTCCTGTTTCGCCAGAGAAGAACTGGAGGTGGGGAGGTGTGGAGGTGGTGGTGGTGGTGGTGGGGGGGGGAGGGAAGGGAAGAGAAGAGAAGAGAAGGGAAGGGAGGCATTCATGGAGCCTCGTCCAGCGCAAACAAAGTCTTCCCCGAAGAGGGAGGCAGTGGTCGGCGGCTGAGAGCGAGAACAACGACGTGGGCCACAAGCACACGCAAAAAAAGAAAAAAAAAAAAAAAAAAAAAGGAGATTAATATGAAGGATTCAGTCTGTTAATAAGTCAACCCCGGCCCGCCTTGAGCAAACGTTCATTTCCAAGTTGTGCTAGCTCAGTTAACAATGTAACAATTAAATCGCTCGGTAGATGATAGGGCTGGCCGACACAATCACAAGCCGAGGCCTATGTTCTCCTCATGCGTTTATGAATCATATCAAAACACATATGAAATGAAGGGAATACAATACCGACGGTGTGGAGCTCCCGAAGAATGCACAACATGCATGCTGCATTGTATCCTCTCCTTTTTTTTTTTTTTTTCTTTTTTTTTTTTCGGTTTTCACCAAGCACGGGCGGTCCTCCAGTATAATGGGGTAAAAACCAATATATCTCCGCGGGTTTTACACCATGCCGAAAACATCATGAATAATCCGCTTTTGTTGCGTTCGGAGAAAGGCGACATTTAACGGCTGAAACGGAGCTCGCTGTCTGCCAGGCCAGACGCGACGCGGGTTTTTCTTTTTTTTTTCTTTCTTTCTTTCTTTTTTTTTTTTTTTTCTTAGGCAGCCTTCGGGGACCAGAGGCAGAGAAGAACGGATACCGGAGTGAGATGTCCCCGGGAGGAGGACCCGCGTGCGCCCGTTGCCAGGAGGCGAGTCGTGGTAGCGTCACATACCAGCTCGATGTGGACAAAAACGGGCTCTCCCGCCGGGAATGTTCGCTCAAATTCAATTTTTCTTGAAGTAGGAATTTACGCCGTACACGTACGGAATCACAACATTATCACGGCAACGTTGTAAAATAGGATAAATATGTCTCCCCACCCCCCTATCGCCTGAGCTTTCCAGTGGTCCGACTCCATTACATCCCAGTCAAAATTTCCTGTCGCCTTTACCCCCCCTCCGTTCGAGCGCGATGGTTTGGTCCAAATTCTAAGTAGCAATTCTAGGTCAGGTCTGTGTGTTAGTGAGAGTTACTGTCGGACACGAGAGACACGCAAAAGTCCAGCTCCGTGGAAAACACACAAGTACATTTACGTAAAATAAATTAAACTACAGTGAGAACATATATATTTGTACCATCAAAACTTCTAAGAAAAAGTTAGGGGAATAAAACCTGTAGGAATTTTCACAGGATGATCTAAGTACAAATCTACAGATGTTTGAATACAATAAAATTATTATGAAGATTTAGACTTTATGAAGTTATTTTTCTTATCTTGTTTTAGGCTTGATGTTTCACTTTGTGATACAAAACTGAAAATCTCAAGATTTCGGTTACTTTTGTCCATAAAATTTGAAGATAATGAACTATACCTGCTGCTTTTGGCTAGTTTCTATTGTCTATTAATTTTATTCTCGCTGAAAATCATTTTATAAAAGTCATATTGTAAATATGATGGCCTTGTGGCTCATGTGAAAACAAGCATTTATCCTTAGAGTCACAGAGATGCAAATACCAGCTCTCTTTAGGCAAAAGGTCAAGATACACTCTGAACAGGTCATCAATCCATCACAAGGTGACATATAGACTAACAACCGTACACATTCACTCCTATGGACAATTAAGAAACACCAATTAACCTAACATGCATGTTTTTGGACTGTGGGAGGGAAAAACAACCCACACAAGCATGAGGAGAATGTGGAAACTCTACACAGAAAGACTCCTGTTGGGAGTCGAACCAGTAACCACCTTGCTGCCAAGCTGCCCAAAAGCATTTATCAAATATCTGATTTTTTTCTAATTATCTATCTATATAATAAGTTATAATGATTTGAGGTCTTTGTTCCTATCTTGTGGCCTCTGTGAAAGTGTCTCTTTTACCTGTTTTTTTAACCGAAGGAGTGCAGCTCTTTAGTTATCAGGAAATTGTTTTTTTGAAACAGAATTGAAACCAATGTGATTTAAATTTGGTGCAGAAAACGTGCAACAACAAAAAAAAAAAAGGTAAATGATAACCTATAATCCACCTTAAATTGCTGCTGTTAATGGTAAGGTTTGACGTACCTAGAAGAAGACTGTGCCACAACCACGGGAGAGTTTTCAGTTTCATACATCCTGCAGCTGTCTATCAATTCGTTCCTGTGTGATAAAATAACACCTGAAAAAAAGCCCCACACCTTGTGGGGCTGATATACAGCTGTCCATTGAGTAAATTACTATAATAATCATCATAATGCATCACGCAGTATTTTATAATCTATTATGTATTAAACTCTCTGATTGTGCGTTACCTGGCAACAGTGCTGCTGCAGGTAATCACTGCACCAGGTAACAGAGCGACGTGAAAAGATAGCCCTTCTATGTACAAAATCGGTGTAAGATCAGTATGTCTTATTTTACGCCGATATTTCTACACAAAGTGGATGTAATTATAAATGTTTTGGAGTCATGAGGAAGTTTATATTGTCACTCAGGCCAGGTGTAGGTTAACAGGTAGGTTATGTGTTGCTGTATTCATTTAATTTGTAACAACCAAATGCATTTGTTTTGTTCAAAGTCAAATTATTAAACTTATTTAATGCACAAAGCTAAAAAGAACTTTTCCTTGAACTATAGATCAAATATCCTTTTAATGGTGATATAATTATAAAGTCACATTTTAATAAGATTCACCCTGCTTGGCTCTGCATCTGTTTCTATAATTTTATTTAATTTTTTTTACATTTTCCATTTAAGATAACACACTACTTTAATGTTGACTGGTGAGTTTTGACACAACAGAGGAAGAAGCTTCTACTAATATTATATTCTTGTAACGGTTGCATTTCTTATTTCTACATACATTTGTACGTAACATGCAAGATGAAAACATGAATGTTCATAATATTTGACACTGATGTGGACAAAAGAGAGCAAATAAAATAGCAAAATAAAACAAAATATGGATAAAAGAAGACAATCTCTCTTCGTTTTTGAAAAAAAAAACACAAGAGAGATATGTTTATTGAACATGACTGCAAAACTGCTCAACAGTTTTGTGCTACAGCAAAAATTCTCCAACATTTTCTCAACTAAATTCATCAGCTAGTCAGTACTGACGACACACAGAATCTAACGATTTAAGGGTGACTAAAAAGGAAGACTTCAATGAGCCTGTTTTTCTCTGATTTTCCTTAATCTGTTGTCATAACCTGAGGATGTTCAGAGCAGTACAGATTTAATTTTGCTCTTGATGAGCCAAGTAGCTAATGACATGACACTTGATAAATAAAATCATGTTCAGCTACAGGGCACACACACACACACACATTTATTAGAGGGACTATCAGAAGCCTCAGAGGAAGAGTGAAACATTAAGGACATGCAATGTGAGAGTGGTCCTTCTCAATATTTAATCAAGATACATTTCAAGTCCAACCCAAATGTATAATCAAGACAGCTGGGGATTGAATGAATTGGTGTTTAAGTGCACATAATATTAGCTGGCCTGATTTTGTGCATGTGTGTGAGAGTGTGTGTGTGTGTGTGTGTGTGTGTGTGTGTGTGTGTGTGTGTGTGTGTCCTGGTTCTGCTTCTCCTCTAAGAACTGATTTCGAGTCTCAAAAGTGAAGATTTTTTTTTTTTTTTTTGCAGACTGAAACCTTTTTTTTTCTTGAACAGATGTGTGCTCATTTGCAGCCGTTTGAATCTTCTGTGTAAATATAAAAAAACCGAGGGATGATTGAGGGAATTTCTCTTAGTCGCTTCATTCATGAGAATTTCTAGAAAACGACGTGAAAAGCCTGTCATCGTTTCCCAAAGCTCACGCTTGCTGCTGCACCATTGTTCCAGCGTCTAAAGATATTTGGATTATTGTCGCAGAAGACAGAAGAAACCCAATAAATACTCACATTTAAACACATTTTGTTGTTGTTAGTTAGTTAAACCGCTTAACGCAGCTCTTTGTGCGTTTGTGAAGCAGTTATTTGGTTTTCAACTCAGGTCTTTCTGAACTCCTCTGCATACATGACTGTGGAGACCAACCAGATTGAACCTTTTCACGACTGTAAACGCTGAGCAGCGACAGCCTGCTTCGTATAGAAAATGAAAAACTTTGAAGGAGAGCTGCATATTTGCGACTTTTGACAAGCAGGCCATGGCTGCATTGGACGTGTTTGTGCACGCTTGCAGAGATCAGTGACACACCATGAAGCTCCCTCTCGTTCTCTGTAATGCTCGCACACCAACACACCCTGTCTTTGTGTACGTGTGTTTGTGTGTGTGTGTGTGTGTGTGCACATAGGCATGTGTGTATGATAAACCCCACTGGTGGAGAACCAGTAGACTGGCAGTGTTCCCAGACTGGGTTGCATTAGACATGCACACTAGCAAAGCTCCTCAGGTTGATGTTCTGGCTCTCCAACCCTCAGCTCTCTGGCGTGACTCACGATACTTTGGAAGCAGGAGAATAAAATCCAGATTCTGTCCTGTGCTGCGTTAAAACAACGGGAGAAAAACTGAGCTGTGTTTGCGTGCTGAAGCAGGACACCAACATTGACTGTTCACCTATCATATTACCATCTGCATTATTTAAAGCCTTGATAAATAATCTTATGCTGGGAGAGGGGGGGACTGAAGACGTGGGAAGTCTTTGTTGATGGGGAGTGGGTTTGTGTGTCATTAGTGCTGGTGTGTTCGGCCGCAGCTGCAGAAATGGGTCATTTTAGGGTCTATTCATCAACAGGTTTGGTGGTGAGGGCAGGACTGGCCGGGTTATCAAAATACTGAGACAGTGAGCTCACTCACACAGCAGTGAGGTCACTTACCGGAGTGTGGCAGTTCGGCCAATCATCAGTCAGCCTATTATCATGGTATGCAGTGTTGCTATGAGTAACAGAGACGAGCACTGCCACACAAACCCATAATCATGCCTCCGATGCTTCCACTTGGTCCATTCTGTCCATCTCTTGCAGACACCTTTGCACTTGTCTGTTGATACTTTTCTCGCTGGAGCTGAACTCTTCAGATGTGGTTATTTTTAATGCATTTATAAGAGTCAGTGTGCCTTCTTTCGTTCCCCTCCTGGCTGTGTTTACTGTCCCCTGCAGCAGTGTTTTCTGACTGTTTCCCGTGGCAGGTGTGTGTAAACAAGCTGGAGGACTGAAACAATGTTAATTAACTGATCATTAACGAGTGGAGGCAGGCCCAGGAGATGGGAGCAGTTGCCCACCCACCTGCGTCTCACCATTTCACTAACTGGACTGTTAATGACTAATCAGAGGCGAGAGCGATTACATCGCCTCCTAACGAGTAGGATTTATGATTGCACTCTGTTGTGTTCAACGGCTGAACCCTTCACAGGAGCTGCGCTTACATCTGCTACTGGAAGAAAGTACCCGTGTTACAATATATAAAAACACCTTCAAGCACAAGTCATGTCTGTGAATTAATCAAAGTTGCAGCTTGTTTGAAGATATATATATATATATATATATATATATATATATATATATATATATATATATATATATATATATATATATATATATGTGCACACCAAATACAGATGCTACAATTTAGAGATGCTCCCTAAGTACCTCCTATGGATGGAAGAAATCGGTTGCTGTGAAAACATGAAAATAAACACAGACTTTTCTTTGCTATGTAAAATGTGCAACTTATCAAAGGGTGTATTTGAACTCAAGCCATGTCATTATACTAAATCCTTCTAATTAGTTTTGAACAGAACAGCGAAAATGAAAGCAATCTGTGAGTGAAACCAAGTAAAAACTGGCCTAAAGCCATGGTAAGTAAAAATAATCATATAAATCTAAAATCTAACTTGAGGTATAAATATTTGACAAGCATATGGATCACAGACAGTTCAGCAGCGTGGTGTCTGGGTTGGACCATCTTCATTTTCATCCCAGATCCCGGGTCAGAACCTTCACACTGGCCGTGTCGACTCTCATGTCTCAGCCCTGCAGGCAAGCAGTTCTCAGCAAAATACACAACTAAAATTGAATTTATGAATATTTTATTTACTTGCAAAGCGGAATTACATTATTACAATGTGAACTGCGAAATTATGAATGTAAAAAGTAAAACTAGTTTGCAAACAACTGGAAACTTGAAATCTGCAGAGATAAGCATGGATGAATTGGGGTGTTATGTTTGTTACCAAGCAACAACAGAGCTGGTGGTGTCAGATGCTGCATTGGCGGGTCACAATGACGAAGTCTCCCTGTAGACAACGTGGACGGAAACTCACAGCGAGTTGTTCGGTGTCGAGGGTGCAGAGACGTTCCTTCACAGTAACCCGTCCGTTAACATCTGCAGCTGCTCCTTCTTTACTCTTACTCCGTCTTCGTCAGTGCTTTAAACTTTTCCAGTTTATGTGACAGCGTTCTGAAAGCTCTGCTCATCCTGTTTGTAAACAACGTTGTCATGGTTACCTCTCATAAAGAATGTTGAAAAGTGCCAGAATTATGCTGCTGCAGCAGGTCACCATGAGTGCTGGGTAGTAATCCGTTACTGTTTATATTTTACATAGCTTGACAGCTTTAACATAACACATACTTTAAATAACCATGTTAAACATTGCTTTCATTTCTGAGCAGCTGTTATGTTTGTTTTTTTTTTTTTCAAATCATTTGCTGGCCTTGAAAAAATTAGTGTTGAAAAATTACTTTATTACTTCGTTTTTGAGTTTGTATCATATTTCATACAACACTGAAATGAAGTTATACAGACATTAATGGGAGCATTTTTAAGAATGATCTTTTAATAAAAGTAACTAAAAAGTTACTTTTAACAGTAACATATTACTTTTAGGTGTAAGTAACCAATAAAGTAACTGAGTTACTTTTTGAATTAAGCGACTAGTAACTGTAACTAGCTACTTTTTTCCGTAACTGGCACAACACTGGTCTCCACTAGTCCAGTGCCAAACTGCAACAAACTTTTAAAATATTTGTTGGTCGTTAGACCTCAAACCAGTCGTTGAGCAGCTTCCATGTTTTCACTTTCAGGTCATATCAGTCTTGAATTACACAAAACTGTATAGTTATGCCTATAATCAAAGGCAAAAAAGTGACTCTGGATATTTTCTGGATCTACAATTTACAGTAACTTCCCTCCACACACTATTACAAAAAAAAAAAAAGAAAATGCTACAATTTACAGACGCTCCCTAAGCGCCTCCTATGCAGGAAACCAGTTGCTGTGAGAGCAACAACACAAACATACAAACAACATTACTGTTATGAAGGAAGGAAAGATAAAAGGATGCACTCGCTGAACACGTTTGTCATTGCTAACAGACACAAAAGGGCATGACGTTAGCCAGGGCAGCAGAGATCATGCTAAATGAAGCAGTCGCTGAATAATCAAATAGAAACTTGCCTCATGTTAGTCACCTTTTTTTTTCTTTTTTTTTTCCACAGTATTAACTGAGTCATATGTAGTCAGAGGTGTTCCCACTGGTATTTCAAATTTACTGACATTGTCTCAACAGCTCACACGGAGTCAATGCGCAAAAAGAAAAACAGGAAAAAGAAATCAAGAAACCGTGTGAAAAGCACTCATCCAAATAACTCACGTCTCTACCAATACACCCACCCAGTTTGGAAGTTAAATACATCAAAAAAGGTTGTCAAGGAAATCAAAACACACAAAGTAGTTTGTTTTTTTTTTCCTGTCACCAGAGAAAAAGAAACTGATACGGGTGCAGAGTTAAATAGATAAATAAATCCATTTTACGATCCCTTTTGTACCTTTATCCTTTTAGTTGTAGCCCGGTGTTGAACTTTAGATGTTTTGATGTGAGCCGTGGGCCACGTTTTCACAGAATGTGTGCAAGCTTTGGAAAAGTACTGCTCTGTTGGTTTAGTAACAGAAGTCCACACTGAGTGGAGTCATGAGACTCAGTGTGGCTCTTTAAAAGATTTGTCCAACCTTTGTTGCCTAAACCTGACCACAGATGTAACTACAGGAAAATAAATGTTCATTGACTCAAAGAATCTTGCCTGTAAGCATAATCCTGACAGCAATTAGGCTTGTCAGCAAAAACATAATTATGTAATTAGGGAGACAATTTAGCAATATAAAGCTAATGGTTTGGAGCTGTGACAGGGAAGACCACAGTTGTTTTGTTTTGTTTTGTTTTTTTAAAGAGGTGCTTCCTTAAAATGCTTTTTCGGTTTCTGTGATGCGAAGTCTTAATAATAACGGTGACTAATAGCTCAAGCATTTTAGTGCAAAGAGTGTGACGCAGTGTAGCAGTTTCAATGTTGAAGTGAAGCAGAAATAAGCAGCAAATTCTGAAAATCAGAGTCTAGCGCTGCTCTGATCAGGTATACGGCGGACGGATCTGCCAACAGTTGTGAAGTGTGTGCACCCACTTTCAAGCACCCTGACGTGATGAACGCCCTGACTCACCGGGGGCGCGCACGCGCACACACACACACACACACACTCACACACTCCTCCCTGCTATCAGTGTGTATGAATGCTTACGAGGGGAAGCGATAGATGCAGACATTCCACAGCCCATATTCCCCCTCACTCTATCTTGTTGCCATGGGAACCGAAGCAGACGGGGAGACAGGTTCATATCGGCCTCCCTCAGGTCTGTAGTCACAGCCTCCTTCCTCGCGTGTGCGTGGCGTCTCTCTCTCTCTCTTTCTGCATGTGTGTGCGTGTGTCCGCGAGTGCGTGCCGTCAGAGCCGACTGCTCCTGTGTGGGCCACTGATACTCGCTGATTAAAGGAAGTTATAATTTGATTTTCTCAGCAGGCGCCGTTTAATAGAGCAGTTTAACTAAAGCTGTGCCATCCCCAGGGCTTAGAGGGAGAGGAAGAAAGAAGACAGAGGGGCAATTTTCATATTATATACATATATAAATATATATATATATAGTGTGAGTATTGTAGATCCCAAACAGTGAGCCGTCACACTGCCAACAAACTCTCCCACTCATTTTCTCTTTCTAATTCTGTTTGCCTGTTGTTGTTTTTTTTTGTTTTTTTTGCCGTCTGTCTCCCGCTCACCCTCTCACTGACTCTCTGTCTTCCTCTCTCTGTTTCTCTTGCTCTTCCTCCGCCTATTAATCTGTGCCCCCCTCTTTCTCTCTTTCTCTTTCTCCTCCTCCTCCTCCCCTTCCCGTTCCTTCCTCCCTCCTTTTAGCGATGCAAACATGGGAGGGCTGGCTTCTCTGTGTACGGGCTGGCTGTATTACTGGCCCATTGTGGTAATAGCGTTTAATTATCCTCTCAGCTAAAATCAGCCCCATCACTTCGCTTCTCTCGTCTTCCCGCTCTCCCACCACCCGTCTGTGGTGAGTCTAATACTCCCCAGCCCCCCCTCCTCCTCCTACTCCTCCTCCTTCCCTCCTTGCATCCCTCTCTACCGTGCCACCACCGACACCACCGCTCCTCCTCCCCGTTCTCCAGCTATTTCAGACCCATTTAGTGGGATAAACATCTTGAGACAGACAGAGGGGTTTTTTTTCCTTTCTTTGCTCTCTTTCACAGAGAAGCGAAGGGAGGATATGGAGACTGGCATCTCGGTGCCCGCCTCAGAATACCAAGCAGGGGCCCGGGCATCTTAATATGCGGCGTGGGACAGAAGATGAGATCAAAGAGAGCCACAGACAGACAGACAGACAGAGGGATGGGGTGGAGGGGGGGTCGGCTGGGGAAGAGAGACACAGAGATGGAGAGAGAGAGGTGAGGAAGGGAGGGACCAGGTCCCCCTCATTTCTCCTCATCTTTGCATCCTTTCCTCCACATCATCATTTCTGCTCCTGCGTCACTGCCTTGACCCTAGGAGGAAAAAAAAAAAAAAAATCGACAGCTTAATTACCACAGTGTGCAAACCTGCATGCCTGCCAGTGCACTGATGTTTTCTTTTCCCTCAGACACGGGGATGCTGGAAAGCGTGCGCGCCTCTCTCCGTCGCGTGTGCGCGTGCAGTGGGGGGTGGCTCTACCTCTGCCACCTCTTTCTCCTCAGTCAATTAAGATCGTGAGTAGCTGTCCCTGAAGCGGTGTAGACAGGCTAAATGAAAAGGCAGTCGATGTGAAATATGAATCATTAGAATAGTGCAAGGACAGGCTTGAGGGGGAGAGGGGGTGAGGGTAGGAGGGTCTGGAGTGGAGATAAGGAGGCAAAGGAATGGGAAAAGAAAAGGGAGAGGAAGAATGAGAGAGCAGATAATAAAAGATTAACGTCACGCCTCTTAGAGTGGTGGAATTTCAAAACCTTCCAGATCAAATTATTTATCCCTGTCTATAAAGGCTGAGGAAAGATGGGGGGGGGGGTCTGCAGCTGGTGGAGGGGAAGAGAAGGGGGGAAAAGTGAAATGGAGTCGAATGCAAGACCTCTCTCTCTTTGATGATGCTGCTGACGGCGAAAATAAATGCGCGCGCGCGCGTGCGTACGTGTGCGTGTTTGTGCGTCGCTTCTGAGACAGAAAACAAGGGAGAGACGGGGGGGTCTAGGGGTGGGGGGAGGTTGGGGGGTGCGGGCAGATGTCTGCATTCACTCTGTGGGAGGCTCAAGGCTGTTTTTTTGCCGAGGACGGAGAGTTTAAAGAGCGAGAAAAGGGAGGAAGAGGAAAGAAAAGGAAGACAAAAGAGAGAGAGAGAGAGGGAGGGAGAGAGGGAGGGGGGGACGGGGGGGCGGGCGGAGGACGAGGGGGACGGGGGGGGCTTAAATCAAACCTGTTTGCCTTTGATTCTTCACTAATTTGCAGCAAGATGAAGAGCTCAGAGAAAAAAAAAAACCACCTACGCAGCTCAGTGCCACACCAAGCCCCCCCACGCGCGCGCACACACACACACACACGCACGCCTTTTCCTCTCCTAATTCTCAATGGAGTTCAGTCCTCACACCCATTCATGTGTAGTTCACTGCCTCGCTCCTTCTCACCGGTGACATTGACATTTCTCTACATGGACTGTGTAACCCTCCGGCACCCCCCCCCCCCCCCCCCCCCCCCCCCCCCCATATTTCTTCACCTCCCTCTTCTGGTTTCATTTGATTTTCTACTATCGTCCTTTCTACTTTTTTTTTTTTTTTAATCCTTTAGTGAAACTATCGCTCCACTCAAGAATACCAGCAGAGCGTGTTGCTCAGATACGCACTGGCTTGTGCCGACGCTCGCACGCAGGCGCAAAGTCCTTCCTCATTAGCCCTGATTCCCCCTGAGTGACATCTTTAACAAAAGGATGCAGCCTCTGCCGCCATGGCAACAGCCTCCTCCATCTCTACGCAGTGTTTCAGTCTGTTTACATGATGGGATCTTGCTCTCCTCTTTCTCCTCACTCCATCTCCCATCTTTTTTTCTTTTGATCAGTTTATTGGACTCCTCTCATTTTTCCCCCTCTCTCTCCCGTGTTTTTTTTTCTCTCCACGCACTTCTCTTTCTCCTCCTGTCCCCGTCTGCTGTCTTCCTGGTGATGTTTTCCTCCCACCAGAACCCTGAAGGACCTTCGGTAGAGACCACCTGCTTGCCAATCAGAACATGATACGGAAAGCGGGCGGGGGAGAAAGAAAGGGACGTGTGTGCGTGCGTGCGTGCGTGTGCGTCCATGTCATTAAGCACGCGGGTTTGTGCAGACCACGCGAGTGTGTGAGGGTCTAGCAGGAGACGGTGAAATCTAGGCCATGGAGGTCCAAAGCAGGCAGTGTGTCTGGTGTCACAGCAAATCAGCTGTCAGCTGTACACCACCTGCCTGCCCACACACGCTTGTGCACACGCACACACGCACGCATCCCAAGTCTGAGGAGAGGGGAGACTAAGAATAGAACACCCAGAGAGCGTTGCCACTTCTCCTTCTTTATCCCCTTCTTCTCTCTGCTCTCCTCCTGCCACCATCTGAGGTGTTTCACGAGTGGCCTCCATCACGACAGGAATCTTTCCTGCCTTCCAACCCGTCTCTACCCCGGAGCCCCACGGTGAAATTTATCACCTGGCACCCCTTCACTCCTAGTTGTTAAGGTCTCTGATTTAAAAAAAAAAAAAAAAAGAAAGAAAGAAAAATCAAAGCTGGCGGACGTCATCTGCAGCCCTCCATAAATCCTGCTTTTATTGACAGGGAGGAAAACACGCGAGAGGAGCTTCTGATGGCGGGCTTCGATCCGAGGCCAGCGGGGGAGCGCTGGGAGGCCTCACAACCACTAAAGCGTCTCCTGGGAGGGTTTCCAGGGACCCGTCTCCACATTCATGTGTGCAGCCTCGGCGTGTTAGACGAGATGCTGTTTGCTGCTTCTTTAGCGTCGTGGAGAGGAGGAGAGGAGCGGTTAGACCCCCTGCAGGATCCGAGACCACAAACAACATAAGGGACGTGCGTGTGAGATCGTATAAGAGCACGAGCGTGTCTGTGTTCGTGTGTGTGCGTGTGCGTGTGCTGCGCTCAGTCTGGTCCCTCTCTGTTTCTCTGCTGTCTGTGGCCTCCTCTTCCCCATGAATACTAATGTGCTTCAAACCCCAGAGATCAACCCTCCTCTCCCTCTCTCTTCGCCCCCTCCCTCATCTGCCTCCCTCCTTTCCCTCCTTCTCTCCATCCCTGCCATCCTCCTCAGCCACAGACTTCATTCATTTCTCCACCCTCTTTACCTTTCAACTTTCCCTCTCTGTCCCCCCACCTTTTCCCTCATTTCCTCCCTTTCATTCTTTTACCACTCCCACTGTATTCTTTCATCACCCCCACTCACATCACTTTGCCTCACGTTACATTACACAACTCTTCCTCTTTTATCACCCCCCCTCCCCCGCTCTTCTTCCTCCTCACCACCTTGTCCCCCCTCCGCTCCTCACCTCCTCAGGAGGACATGCAAATGAGGTCAGCGCAGCCGGGGCGCATCCAGCGCATCACTCAGGTGCGCGCCAGCGCAAATTAAGCAGGCGCGTTCCCGTGAAATCGCGTGCAACATTGCGTGCGTGAGGTGCGCTCCGGTCCGAAGAACGAATTTGCTCCCTTTGAGCTTGCACACCAGTGAACCAAAATGCTCCAATTACATAAACGCTTTCACCCCAATACATTTTGACATCCTGAAAATTATTCACGGGCTAATTCATTTAAATTGCATCCATTTCTTCTGCCTCTGGAAACAGATTAGGAGCAGAGGGGTGATGAAGGGATGAGAAGAAATCTCAGTTCCTTGTACACAGAGGACGCCGCTCTCTTCCGGTTACCTGCTCCTGCTGAGTGGATGATCTCAAACTTTACTGCTTCTCCACACACGATGAGTGTGGAAGCAAAACCTTCTGACTTCCAGCAGCAGGGTGTGCATTTATGAGGATTTACAGTAAAAAAAAGAAGGAAAAAAAAGAGTGGGGGGGGGGGAGTTAAAAAAAAAATTTGGTGGAGAAGGGGAGCTAAGTTCTTAGGTCATCATTAGTTGGGGAAAAGTGTTAACGGGTCCCTGCTTTCGTCATCAAGCAGAAATGTTTGTGCAACTGCAGCAGCGGGAATAATGAAGCCGGAGAGGAGGAATCCTGCAGGAATCCGTCTTCAGCCCGCATTCCTCGCGGCGTGGAGCTGAGCGAGCGAGTCAGGAGCAGGAGAGCAACAGGCTACTGGAAGAAAAGACCCCCCCACACACCTCCCACCCTTTCCCCCCCAACCCCCCTCCTCGCGTGCGCGGGGCATGCACGCACGTGCGCGCATCTTAAGACAATCACGGACTGTTCCCGTGGAGGAAACACGCAACGCGCTGGTGTACGCCCGCAGACGCACTCGCAAATACCCGCAAACTGGCTTCACACAGATTGTTAGTAAACAGATTAAATTGGAGAGGCGACCCAGGCTGGCACGCACGACACACACACGCACGCACGACACACACACACGTGCAGATGCATAAATGAACATCTGTGTGTGCAGCGTGTGCACATGCAAACGCACACTAACAATTCACACTGCAGGACCACTTCGGGTTTCATCATCTTCTTTCCCCCTTTTTTTTTCTCCTTTCTTTCTCCTGAGAGCCAGTGAAGGGGGGTGAAGGGGGGAGGGGGTGAGGAGGGGGCATGCAGGGGGGTGGGGGGGTGTCTCATTCCCTGTCTTTTGTTACTGCTGGGGAGAGAGAGAGAGAGAGCACATATTCATACAGAGCCCTCTCTGCAGCCCCATTCACAGCCCCCCCACCCCCCTCCCTCCACGCACACTCACTCACTCACACACAAACACACACACGCACACAAAGATACAACATCAAAGCGCCGCCGCTGCTGAAGGATTACTTCAGCCACACACTGGCTCCTCAACCCAGGTCTGCTCCTCCCGTGGATGGCCCCCCACCCCCCCTCTCGCCTGGCTCCACTTGGTACGGCCCGAGCATTCCTGCCAAGTAGCTTTCACACATGGAGGGGAAGCTTGTCTCAAGCAATTGCTGACAAGCTACAAACAAGGCTGCCTCCTTTTCCCTCTCTCCCCCCTTCTTTTTTTTTTTTTTTCACTCTCCCTCTCACCCCAACAAGCCGGTTCTGCTTGGCTCCCACCCTCCCTCCCTCCCTCTCTCTCTCAGTGCCCCTTCTCCTCCCTCCTCCTCCCCTGTCTTCAGCCCTTCTCCCTCCACCCTCCCTCCACCCCCCTGCTCTCTCTCTCTCTCTGAGAATGTGGGGGCCCCACAAGCATAAATTGTCAGCTGTTCCTGGGCGTACTCTCTTCCACGGCTCCCTTAACTCACATAAGCCTGCGTATGCAGTCACTGGTGGGGCAAGGGTAACCCAAGTAAACCCTGCTGGGTATGAGTCTGAAAAAGTACACCCCCCACCCCCACCGTCGCCCCAATAATGCTGCACGCACCTGGAGTTTCTCCCCCCTATAATAAGCTGCAACGGACACCCAAACTTACACCAAAACGGCGTTATTAGTCTGTCATTACCCACAACCGGCGGTGAAGATGTAAAAATGCCTTTTGGCTACCACAAACATAACTGTCCACAATCATCTCTCTCTGGTGCTTTGTGTGAACGGTTAAATGCCAGAACCAAGAGGTGATCAATATTTTTTACGCCAAACAAGTGGTCTTGGCACGGAAGATGAACAAGGAGGGTGTCTGAGGTTCTTCAGTGGGGTGAGCTGCTGGTGATACTGGATCCATTTTGCATGATGGTCTTATTGTTGTCAAGCAGCCATTGTTATGTCCGAGTGGAGTCTGTCATCTAGTGTCGGGTTTAGGTACTGTTGGTTTCAGAAAGCAGCAGAAGGAGGTGGGAAAACACAAGAAAGAGAAGGAAATAGAGGAAAAAACATCCATGAAGTCACACAGGAAAGAGCGACAAGATACAAGCGAAACAATCAACTGTGTAACCAAACAAACTAAAAATAATAACGATACTTATGATAATAAATATACAGGAATGTCTCCAGAGTTATATATATATATATATATATATATATATATATATATATATATATATATATATATATATATATATATACACACACA
>JAOWBL010000014.1:12560374-12571106 GCA_028564865.1 Zenarchopterus dispar | reverse complement strand
ATATATATATATATATATATATATATATATATATATACACACACACACATATATATATATATACACATATATATACATACACACACATATATATATATACATATATATATATACACATATATATACATACACACACATATACATAAATATATATATATATATATATATATATGTAACAATAATTTGCAATAATTAGTCACAAAATATAGTCTATCCTTCATCTTTTTCAAGTTAAAAATAGACCAAAGCAACCCGAATAAAGTATTTACACACAAACTATTGCATTTTTCATGCCTCCTAACGTGTAATTAAGCATTGACTGAAGCCACTTGTGCTGAGGTGTTCCAGTTTAGGAGAAGAGACAGGAAATGCTGATAATTTCTACAAATAAAACCATACAAATGTCTGATTATTGATGAAATAGAGACAGCGTGGTCTAAGGGATTAATTCCCTGTTCTAAATGTCTCGATCCTAAACTAAAAGGGACAAAAATCACAGTTTTAAAATTCTTTAAATGATTGATTTGAAGCATGCAGAAATAAACAGATATAGTATAAAAAGGTTGAAGTTTCAGAGCAAATAGAAAGGATGATAGCAAAGCTGGTAACGGTGATTAAATAATCTGTTAAACATGACTGTGATAATACTTAGATAAGTTATGAATAAAAGACAGATTATGTGATTCTAGAGGAGGTGGGAATCCTGGTCTGCTGTTTTAGATGTTTCTCTGCTTGACTGTGTCACTAACAGACTTGTGAAGACCTCCATGACAAGCTGATGATGATATATTCATTTGAATCAGGTGTGTTGAAGCAGGAAAACACACCTGGTCTGGGGTCTGTGATGGAGGTATATGAGGATATGAGGGCAGAGAAAGGAGCAAAAGCAGCTCCATGAAGATTACACTTCCTGCTCAACCATCTACACGGCAATCTTGAAACTGTTATTTTTACTCGATTACATTGTTTTTGTGACTGGCAGAAGCCTAAACGTGAGTAGCTGCACGGTCAGAGTGGGCCACGAAGGTGTCTCTGACAAGGTGGGTTCATCAATCCATGGCTTTTGTTGTAGTTTTTTCCCCCCTGTTAATTAGTTGTTTGTTTGTTTTTGTTTTTGCTCTCCACTGTCGCTTGGTGCTTGGCTCAGGAAGAGGAATTGCTTTAAAGTGAACATTTGATACAACCTCTTAGGCTCCTTAACCAGGATGTTTGTTAAATTTTTTTTAATTTTATTTTTTTGTCTAATTAATTAACTTTGAATCTGGACTCTGTTAGGGTGAAAAAAACCCACCAATATTTGGGTTAAATTGGGATATAAATAAGCTGAACTGGACTGACTTTGATTGGACTGGATAACAGTGAGAGGGTTCCTGGTTCAGATCCTGGATGACCTCCCCGGGTTGGGTGGATTTTCTCCAGATAGTCTGGCTTCCTCTTAGAGTCCAAAAACAATTTTTTGTGTCCGTTTGTGGTGATATGATGGACTGGTGGTCCGTCCAGATCCTAGTGGGTGTCAATAATGGATGATATTGAAAAATAAAAGTGTGATAATGACACACATAGATGTAATCTGATTACCTAACATTTACCTCTATTTTTTTCCCCATTTATTTTAGTTCTGCATTTGAGGTCTGATCTTTCTTTCTCCAACATTTCCCTTACATCTCAGTTACTGCCATCATTAGCACCGTTCAGTGTTTGCCACCATCACTAGATTTTCTAACATTCCCATCTGTTATTCCCCTTCATTATGTTCCCCCACATTTTGGAATAAAATCTTTCTAGATTTCCTTTAAATGAAAGACACTCATGACTACTCCAAGTTTTTATTTGTGCCTCTGTGGGATCCTCTGAGTCTGCTCATTATTAGTCGGTGTCTTTTTCTGTGATAATCCCTGTGTCGACTCCAAATGGGGAACCACATAGATTTCCATCCAGATCAGTGCCAGTTAATTGGCATTTCCATTTTATCGGTGTTACAGATATTTAGTTTTGTGAGTAACACTCAAGAGGTATGAGTGTAAACTGTTGCTCTTTGCTGATTAAAGCCATCCTCGTTTCCTCTGTTTGTCTCTTTTAATGAGCGCGCTCATTACAGTGAGATCCATCCTCTGGAACAGTCCTGGTGTGTTGTAATGAGAGCTGCGTTCGGCTGCTGAGGAGTTTCATTGATTTGCTCTGCAACGCTCGTGCAAACGCTTCAGCGTGCAGCCTGCAAGCTGCGTTCCTGAAGAAAAATCCTCCTCAGCACTTGTGGAAAATTCCAGTTTCGAGACTGACAAATTAGAAACATTTAGAAAAGTTAACAAAGAACAAACGCCCTGACCCAGAAACTCGGATAAATGTCAAATATTCCACATTTGGTTTGTTCAGTCTGACTTTTGTTTGATGTTTCCGATTTTGCATATAAATGTTTAATTCTACGTGGTGATCTCAAAAACAAATCTGAGATGTTTCAAAAGTACTTTACCATGCTATTAATGCATACAGCTTCAGCAATCTGAAGATACAGAACCAGTTGGAAGTTTAAATATGGCCCAGTTTATGTCAAATTAAAGAATCACAAAAATAATCCAACCGTATCGGGTTTTTTCACCAGTGGGACTCCAGAAGCAGCTGGTAGGTATCAGCAGACCATGCAGGATGCGGCTTTGGCAGTCATTGAGGGAAAAACTCAGACATGGGAGGAGTTTGGAGAGGCCATGAAAGACGACTTCCAAGTGGCTTCGAAGAGGTTCTGGTTCATCATTCAGCGGTTCAGGGAAGTGAAGAGGATCCACCATCAGCACTGTTTATGGTGACCTTGACCTGGGATGTTGTGATTCAGTGGGGGCGGGATACTTTGAAGACCTCCTCAACCCCACCGACACGCGTTCCTATGAGGAAGTAGAATCTGCGAACTTGAAGGTGGGCTCATCCATCTCTGGGACTGAGGTCACCTAGGTGGTTGAGAAGCTCCTTGGGTGCAGGGCACCAGGGGTGCATAAGATCCATCCTGAGTTCCTGAAGTCTCTAGATGTTGTGGGGGTAATTTGGTTGACACACTTGTACACCATCCAGTGGACACTGGGGACAATACCCCTGGATTGGCAGACCGGGGTGGTGATCCCCCTCTTTAAGAAGGGAGGGATCACACTCCTCAGCCTCCCTGGTAAGATCTGCTCAGGGGTCCTGGAGAGGAGGGTCCGTCAGATAGTCAAACCTCAAATTCAAGAGGAGCAGTGTGGTTTTTGTCCTGGCGTCTGAACGGTGGACCAGCAGGGTCCTGGAGAGGGCATGGGAGTTTGCCCAACCAGCCTACATGTGGTTTATGGACCTAGAGAAGGCATTCAACCGTGTCCCTCTGTGGGGGGTACTCCAGGAATATGGGGTGCTGGAATCCCTTATGCAAGGTTTTCAGTTCCTGGACATCATGTGTTAAATCTTGAACCATTTTTTTGGTAGTAACTTGGGTTTGTTTCTAACAGAATTTCTAGGTGCAGCTGAGGAGTGGAGGGGGTCCAGTTTGGTGACCTCAGACTCTGGTCTCTGCTCTTTGCAGATGATGTGGTTCTATTTGCTTCATCAGGCCAGGACCTTCAACAGTCACTGGAGCGGTTCTCAGTTGGGATAAGAATCAGAACCTCTAAATCTGAGACCATGGTCCTCAGTCAGAAAAGGGTGGAGTTCCCTCTTCGGGTCGGGGATCAGGTGCTGCCCCAAGTGGAGGAGTTCAAGTATCTCGGGGTCTTGTTCACGAGTGAGGGAAGGATGGAGCGGGAGATTGATAGGTGAATTGGTGCAGCAGCCACAGTGATGTGGACCCTGTATTGGTCTGTCGTGGTGAAGAAGAAGCTGAGCCGAAAGGTGAAGCTCTTGATTTACCAGTCGGTCTACGTTCCTACCCTCACCTATGGTCACCAGCTGTGGGTCGTGTCCACAAGAACAAGGTCGTGGATACAAGCAGCAGAAATGAGTTTCCTCTGCAGGGTGTCCGGGGACTCCCTCAGAGATAGGGTGAGAAGCTCGGTCATCCGGGGGGAGATCAGAGTAGAACCGGTGCTCCTCTGAATTGAGAGGAGCCAGATGAGGCGGTTCGGACATCTGGTGAGGATGCCTCCTGGACGCCTCCCTGGTGTGGTTTCCCGGTCATGTCCCACTGGGACGAGATCCCGGGGAAGACCCAGGACACGCTGGAGAGACTATGTCTCTCGGCTGGCCTGGGAACGCCTCGGGATCCCCCAGATGAGCTGGACCAAGTGGCTGGGGAGAAGGAAGTCTGGGCCTCCCTGCTCAGGCTACTGCCCCCGTGACCCGACCACGGATAAGCAGAAGAAGGTGGATGGATGAATTTGCTGATTAACCGACTAAAAGTGGGTGAAGTAAATCATCTTCCACGTGTCAAAGTATTCTTGGACAAAACAAAGAAAAAAAGTGGGGATTCAGTGCGATTGTTTTCTACAATCACAAATCAAGCAGTCAAACAAAATAATAACTGACTTAAAAAAAAAGTCAAGACCACAAAAAGGGTTTCGTTTCTAGAAAATTGTTTTGGGATGTAAATGTCTGTAAGTTCTCCTCTTTTTTTAAATATTTTAGTGTTTTAGTTTAGTAATGTTGCTCTGCAAACTTGGGAGGAACAAATGGTGCATATTAAACTTTTAGTACATGTAAAAAAAAACCAAAAAAAAAACTAGAAAAAAGAACAAGGCAAACTAAAGATGAGTCACACACATGCCGAATGGAGCAAGAATTTGGAAAAGTTTGTCTTCAGTAATGTAGAACTTTATTTTTACTGCAGTAAATCACAAAGAAAAGATTAATGTCTAAAACCGTAGGTTTGGATCAGGGTTGTGCTGAAATATTATTTCAGTATTTTTGAATCTGAAATACCCGCAGATGCATTAAATAGACCATTCTACATTCATAAAGTTAATATTTTAGATCAATACATCTCCTTCACAGACAAAAAACTCCATATATCAATCTGTATTCACATTTTATTTTTAATGTTTTAATTAATGAAAATATTATAGTATATCCTTAAAACTGTAGTCTGGCTTCTCTTCAAGCATCCAGATACTTTTTGATATAAACCTTAATCATGAATCATTTCTCTTACTATTCTTTTTTATTTCAGCTCAAAAATGTTTCAAAAAGAGAATATAAAAGGAAAAAAAAATTATTCAGTCTTTTAACAGATAGCAAGAGACAGCTCATTTATTTCTAAAATCAATTTGTGATACATAAACATCTCTGTATGTGCACATTGCATTGACTCAGTAGGAGGAGAAGTTTAAGTTGAGCAAGATTATGGCTGACATTAAAGAGGAGGAAGAGATGAATAAAACATCTCGGATGATGCAGTTGCCTTGTTTACTTTTAAGAAATTCACATTAAAAATGAGACACGTTTCCCTTTTTTGAAAACAGCCTTAGAAAAGACAGCGGACTACAAACCGTCTCCAGATACACATGCAGCGGCGGCGTCACACCCCCCCGGCCCCCCACCCACCGACCACGGACTGCGAAAGAGTAGCAGATCAATACGAAAAGACTGGTCGTTTAAAAGTGAACACACCGACTGACGAAGACTTACTGAGAATCAAAGGAAAGGCTCCAGCACTTGCATCGCTTCAAGTATTCCCGCCTCCGACTTCAAACCTTCGGTTTCGTTCCTGCTTCTTAGGTTTACAACTCAAGCTGTAAGTGCTTCAACAATTATCTTTACATTAAAAAAATAAAGGTAACAAGTAGCAGGAATAGTTATAACAATCACTTTACAATTCATTTTGTACACAATTGTGACGTTGGATCACTTTATACCGTGGCATCGCATTCCCCGCCCCTGAGTGTAATGTTCAAGTTTAACCGTCCGTAATTAAGTGAAAAGCAAACGGGATCTGGTCCAGACCGCTGTACTTGTGTGTGACGGACAGATTATGTACAAGCTGCTGATCCATCATGTCCTTCAGGCTCTTCGGTGGCAATAAGACACCAACAACCTTCATCCTGAAACATAAACACAACAGTTCTTTAAAGAAATCACGGATCCCACGTGATCACACTTTGTAATTTGTTTTGTTTTGACAGGTTTCAGTCTGGTTTCGATAAGCAGCGTTTCACAGAAACAGGTTTATTTAAGGTCTCTGGCCACATCACGATGGCAGAGGATTCTGGGGATTTTACAGTGCTGCTTTTGCCTTTGACACTGTGGATCACAATGTTTTAAATCGACAGATTCTGTGATATGGCTGGACTATCCGGCTCGGCTTTCGACTGGTTTCATTCGCACCTCTCTGGAAAAAGTTTTAGTGTCTTTGTGAAGCAGATCATGTCAGAATCCACAAGCCTGTCCCGTGGGGTACCTCAGGGTTCATTTCTGGGTCCTGGACCTTTCCTTTTATACATTCTTCCTCTTGCTCTGATAACTAGACGATATCCTGATGTTTCTTGTCATTTTCTATGCTGATGATGCACATCTTTACTGTTCTTTTAAACCTTCAGAATTTGATAAATTGTCGTCTTTGATGAAGTGTTTGACCAGAATCAAACAACGGCTGTGTGCCAGCTATCTGAAACTAAACTAATTGACTCTTCTACATCTTTGGAACAACATTCAAGAGAATTAATTAGGAACTGCTTCTTTGAGCTTAGAAATATCTCCAAGCTGCATAAATTACTTTCTAAATCAGAAATGGAAATGATCGTTCATGCTTTTATTTCATTTACACTATTGTAATAGCCTTTCTTCTTGGTTAAAAGCAGTCTACAAGTAGTCCAGAAAGCTGCTGGAAGGTTCCTAAACACAAGAAAGAGACAACACATAAACCCTGTTTTAATCTCTTTACACTGGCTAACAGTAACTTTTAGAATCCATTTTAAAATTTTAGTTCTCACTTTCAGAGCCTTGTGTGGCTTTTAAGCCCTTGAAAGGTGCCATATAAATACATTTTACTTACTAATCATGTATTTACAACAACACATCATATCTTCCTCTCAACAATCAAACACATCAGACCGGCTGATGTTCAGGTCCTGAAAGGTGTCAGCTCCACCCACCTCCACTTCCAGCAGGTGCCTCACGAACCAGCGATGATGCAGCTCCGGCATTTATACAACTTGGGGTCGTGGGTGCGGATGTGATTTCGTACATTCTTCAGTCGAAAGAACGTCTTGCTGCAAAGCTACAAAACAAGACGAAGGGTTAACGGGAAAGAAGCGCTGCGAGAACAAAAACGTCAAAAACCTGAAGCACATGAGCACGAATTACTTATCCAACACGCTCTGTTTGCTAATATTAGCCACTGAAAAGGTGATTTTTGGTTCTGATCAACTAGATTTTAGCAATTTTTTGCTTCTTTGGGGGGAATTTATCAGCACTTCAATCTAAAGAGCCGAGTACATGTACGGGTGCAGAGTTTTGAGAAATCCATTTT
The DNA here is from genome assembly GCA_028564865.1 of Zenarchopterus dispar. Lineage (NCBI taxonomy): Eukaryota > Metazoa > Chordata > Actinopteri > Beloniformes > Zenarchopteridae > Zenarchopterus > Zenarchopterus dispar. Next base: position 12,563,689 of record JAOWBL010000014.1, on the reverse strand, counting down.
TTTCCCCTGGTCTTTAAATGCATCGCAATGATGTCACATCTTCAACGTGGAAGCTCATGGCTATAAATACAGAAATAAGCACAATTTATTCAGCAACAATTAAAACAATCATTTCAGCCATTTTGTGCATGGAGGATAAAGCTCAGTTCCTTTTTTCTGTGGTATTTTAAAGACCATACGAGCTGCATTAATAGAGGAAAATGATGTGTCTGACATAAACTCACAAATCTGATTCGTATCAGATTCATTTCTACATACGAATGTGGCTTAAAACAAATGTTTGAATTTTTACTGTTTTTACGCGTCAGCTGGTTATATCAGGAGGGAGGGAAGAAAAGTTCCCAACTTGTGTCCAAGTCAACAATGCAAAGACTAAAACTGTCTCCTCCATGAATCTTATTATTCATTCTCTTTTCTCTATGGGTTTAATCTTTAAACACCATCAGTTTATTACTGATCTGAATTCGATTCAGACTGAGCTTTAGCTGATCGTGTTGGTCACCATTAACCTGAGCGGTTCTTGGTTCCAGATCAGGAAAAATTAGACCCGCCCTCAGGCTGGGAATCAATTATTTGTCTCTCAAATACACAACAAACTGTTCTGTGATCAGCACACTTTCTCTGTGATTACAGCTGTAGTTCTGGTAGTCTGGGTGCTTACCGGACAAGGCCAGTGCTTTCCCTCAACGTGCCTGAGGCGATGCATAATTAGAGCATCGCAGTCCTTGTAGACAGCTGAACACTCCAGACACGCGTGGGCCGCTTTGGGAACTTTGGGTGCCTGACTACGAGGCCCTCGAAGCCGCTTTAGGCGTGCCCGACGTACAGCGTCCATCACGGCACAGCTCCTGCTGCTCAGATCCATGAGTTTGCTTTGTTGCTGGAGACGTGACGTGAGAAGGAGAAAAGTTGATACAGACTCTGTAAGGTAAAATTATTGGCGATTCTACGTAAAACATTCAATACAAATCCAGCCTTCCCTTCCACTGGATTTTGACTTTTGGTCGACACACCCCAAAATGTTGACATAAATATTACATGTGAAGTACCTTTTTGTTTACTTTTGGCATAGTCCTTGTAGTTTTTGAGCCGGCACATCTGGCCAGATCTGCAGTGGTGTTTCGGGAGATGGGCCTTCGTCTGGGAGCCTGACGCTCGGTCACGCTCCTCTCCACCCTTTCCCTCTTCACTATAGTCCTGATAGGCGTCCCTCTGGCTCTCAGCATCCGGTGTGGAGACTCTTCCGGCTCAAATTTTTCCCCCACCTGTGACACTGAGCGTGTCAGGCAGATGTCCACACTCTCCTCCTCTTTCTTAAGTCCTGCCATGGGCCCCCCCGCTGGCCTGCAGAAGCTGAACAGAAAGCCCGAGTCCAACAGCTTGATGGGCGGCTTGCTCTGGCGTTTGCCCAGGTCTGGTGAGGGAGGATCAGGAAAAGGTCCGACAACAGGCACGGGTTCTGCTGGTTCCTCTTTAATGGCTTTGTATAGAGGATGTTGGTAAATGGATGAGGGGGGTGCGTGCTCTGAAAAGTGGACCCTGTTTGGACTTGTGCTCACCACCCCCTTTGAGCCCTGGCTCCCCACTTTCCTTCCTTCCTCTCTGGGGTTACCTTTCATCTTGTCCCCCTCCTTTGTGGAACTCCTCCTGACTTTGGCTTTTGTAGACACTCGGCTGCTGTTGTAACGCGGCGTTTTCACGCTTTCCACGCAGACCTCGTTCCCGACCCTTGTCCTTTGCGACGGCGAGGATGTGTGAGGTGTGTATTCGCTGCGATTGTCCGACAGAAGTTTAAAACCTGAGACAGAGTATTCGACTGGTTCGGCTTTGATCCTGACCGTGTTTCTCTTCTTGTTGCGGGTCTTGTTGACGCCGCGTCGCCGAGGCTGGTGGGGATGAAGGTGGCCGTCATCCCCCTTCCTCACCGATCGTCTGAGCTCTCTTCCCCCAAAGGCGGCGTGGTGGAACAGGTCCGGCAGCACCCCTTTACTTCGCATGCTCCTGTCGGTGGGAGGAACCTGCCGCTTGACCCTTTTTCGCTTTTTGGCAGCCATCTGCTCCGCGCCGACAGCGCCCACAGGTTTAGTCTTTGTGGACTTGTTTATGAGTCGAGTAGTAACGGGGTTACAGAGAGGAAGCGACAACGTCATATCGCTGTATGACAGCCCGGGGGACGTCGAACGGGGTTTCCGCCGCTTGGTCAGTGAATAGTTGTTGACCTTTAACTTCCGAAGTCGTTTCTTTTGTCTCCAGCCAATCAGATCTTCTGGTCTGGGAAGGAGAGCAGTCCTCTGTAGTCCCAAGACATTCATAAGCTTGTACTTCTCCTGCACTCTTGCAAAATCTTCTTCGTCCTCTCCGACCTCCTCCACCTCTTGTTTGATCCTCACGGGGCTGCATGCAGTGCTGGGCCTGAATCTAGACGCGATGCAGTTCGACTTTCTGGTTTTCCGTGGCGTCTCTGACATGGGCAGCAGTCTCTGAACCTCCTTAGCAGCGCCTGGAGAAGAGCGGAGAAGACGGCCGTTCTGCTGCGATATGGGTGAGTAACTGGTTGACTGTGAAGTGGGTAGACCATGACCGGGTGCAGTGGCCTTTTTGGACGAGGGAGATTTGAAGTCCATGAGCTTCATCCTGTGTGAGGGACTCGTGGGAAGGCCGTTGTGGCCTTGAGGTTTTGGCGTTCTGCGCAAATTGCGCCTCGGACTTCCTTGTAAAGAGTCATCTGATGCATCCAGCGTTAGACTAAAGCTTTCACTCGTGTTGTTGAATCCCAGAACCTCTTCCCTTTGCTGGCGACGATGTTCATGGAACGAACCAGCACAGGCCGAGGGAAAGGCTTTGCAAGGGTGGAGCCGCTGTTCCTGCTCTTTAAGGAGAGCGGAGCAGGCCTCCACCGCCGGCCACATGCCCAGGTGGCGGGCCATGGCGCAAACTTCAGGTAGGTCCTCCTGACGAACACACAGAGTGGAGGAATAGGAGAAGTCCAGCAGAGACAGAAGACTGTCCTCGCTGAAGCCTGGGAGGAAAAAGAAGACTTTGTTAGTTTAAAGACAATAGTTTAAAGCTTAAACCATAGTTTAAAGACAAGATTAGAAGACATGATATAACAAACAAGTTAAACTATTGCTGCATCCCAGAATCTGGACCATCAAAGTTTGGATTTGTTTACTATGTCGTAATCAGATTCACCTTAAAAAGCCAACATCATCAGCAGCCACCTAAATACATTATGGACAGTAGAAAATTATAAACAGTATTTTTTTCTGGTCTCATGTTCGTCTCAGAAAGTGTTTTTTTTTTAGATTTTATCTG
>JAOWBL010000014.1:12539350-12553850 GCA_028564865.1 Zenarchopterus dispar | reverse complement strand
GAAAAGGAAGATTCACCTGTTGGTGCTGACACCTGAAATGGTTGATGGTTTTAAGTCGGTAGAAGTGAAAAAAGGTGTGAAGCAGAACCGGAAGGTTCTAAAATTCAGGATTAATCAGGATGGATGGGTTTATAAATGAGCACATCAGACAGCTTCTGTTGAGCAGTGTAGAGATAAAGTAAAAGTGGCAAAGCTGAGATGATCTGAGCGTACGGAGATGAAGGTTAGTGGATGTGTTGGATAAAAGACTGTCAGGCTGTCAGGTAAGAGACAAAAGACGAGGACCACAGAGGGGATTTATGTGGACGAGGAGAGGATGAGCAGGTAGTTTCTTTGACAGGAGGATGAGATGGAGAGATGGAGTAAAACAAGGCAGATGATCCTAAAAGTAGTGACCGAAACAAAGAAGATGAATCTTATAATCATTGCCTAAAGATAACTGCGACAAAAACTCATATAAATGACCTGTTGTAGTCATCCTTTAAAGAAAATAATCTGTCGTATTAATATCCTTTTTGTGGAAAATGTGAATATTCTTTGCCTCAGAAGTTGATTTAAGTCTCCAGCTGCTGTACTGATTCAATCAGTTGCTCCTACATGAGTTATCTGTTTCAAACCCTTCCCAGCATTTGACCGAAGTGTTGACTTGGCCGTCCCACAACCATTTTTGACCCACTCTTCGGTGGGTTTAAAAGTCCACTGAGGTTCACTGATATGTTGAAAGGTCAAAGCGCTCTTTCATGTGACTTAAAATGGTTCAATCTACCTGGTCCATGAGACAGAGAAGCAAACCCCAAATCATGATATTTCTCCCAACAAACAGCTGTAAACTCATGCTGTATTTTGTAATATTTGAATATTTATACTTAAATATGCACATTTTTCTTGTAAATTAGTGGTTCACAAGTCACTAACTCACTCACGGTGGATGACTATCATCTGTGTCAAACTACCTTCGGCTGGATTGATGATGATGATTTTAATATAAAGTGGCTTTTAACTATTACTATTAATGGTTGTGCACAAAGATTACAGATTATTAGGGAACAATTAATCAAGTTTATTAGCCTTAAACAAACATCGTGATCTCGGTAGGCATTAAAACATGTTCTGCTGTCAAACTTGAAGTGAGCCTGCTTTTAAAGGAAATGAAGAGTTTTATAATGGAAATGAAAGTGAAAACCTTTACACTGGTTGGTATGAGGTGGTTCACTTGAAAAAAAATGTTTGGACTTTCCAAACTGAGATCCGGGTCTTTGATCTACCTCTCCAGAAGTTTTTGATCTGAAAGACTGGGGAAGTGTTGAAGATTATGTATGTATGTATGCAACAGAAATAAAATTAAAATAAACTCCTGAAGTGCTTCTTTTGCCTTCCACAAACCTGCAAATTTGATTTGTCATCATACGTTTCTTTTTAATATCACAGAAGACTTTAAACGTCACAAAGTACAATATAAAACAGTGATATGGTTATTAGTTTATTCTATGATACACAAGAGCAAAACAAAGCGAAACAAAAAAAGGTTAAATTCATTAAAAACCGACTACTAGAGTCAATGTCAACAGTGGAGCGTTGCTGCATTTTCCACATGCGTGTCACAGCTGAAACCCCACTGCCAGTAATCACTAATCGCGACTCTCGTCAGGAGTGTCGCTGGTTTTGGGTCGTTTGGACTCTGGAGGCTGGCACACCGGGTCGCTGGGAGGAGAGGGACGTGCTGGTGAAACACAAAAGGAGACGTCAGTGGCGAAGACTTGTGCAGTAGTACACATCACACAAACACTACAGTGATCACCACACTACACACACCGCACCCTTCACTGTCTAGTCTTTTCGTCAGTCTTGTACTTTTGTGTTTCACGTTGGTGGTTTAGTCCTCCTCGGCACAATTAGGAGTTTAAATGTTAATAAAATATGTGAGATTAGACTGTCAAGGAGGACTGGTGAAGGACACACACCCCACATTAATGCATCATATGAAAATATCTGCTGCAAGATCAAAATGCATATATATATCCATTGGATAAATTTTTACCAAATCATGGTACCAACCATTAAAATATATGCAAAAAAAAAAAAAAAAAAGTAAGCATGGATGAGAGAAGCCCTCGTTTAACATTCATCTGTTATCCAACAAATTAATGAAACCCACTTGCTGCTAAAGATGACGCTATTACGTAAAGACACTTCTGCTCTTATTGTCTCTGAGCACTGCAGACAACTCCAGCAGAGGATTTTACAGTTATACACCTACTAGAAAGAAACATCTGCATCGGTCCACATCTGTCCCGATTACATTCACATCATTTCATGATTTAACGAAAGTGCCACACGTGACATCACTGACCATGTTTGGCCTTCTCTGCGGAGGAAGGAGAGCTGAAGAGCGAGCCGACCGCCGGGGATCGGGACGCGACGGGAGTCAAAGACACCCTCCTGTAAACGGAGAGAAATCACAAATAAACAGCTGCAAACTACACAAAACACACCAGGAGAAAAGATGTATTTATTTATAATAAAGCCTGCTACTTCTGTAAACAAAGTTCTCATTTAACTGCTGCCTGATAGTATAAACTATTTAAACCTTACAAGTGACAACAGAAGCATGTGAAGCCATTGTTTATGAGCAGCCTGTCACAGCGATTATTATTTTATAAATCAGTGGGGGGTCCAACGAATCTCTGCCCAGACGGGCTTTGTTCACGCTACTAACACCGTGCACGTAGAAAAAAAAAAAAACACCACCAGTACCCTAAAATTAGTTTTATGCTGCATTTAAAAGAAAGTTTAATAGAAGCAAATTTCACATTTTTTAAATCACAGTTTTTTGTTGTTATTTGCATGTTTAGAGGTGATCAGAGCAGAACCGGATAAATCACATCTCAACAAAGATTTGTTCCATAAATCAAACAGATAATCTTGATTTTAACAAACTATTCATTCGAGTGAGGTGTATTTAAGTCTGAACTGGTTGTGTAACAGAAATAAAATCCAGCGTTTGTAACTTTAGCTTGTCGACTCCCAGATTATCCAGCAGCCCCCCCACCTCCCTGGGGGTCGGAGCAGAAAACTCAGTATTCTGAATTTGAGCTGAAAAACTATTTGTTTTTGGACAGATTTCACTGAAGCGTCCTCGACCCAGTTTTTTCTTCTTCAACGAGTCCTTTGCAGATTTTTTTGTTTTTTCCTTTCTTCATAAAGACTGCTTTTGATTAGAAATGTATACATTATATAAACATTTTTTCATAAAACATTTAAACAACTTTGTAAGACACTAACAATCCACAAAAGAGGGCTCATTAACAGAAGATCTAAGGAAGCCGAGTCCATCTTAAAAAAAAAAAAGGTAAATTAAATACCTCTGTGCTTTAAACAACAGAAAGGAAAAAAACCTTGCAGCTCTTTTCTTCTACTTACCTTGGGGTGGGGCCTTTCGGGGTGGTGTTTCCAGACGTTTTACAGCTGCTGGAGACTTTTGGGGTGGAGGGCGTGAGGGGTGCAATGCGTGGCTGGTTTTTGGAGGAGCTGATGGGGGTGAGGGGAGCTGCACGTGGCTGGGGAGTGGAAGGTGCGCTGGTGCTTCCAGGTACCGGGCTCTGAGCTGCTGGGGGGGTCTGAGCTTTAGGGGTGGTGGGTTTCCCCCAGCCCTCCAGGGTGTTGAGGGTGATCCTACGGGGCTGGGGATTAGCTTTGACCTTGGGGGTGCTCTTCTTCTCTTCTGGGGGGGTTGGAGGAGGGGCATCTTTGCCCTGGTTGGATTGGGACGTGGCGTTCGGGTTTGACGGCTGGGACACGGGAGACGAGTTCTTGGACAAGGACGACTTCTTGCCCTTTTTCTCAACGCCGCTGTTTGGAACGAAGACCTCCAAGGTGGGGGGCTCCTTCAGGGGGGTTCCCAGCTCTCCGGGAGCGAAGGACAGGAAGGAGCAGTAGCCGTCCGTGGAGGACACGGCCAGGAAGGAGCCGTCTCCAGACCTGAACGGGACAAAATAGTGAGACACGTATGAGATACTGGCTGTCGTTTCACTTTACCAGGCGTACAAAGGGGTCTTAAAAAGGGGAAAAAGCCAACGACACACATTCCCACATACATAACTTCAAGTTTCTTGACTGCATCACTTCACAAAAGTTAAATCTGTCTTTGACGTGTTCTGCCTCGTCTTTGGTCTTCAGCGTGCACGTTAAGAACCTTCATTTTTAAAGAAGAATCTGGAGACAATCGTGCATTTCCCTCAATCCATGCATAAATTGTTGGATGTGTGTAAGGAGGTTAAAGAAAATGTCTCATTTCAAGATCCTACTTTCCACTTCAAAGCACGACGACCTGAACTCCCAGTTTCCTTCCAAATCCGATTTCAGGACAGGAAGTGCTGACTCGGAGCAAAATTCCTGAAATCTTCAGTCTGGAAACTATTCTCTCTTTTATTTTGGTGCAAATTAAACGTGCTCTTCCTCCTGATGAAGGCTTCTAATGGTTATAATGGATAATTAAATTAGACTAATGCCTAAGACATTAGTCTAATTTAATTTATTGTAAGTGCACTGAGTTCATTTTGATTTTCGTTTTTTTTCCCCCTCCCACTATTAGATTTGTTTGCAATTTCTAACTGATGGATGATGAAATTAGACTGAAAAACTGTTTTAAAATCAAGTATTGGGGGAAATTAAAAATGTTAAACTGTGGTGTACAGAGAATAATTAACTCGCCCATCTGAGCAAAGAAACTTCCTGTTGTCACCAGAGGACCCGTCAGGGTCAAACGCGTAGCTCAAACTCGTACAGAAACAGCTGTTTTACTTAAATAAACTTTTAGTGAGTGGACTTCTTCTTACACCGCTCAAGACAGGATGATTAAAAGAAAAACATGATTAGTAACCATCTTCCAAGCAACAATTAGCAAAAAGTAGACTTGAAGTTTATTTGATCATGTATACTGAAGTATAACAAGTATACTACAGACCTTGTACTTGTAGTGCAGTAGAAAGTATACTAACTTACTACTTCTTTGGACCAAATTGGAACATTTTTAAGTTTACAGAAGTATATTTTCAAGTATAGAAAACGTAAACTCAAGTATATATTACTAGTGAACCAAGTATATACTATTCTAGTTTATCGACACATGCTTAAAGTATACCACAAGTACACGTTTCTGTATACTGCCATTGTACTAGTTATATACTTCTAGTCTATATTTTAGTTTATTGAAGTATACTTTAATGAATTTAGGATTACTAAAACCAAAAAAAAACTATTTTTCTATTTTAATAATTATATTTTAAGTATACTTGTGAGTTTGCTTAACATATTTCTTGTAGCATACTATTTATATACTTGAAATATACTTCTTAGAGTATTCTTGAAGTTAACTCATACTGTATATACATAATGATAATTGAGCACACAAACTATTTACTGTAAACTTTTAAACTCCAGTACTATATGAACTTAAACATGAAAGTTTATTATGAGGTAAAACCATTTTTATTCTGCTAAAGTAAATGTAAACGCGAGTCAATGACTTAACCTTATTCTGTACTGGATCAAGTTAAAGTATTTGTACTTTGTGGCAGAAAGAAGCAAAACATATACTAAAGTACAAGTATAAGCTTTAGTATTAATGTATAATTGTGGTATTAATGTACTTGGTCTTATGCTTTTCTTTATACATTTCAGTATAAGCCAAGTATACCTCACTATGCTATTCTTAAGTATTCAAAAAATAAACTTCAAGTATACTGCCTCAGTTTTACTATAAAATAAGTATATTCGTAGTACATTTGAATAAACTACTTTTTTCTAAGGGAGTCTCCTGGACGACCCTTGCTGACCCCGGCCCCTTCACCCTAAACGAACGCCACCTTCACGAGTATTTGCAGCTGCAGCAGCAGATCCAGGAGCAGTTTTACAGAGTCGGTTTTGTTTACCACGTGAGGTCACTGAGGGTGTGGTAGTGGATGTTGGACACGAGGCCGAACGGGAGGCTCTGCTGCGTGTCGTACAGGAAGATGGAGTCCTCGGACGCCACCGCGAAAACCATACGGTACGGCAACTGGAAAGTGTTGGGAAGCGGCTCGACGGAGCCGTCTGTAGAGGAGGAGAACCAAGAAAACGAACATTAAAAACCACAAAGAAGTCTTAGAGGATCTACTATGTCTTATTTGTGGCTTCTTTTAGCTCTTGCCTTCTGCCTTTTTGGTCCTGAGCTCAAAGTAAACGGGGCAGCAGCGCACAGCCAGCGTGGCTTTGGAGGGACACGGCAAGTGGGCAATAGGCCTAAAAAAAAAAGAAGAAGTCGACTTTATTTAGATAGCACGTGACCAGAATGAATGAAGTAAATTATGAAGACAGCAGTATGTTACAAAAAAATACAAGAATAAAACTGGAACAAAACTGAACCCTTCTGAGGTCTTGTTGTCATTTTGACCCCAAATAAAAATTTGTTTTTATTTGGGGAAAAAATTAAACGTAAAGGGTTGGACTAAAGTAACAGTAAAGGTGTTACACAGAACAGAGTGATAGTTTATATTATATTCTTTAATAGACTGTAAAAACTCTGGGTGAGGTATTAGTCACATGACCCACTGGTTTATGAAGAAGCCTCTTTTTCTTTGTACTGAGCATCGCCACGTATCCCGGGAAACCGACTGGAACTTCATATGTCAATCAAAGCTGGCTGCGACTACCAACTACTTTGGCTGATACTTGCTGAAATATCTGCAGATCAGCCGTTTACAGCAGAATATACCGTTTCACATGTTGATTTGATGGCTTTTAGTCGATGCTGGGTTTGTATAAACTCCCGATGGCTTCAGTAAGGTAACATGTCAATTATGGATGAGGAAGTGATAGTGGATAGTCATTGGCTGGGACAACTGTCAATCTTATTAGAAATAAATGCAATGTTTTATATAAATTCTTCTGACATGGCATGAAAAAATCCATCCCCCTCAGAGTTGTCATGGGTGTAAAATCAAACAATTGAGACTAAAACAATTTTCTGAACCAGGCTGTAAATATGTTTATTTCTGCTCTAAAGTTGGATATTTTAACATGGGAGTCAATGGAGACTGACTCGCGTTTGCAGCCGCCATCTAGCGGCCAACCGAAGAACTGCAACGAATCTTAGTTCAGCATGAACCTCAACCTGGAAGTGTTTGGGTCAAAACCAACATCCTGTCATTTCTGACCCAACAGGACAAAAGAAAAAAAGATCACAATAAAATGTAAAAGATTTGATAAAATGTCCATACTTGAGGCCAAGCTGAGAAAAATAAGTGAGTGTTGGTGAAGTGAATAAGAGAATATTTGGGTTAAACTCTTCAACAACTTAACAGAGTTGTTAGAAATATTCACTTCTGAGCACTATCCGATATTGTGTAATTTCTATAAACAGAATCCAGATTTAGTCAAAAAGACAGCAGAGGAACTTATAAAATACTATCTTAAAACTTTAATATTCTTTATCTGATGTTTAAAATTTATTTGATTTATTACCAAAATAAAAAAAAGATAAAAATAACGAGTTGATACCTAAAGACCAGGTATTGGAAAGAAAAATACGATATTGGAACATCACAACTTTACAGGCAGCTCATTGGTTGATCGTAGAGATCTTATAGGGGTGTGAATATGGAAAAGATTTGATAAATTTAATTTAAAACTTAAATCAAATACAAGAATTTGTGAGATTATTTGTAAACACACAAAAACAAGGAATAAACCTCACCTCTTCAGACCTTTCCTGGAAAAAATATATGTGGTGTTTATGATGTTTTCTCCAACTTCCACACATCCAGCTGTAAGGAGTGACGACAGAAGAGAAAACAGGCTGTTTGAATAATTTCATCAAATCTGAGCAGATAAAAATGCCCCCCCCCCGCATGTACCTGGTGTGAGCAGGAACGACCCGTCTGGCGTAAACGAAAGACGGCGAAAAAAAGACCTCATACTGTCGTCGTGAAACATTCGGTACTGCTTCACCTGCCAAGTTAAACAAGCAGGATGTAGAATTAAGATTTCAGGGATCAGAACATTTATGAGATTTAAAAAGACTCAAAAAAAAAAAAGAGGAAAAAATCAATGAAAGAGAAGAAAATAGAGGATGTTTAGTTTGAGGAGGCATTTTCTTCTTCTTTTTCCATCTCAACTCAGAAACTAAACATTTACTAACCTCTCCCTCTGCAATCGGCCCTGAGCTCATTTTACTGATGCAGAAAGCCTTCTTCTTTGTGTGGGTGCTGTAAACACGCATCACCCTGAACGGGATGAAAAATCATGAGAAAAGATCTTCAGCGTCATGAATTGATCAGCGATTATTTTAATGAGGCCCCACAGTCGGGAGACGACGGGGTCTGGAAGATGGTAACTCCATTCTCCTACCTGTCGCAGCTGAGCGTGGCGACGTACTGACCCAGTGGATCCCAGGTGACGCCCTGAACGTAGCTCTTGTGGTCGTTCATGATACACAACTTCTGTCCTAAACATAAAAGCAAAAATTCAATTTTAAAAATTCCACCATTTAAGTAGTTATTGGATTATCTATGCAACACACATAAAACTACCCGGTTTTCATCGGATCAAAGTCGAGTTTACTGAAGTCAAACCTGGTCAGTAACTTTCACATCGTCACCTCCAGAGCCAACCCAGGCTGTCTTGTTGAGCTCAATTCTGGCAGTTTAATCATTAATCCTCACTGAAGACTCACATTCACGGTTGTTTATTAGAACAGTCAGTTGTAAACTATTTTACTGAATTGAGCCAATCCTGATGAGACTTTTTGCTTTTCTGCGTTACGAGTCAGTCTCACTATGTTTTGTGCAGTTCCTGCTTGCCGTCTTGGATGCAACATAATGTTCAGGTTATCCCTCAGTTTGAAACCGGGAAATTAGCGTGTTTAAGCCTGGACACGGTAACTAAGGGCAACAAACCTTTGACGACATCCCACATGATGGAAGTGTTGTCAACAGATCCAGACACCATGAAATTTCCATCTCTGGACCAGCAGACATCGTACACATCCTCAATGTGCCCTCTGGAAGCAAAACAGATAAAAGAAAACGTCATTTTGCTAAACCGCAAACACTTGTGAACGTTTTGGGAAAAAAAAGAAAAAAAAAATCACATCTTTGAGTTTAACTGAAATCAGCTTTAATGGAGTAAATAAATTGTGGTCCAGAGCACAAACAACAGCCATCCACAGCGAAGAAGACATAAACCTAAAGTCCACTGTGGAAATCCCCACATTCTGTTTACAACAGGTCAAAAACACCAGAGGAGGCTCCTCGATGGCTGTTTTTGAGTGAATATTGATAACAGATGTACATGACTGTACTGACAATATAGACAATAGAAGGAAAAAAAAACCTTTGCAGCATGCACATGTGGTAAAAACTGTGGAAAAATCAGCTGCTGTGTTTCTGTATCTCGGTTTACTTGCTGATCTTGCAGAGATGTTACAAGGAAACTGGCTTTAGAGCAAATGCTGCAGTTATTTTTATTGTCACATGCACCACTTCAGAGACACTAAATGTGAAGACCATATGATCTATATTATATTCATAGAATATGATTTTTTTTAACAAATAAATACACAAAACAAAGGAGACATCAAGGTGTTTGAAATAAACCCTTATTAGTCCCTCCATGCATTGTCAGTTGGAGGTTAAGGGATTTGCTCAGTGCCACTATCACAACCACTCCACCTAAACATTAGGTCCCTAAATATTATGTTCCCACACCGGGAGTCGAACCCGGGCCACCTGGGTGAAAACCAGGAATCCTAACCGCTAGACCATATAGGAATTCTGACATTTTGTCTTCTCAATAACGAATTAAAATGTAGATGTAAACACATGCATTAACGCTGTTCATATGGGTGTACCTCAGGGTTTTGACCACGGACCAGCTCTCTATGTTGAGCTGGGCGTCCTCGTCCTCCTGGTACATGAGGGCCTGCTCAGGCTCCTTACAGTCATTGAGCTTCCACAGCAGAATCGCCGCATCTATACGAACAGAAACAAATAAATACACAAAAACAAAGGAGACATCAAGGTGTTTGAAATAAACCGCGCAAACGAGACAAATGTGTCCTCAGTACCGTCTCCTCCAGAAGCGAGCAGCTCTCCGTTGGGACTGAACCGAACCACGTTGACAGCTTTGGTGTGTCTGGCCAAGTTAGACAGAAACTCCACCACCGCCTTCCCATCAGGACCGGTGTCCACCCGCCACAGCTGCGACAACGTGAAGGAAAAGGGATTTAAACACACTGTAAACAAGTTTAGTTGCAAACAATATCACTTTTCAGTCACTTGATTAAAAAATTGACAAAAAGATTCAGATTTTCTGATTTTTTCCCCCTTTTTAAAGAAATGATGAACTCCAGGAAATGATCGCGTCTATGAATAGAAGTAAGCAGGTATAGATAAGCGAGTGAAGGCTTATGAAAAGTATAACTAAAGTCCTAGAATGGCCCAGTCCCATCAGAAACCTGCAGGAGGACCTAAAAAGGAGTTTGAACCTTATTTGCAAAGAAGAGTGACATTCAAGAACACACACATGGTAATATTTTTTCTCTTGCCTTGGTCCAAATCTAAATCATGTGACCATCTCATACATCACTGAGCCAGGTGTTTTCGTTGGTCTCCACTCACTCTGACTGTGGTGTCCACTCCAGCTGTGGCCAGGCGATGAAAGCGAGAGTCCGAGCTGTGCTGAAAGTCCAGACTGTAGACCGGCTCCTTGTTGTGCCACGCAATTTCACACGTCACCACCTTCATTTTTACCCGCTTTACAACACCTTATCAGATAAAAGCACTTCATATAGCATTAAACGGCAATAACTAAAGAATCACAAAAGCAATTTGATTAAACAGTTCTTATCAGTTAAATAGCCAGTGACTGGATGCTACTGGTGGCTAACACATTTAGCGGTATTTAAGGAGAGAGTTGTAGCACAACAGATATTCGCCAAAACCAAGAATATGAAATAGTTTAATAACAAATACCGTTAAATAGCACGTTGGTTCGTGACACATACACATACGTTTTTTCTGGTTATTATATGTGTAGTAAACCGTGAGTTATTTTACCTCCGTTGTACGGATGATCAGCAGGGAAAATAATTTCCCGCGTACGATTCGGTCAAAACTTCCGGTTTTTTATGACTGCTGTGATTGGACAAAACCGCTAAAGAGGCGGAGACCTGCTGCAATTTCTACCAATCAAACAACACTGCTCGTGACGTCATCGTAAAGCTGATTGGGTCGATTTCGATTAGACCCCATTCCCACCACTTCACGAAAGCGTTTTCCCGAACACTTCATTTCCTTATTTCCGTATATATATATATATACAAACACAGATGTATCATTTGTAGTTAAACCTCCAAGGTATATAGTTTTTTTTTTTTTTTAAAATCATACTTTGGACTGAAAAAAAATTATTTAAAAAAAAAAGAAAGTCCATTTCTGTTAGATCTGTATTATCCCACTGCTGCCTATACATCACAGTAACACAATGCCATATGAATCAAAACCCAAGTTAATTCCCTCATAAAAGAAATGAAAACCTCTACATAAAATCACCATACCTGTTTTTTTGTTGTTGTTTTGTTGTAAACATAAATAAAAGGAAAAACACATAAGGACTATGAGGTAATTCACTGAAAGACACCTATGAAATTTCCACCAATACTACAGGACCTGTGGACAAACCCACTTTTAGCTCTTATGGGCTTCATACAAATGCTGGCAGCAAAGCAGTGAATAAAAATATTCATTCTGTACACTTGAAAGCTTTGTTTTCTTTTTTTAAGTAGGAAAGCCACACTTTTCCACACTCTTCTAACTAAAATGACAGAAACAATGACTTTAATCATTTCACTTAAGTTCAACTTTTCTTTACTTTATGTTACAGGTTTATGGTACCACACATCCTACTGTAGCAGCGAAAACACTACGGGAAACCTGAGTAGGAACTTAGCCGTCTAATATTTGCAAATGTTTCTTATTGCTTGCATGTGCTGTTTCCTGATCTTGTGATCTTGATGTTTGCTTCAGGGACTGATATATTCACCTTTTTAAATAAATGAAGCTTAACGTTATAAATCCGTTATAAATACAGACGAGCCCTGTAAGCTGAGTGAGGAAAACTGATTTACCTGCGAGGAACATGAAGTTATTCATTGCGGTTACTGATAAAAGATCTTTTAAAGTCCAGTTTGCATCACTGAAAAGCTTATTGCTGGCAACTTCTCAGATTTTTCTTGTCAGAAAATCTCAAAAGTACAAATGACAACTACCAAGCATGAGCAGGAAATATAAAAATATATTTACCAGAATACATACATATTAATTAAAAAAAAAAAGAAAGAAAACAAAAAAGTGTCATTTTGAAACAAAGGTCTATTAGATAAAGTTGGGCTAAAGGAACTAAACATGATGCAAAACTCTACAAATACACATTTATGAAAAAGAAAGTACACCCTTTAGAAGTCGTAAGGTTTCATGCATCAGGACTTAAAAGTATTAAATGCAAAATAAAAACTGAGATGCTGAAGCGGCTTGTTTAAAAAAAAAACAACCAAAACATTAAATAAACATTTTTTTAAATAAACAGATTGTAGAACAATAATGTGAAATATTAATATTCTGTGTATCATTATCATTATTATTACCTGTCACATGATTTTTAATTGACCATTAAAAAAACCCAAAAAACTTAAATAACAACTAGACATAATTGACAATTCTTGAAAATGCTACTTAAAACTGGACTTTGCAGCACCATCATACTTTTATTTTCAGTGACTCAGCTGAAGCTGTGCTGATGCTCTCGGGGTTAAAACCCTGTAAAAGCTGTCAGACTCATGTTTGACTCAATAATTCCTGGCTCCAGAGAATTCATTAATTAATTAATACAGAGAATTCATAGTTGTTTCACCAGGTTTGGAGTGTTTCCAGTTACATGGAAAACCTCTCTCAGTCCAGACTGATGAAGTCCACATTGTTTGGAAATGGATTTCATACTCTTCTAACATTATTGCTGATGCCATTCCTCTTTGGCATTGTGTTAGCACACACCTGAAATACTCAAGACCGCTAAGCTGCCAAAGATCATGCTTTCAAAAAGGTGGTTGTTGCTCAGTTAATGAAGGTAAATTTGATTAGCAGCACCAGGCCGCCACCTCCTCTGTTCAATTCAAACCAAACTTTATTCACATTTTATTGTTCATTTCATACAATAAAATGTAACACAAAGTGTTTTAACGGTAAAAACAAAACCCCCCATAACCGACCACGAGGGTAAGCAAGTCCTGAAGCATAAAACTTTACAGATGAAAGAGGGTGTACTTTTTCATGTGACCATACTTGCGTGCTTTAATTTCAAAGTAAAATGTTACATTCATCCATCAATTTTCCACACTGCTTTCATCAACTTTTGGTGCAACGTGGACGGTTTGGTGTTCACAGAGAAATCCAATACCTATGATATATACCTCTGCACAGTCTGATTGAAATAATAATATATCTCCTTTATCTAAGGAATAGTGCAAAACACCTCCATTGGTGTCTTCACAGATGCCTTTTAACTTTGTTTTTATGAGCCACGTACCAGGTAAAATCTTCTGGATCCACGGATCCAAGAAGACCCAGACAGCGCTGATCACAACGGAGGTGCAGATTTTTGAAGGAGTCGCAGACTTTTGTGTTTAAGTCACAGGTTGTAGTGTTGCATCACGTCTGAACGGATGTATGACTCCATCTCCTCCGTACAGGACGTAGCGTAAAAGACGACTCTTACCAGGACTGACCAAATGAAATTTATTCTGAAATGTTTCGGTTCCTGGATCAGCTGAATCTGTGAAGAGCTCAACTTCGGGGAGTCTGTGTACGGTCGGAGCGTCTGAAATGCAGGGCCTCATTATTTTTTCCTTTTATGTTGGTGTCATGTTATTGAGAACCTGTTCCAGGATCTCGTCAATGACATTACATTCATAATTCACTTGCTCCAGATCCAGTGCAGGTACGTAGTTGATGAGGAGGCGGCTGACGTTCTGCCGAAGCTCGATCAAACTAGGAGACAGACAAAATTAAATAGTTGAAATCATAACATTCATTGCAACACGTAAGAGGAGCTCGGTACCAGCTGTCCCACCTTCTGGTTGCGTCCGAGTGTGTCCCAGACCCGTCTGGTCCTCCTGCCCCGTCTGGATGTGCCTGAGATGGAAAATTAGTGATTGTTTCTGCAGGAGATGGGCCTTCCCTTTGCTGTTGCAAGCTCATCATGAGCTCTTCACACCTGGCTGCCAGACTGGATTTTTCCTCGTTCAGAGTGTTCAGCTGGTGGTGAACCCACAGAGGAGATAAAAGGAACAGAAGAGAACAAGGAAGAAGGTCAACACCAATAAAAATAAAACAAGAATGAAGAAATAGTCATACATACATATTCTCTCTCTCTCTCTCTCTCTCTCTCTCTCTCTATATATATATATATA
>JAOWBL010000014.1:12527682-12539250 GCA_028564865.1 Zenarchopterus dispar | reverse complement strand
ACACACACACATACATACGTACATATATACACACATACATACATATATTCATATTTATAAATCTGTACATATTTCTTTTTTTTTTTTTTTACTATTTATATGTGCATATGTGTGAGTTCTTTTCTTTTTGAGTGTACGGCTGCAACAATGTGAATTTCCCCATTGTGGGATTAATAAAGGAATATTTTATATGTTCTATCACAGGTAACTCCACCTACTCCACCTTATTTCCTCATTAGAGTTAACTGCTGAACCTTCTGCAGCTCTATTATTTGCATCCTTTCCATTTATTTGCACAAACGTATTCTGTCTCGCTGCTACTGACCTTCATCTCTTTTCTCTCTAGTGAGGATCTCCACTACGTTAGGTTTCATCCATCTTCTCAGTACTTTCACAGGAGATCACACTGTCATCAACAAAGATAACAGTCCTCACAACCTCCTGTTTGACCTCATTTGCCCTCATATATGATCTTTGGAGCTTTAACACACTTTTTGCCACTTCATACTTCCTCATGAAATACAACAATTCCCACAGGCCACCTTAAGTCTTTTTCACGTCTCTTACATGAAAAAGCTTCTCAAATGAGAAGTAAAACACCAAAAACCAATTGCTTTCTATTCAAGCACTTTGTATCCCCTTCACCATGTTTGTTTGAGCATCTTCACAAACATAAAGGTTCGAACTTAGAGGTTCATATTATATAACTGAAGTTGAACTAAAGCACTACCAACTTTATTCGCAAATCGTGACAACTTTCAAGAAACAGTTGTGCAGCTTAACTCCGGAAATGACAAATCAAAAACATCCTCTGGCAGTTTAGTCATGTGATGATGACTCACCTATGAGCTCTGCTATGGCGCTGAAGGGCCAGGTGTGGCTGGTGGAGTTCGTATGCAGAAACTTAGGTGAAAGCTGCAGATGAAACAAATAATTAGTCACATTTTATCTCAAATTTGCATTACACACACATAGATAGACAGAAATTGCATGAAATGTTTTAATTGTCAATTAGTGGGTATTTAGCTAAAGCTATATATATATATATATATATATATATATATATATATATATAGAGAGAGAGAGAGAGAGTATTTTTAGAATTATTTCAAAGTTGTGGCACTTTTTATTTCATATTTGTGCATGAAATCACTGTTAAATCTGTACAATTTGGATTTAAGCTACCTTATCATTAATACATTTGAGAACTTGAACATTTTCCTAGATTTGGGTTGTCATTAAGAGGTGATTTTGGGTCCAGCTGAGAACCACAAGTCTAAATATAAGTAGGTCCAACTGTATTATTGTAATAATTCAGTAATTTAATGGTATTGATAATAGCCTACACTAGCTTGATTACAGAATTTTTTTGAATGGAAATTAAAGAAATAAATACATATATGCCCAGCAGGATATTTGTGGCATGGTGTAAATTTGAGCCCAGTGAATTCGTTCAATTATTTAAAGGAAGTGACAAGAAAAACGTTTTGAAACGAAACTTAACCAATTACTTATGAGTCACGCTAAGAGCCGTGCCAATATTCAAATAGACTGCTAATATTAGTGCTGATAGTTTTTGCTATTATAACTATCGCTCATTAACAACTCAAGCATTAACTGGCAAACTATAAAACAACGAATAAATAGCATGATCGAGCATAAAGCCGTTTGTATTTACTTTAAACATTCAACTGGACACAAGGTGCACCACTTCCTGTATTTAAGCATATCGCTAACGTGAATAAAAATATTTTTTGTATCTCTTTATCTTATCGACCTTTTACATAGCTACTATCAAAGTATAGCGATAAATATATTAAAAACAAGTGAGTAAAGTCCACTCACCGTGCTTAGTGGGACACCGCGGTCTGTTTTGGCCGCCATTTTTCCGTAACATCGATGATGGGCGGAGCTGACAGAGGGTCAAGACTGCAAGGTAACGGTCAAGAATTATACATATGTGTGATAAACTAATTACGCTTACATCTTTAGTACGTCGAGATATCAACATATTCTGTTACTTCTGTTAAAGAAAAAAAATAATAATCAAGGTTTCGGTTTCAATTGTTTACAAGTTGAAGTTTATAGATGAAACTGAAGGATCGCTTCCGGTTTTTCATTCTCCAAAATAAAGGCTTCGTGTTTTGAATAAATATTGACTACCTGTTATTAATATTTTCAAGCACACAACTTTTAGCTCATCGACTCGGTGCAGCTTCGAATTATTTAAAATAAGGTATTTTAAATATATATATATTTTAGAAAACGTTAAAAGCACCCTGCAGGTTTTCCCAATTGTGGTTTGCAGCAAAATAAAGCAACAAGTCAGGAGGGCAAATATATCCATGGACACGAAGTGCCGTATAGGGATGCAAAACATAGGCTAGGACAGCATGGATGCATGCATTCATAAATAAACAAATAAATAAAACAAGAAACTGGAAGCTCTAGACTGAAAAAAAAATCCATCTTACCATAAATAGATTTCAAATTTCTTTCTTTTTATATCTTATTTTAGTTCTGTGATGTTTCACTGTTAGGAAGAGTTATTCATCAGCTATTCCAAACTGGTCAAATGAACATTTTTAAAATTAAAGTGTTATTTGTGAATGAGTTTATTTCCACTGAATATGACTACACACACGAAGAAAAGAATCAGCCCACTATTTCTTTACGATTTGTACATATGTTTATTGATGGAAGGGTAGTCTTGTGCTCACAGCTTGAATTAGGGCAAAACCTTCTCAAAAATGTAACAACTGTCATCCGTAGCTTCTTAAATTTAGAGATAGTTTTTTTCAGGTCTTTTATGCTTCATTTTGTAGTGTTACAAAAGCTTAATGAATTTTAATTTTAGTATGAAGTTTAAACCATATCAGAATTAAAATCAAAATAGATGGGTAAACACTCAAAGTTACAGTTGCTTGGTTTAAAAAAAATAACTATAGTTTGTTATTTATAATAAAGCAGCACAGCAGACATCTGCTGAAATAAACTTGAAACAATCTGATGTGGATCTTACTTTTTTTTTTTTTAAACATCCAACACCAATTTTCCTCTCACCTAAATGCAAAAAGAAAGAAAAAAAAGAAACTCTTGCAGACAAGTAAAAACAAAAGGAAACACACATAAATGAAGTTTCATATTTAATGAGTCTCGTTTTTGTTGTCAAAACTTGACATGGTCCTTTAAACATCCATAATAACTTTCGCAATCATTCAGAAATGTGGGAAAACAGAGGGCAGCAGTAAAAACCATCCATGAACAACTACAAGGAAAGGCCGATTTCCCTTGAACACAAAAATGTCAAGCAGGCATTATACTGAGGCATTTCAAATATTTCTATTTTCCCATGAAATACAAAGAACATTCAGTAGCTTACCAATAAAACATAAAATATTTACCAAGATGTTTACTCTTTACATTCTCAGAGTCAGACTTCTGCAACATTGACATGCTGAGTTACAGAAGGGGAAAAAAGCAAATAATACATCATTAAGTTTTTCACAGTAAATTTTTGTCTTTGTCGAACTAAAAGTCACCACTGGAACTATTTTCATTATAAGGTGCATGCCTTATAAAAACATGGATCACAATCTAAAGATGCTGTACATAACTGCTTTCAATGTTGTTGCTTTTTTTTTTTTTTTTTTTTAAAGGAAAGCGTAAATAATGTGAAGCTGAGATGATGGCCATTTTTGGGCAAGAGAGATGCATTTTCTAGTAGTTTATAATTAATAAACATTTCTTAGATCTATAAGAAAAAAAAGTGACTGGAAAAAACTACTATAAAGTCCCTTTATTCCCAGCTAAGCTTCAGTGGGAGAGCACCTCAGAGTAACGTGCACACATGTGAGGATCAGATAAGTTAAAACATTAAAACAATGAAAAAGTTTCCTTTTCTATTAATTCACAAAACAGCATCATCACCAGTTGTGCCCATTGAAATGATTTTTCAGAACAAGTCTTCAGTTTTTAACCCTCCATGGAGTCCAGGAACTCTCCCTCGGTGATGATCTCCAGCCTCTTCAGGACAGTGTGTGAACTTGCTGCTGGGTAGTTTGCTACGAGGCCGTGGGGTTCGGGTTCGAGGAGAGGGCCCTGGAAGGAGCAGCAAAGGGTGCGTAGGAAAGGCAAAAGCTGGGTGATGGAGGACAGCGAGCGCTGCGGGAGAAGAGGGAACTCTAAAGGCTCTGTGGTGGATTCCTCACTCAGTCCATTCAGAGTCTGAAACAAAGGCAGAGGAAATGATAAAGACGTGATTTAGGTCATTTAAAAAAAACAATCCGAAAGAAAAAGAAGAAGAAAACCTTTATTTGTCTTGCATTTTTGCAACAGCAAAGAACTAGAGCAGATGTGGTACAGCAAAACAAGTGTAAAAATGTTTATCAGTATTTGAATATGATGAAGTAAGTGGCTATGAGTATGGAGAAAGAATCACTCGCATGTTGCAACAGTATGCAGACACAATTTCCAGTAAGTAATTTTGCACTTGTGATGAGTAACATCAGTCACATGAAAGACAACTCAAGTTTAAATTCCTCTCAACAGAACCGCAAATTTAAAGGAGTAAATGCTCATTCACCTGAATTCCTTTTCTTGGTAATTTCATGGTAACACTTCACCAAATATGTGAAATTAAAGCACAAAAAAGAGATGCAAACTGTGTGGTTTTGAGAGGGGAATCGTGACAGACTCTGGGTGGTCAGGAGGTGCTTCCAGATGACAGGACAACTCCAGCTAAGGTGATGAGGGAGACAGGTAAGAGAGTACCGGGTTTGTCCTCTGGTAGGAAAGTAGATAAAGAGACTTGGGGGAATGAGGAAGTACAGGAGCACTGTACTAGGAGTGTTTTAACTCCACAACAGTTTTGACTGTATCATATCTGTGTGTCAAAAAAAGCACCAAATTATTGCCATGGCAACAATACAGTGTCACCACTGTGACACAGCTTCCCCGACAGTAGGTTCATGGCACTAAGATGCAGATATCTGAAGTCAGTCACACTGAAAACAACCAACAAATGGGAATGGGACCATTTCCCAGACAAATACATGCCGAGTGGTTACAGAGGTGGGGTTTGGTGTGGATGACCCCAGGTAACAGAGGTAAGCCGCTCTATTGGAAAATTGTTAAAACAGCTTACTTGCTGACTTTTTTCCTCCTGTATACATCCCCCTTCTTTCATCTTTCAGATGCTAAACAGCTCAGTTGCTGAGCTGTTTCTCCTACCTGGTCTCGCTGCCCTGCTACCCCTATCTCTTTTTAAATGTTAAGAAGCTCCTTGCTGGGTTTTCTTTCTCTTTTCAGGTGCGGAGACATGCTCAGTTGCTGAGCTGTTTTTCCCCCCACTCTCTTCTGGCTATCTTGCTTCCTCGGTCTCGTTCAAATATACATATCCCCTTCCTTCTCCTTTCAGGTGCAAAAGCTCACTGCTGGGCTTTCTCCTCCTACTTCCCTTTTCATGTCATGTAATAAAAACTTTGTTTTTTTTCTTTGTCTGGTCAGACTCGACTGATTTTTCTCGTTGCAACTAAAATAAAGTACTAAACCTGGAGCTCACTGTGATTGTGTTTTTGTTAAAGAACCTCTCTGTGCAATTGTTAAAATTGCCAGAACAGCCACTGTGGGCCCCTGAGCAAGGCCCTTGACCCTTAACTGCTCCTCATGTAACTTGTGATGGGTTAAAAGCAGAGGACTGTGCAATTTCTCCACTGCAAGACTAATAAGGGTTCATTTATTTAAAAAAAAACAAAAAAAGTCTGTATTTAGTTTTTGGAAACTGTATATGAGTTTGTTCCATCTATCAGGACCAACTTTAATTCCTCCAGCTATCGATGAATGAATCTTACCCCGAAGCGCTGCTCTATCTTTTCCAGCACTCTCACAACATGTGGCGTGCATTCCTGTTCGCCTTCGATCAACGCATTCTCTGGACCGCTGTACCGGTTCACATCCACCTCGGGAACAAATGCCCAGCGATACCTGCACGATCAACGGGAGGTCATGACACCCAGATAAACAGATTACGTCTAAATCTAACATGTGCAAACATGGTGTCGCGTCCCTTACATCTGAAAGAGCGGCATCTTCTCTGGCGGAAAAGCCAGCGAGGTGTCCAGAAACTTGCAGGCCGACAGGTACATGTCCAGCTCTGCCTGAGAGAAGTTTGCTGGTCCATTTCTGTCCAGGGCTCCACGCATCACCTTAGCTAGTCTTGATGACACACACACACACAAAAAAAAACAAAAAACGCCAAAGCTTTTAGAGCGAGAGCTTCAATAGTGTCCGAGTGAAATGAGAATTTCTAAATAAACCAATCAACTTACTTTGAAATGTCTTTGTCTCCCTGAAGAGCTTTTTCTAGACGTGCAAAAGTGCGAATCTGGAAATTAAATGGGGAAAAAAAAAAAAAAAAGTCTCCCTTTAGACACACCGACTGTATAAAAACGGGTCAAAAATCTGAGGATGTGATCTTACAAGTTCTGTGACCATGATAGGCCAGAGAGACGTCAGGTGCTGGGACGAGATCCGCAACAAGAGAACACGAAACATCAGGAACATCTGGGCGTAAACGGCAGGAGTTGGGTTCATACGTAAAGCCTCGGTGAGACGCTCTGAATGAGGAAGGAGAAAAACAAAAAGGTTTCAGTTTGAACGCCTGCTTTTTTTTTTTTTCTACACAGACGTCCAGAAGCAGTGGCCCACCTTGGATGAGCGGCAGGTACAGATGGTACTGGTCGAGTTCGCCGCTGAACATGGCGAAAGCCTGGCGCTTCAGCAGCATGGGTTTCTGGTCGGCACTTGCGAACAACTTCAGGGAACCACTCTGCATGCCTGCGGTGCAAATTTGCAACGCCAGCCCAATAAATACGTTTTTCTTTCCACCACTTGCAATCCACGGAAAGAGGGAACTTTTTTTTTTTTTTTTAAAACAACTTTACATGAGATCTTTGCATTGCAGACATACAAGAATCTGTTTGTTTACAGTAAAAATAAGTAAGTATATAAAATGATCTTCAACATCTTGTCTTACAGTAGTCATCGAGTTTGTACTCACTCATCAGGTCTTTAAACATGGTCTTCTCATGAGTCAGCAGGTGATCAATGATGGACTTCCAGCTGCAGAGACGCAGTAAAGTCGAGCAGCAGATAGAAAACATCTACCCATTTTAAATACGTGTGTGCAATTTAAACTCATCAAGACCTAACTTTATGTCATTTAAGCAGTCAATGAGATCCATTCATTAATTAATGAGTGTGTAGATTTAAAATAACACATTCTGTTGTTTTCACACTTGCTGGTAATATCAAATTAATAATAAATACGGGACATTCTGATATGGTTTATGTGTTAGACATTACTGTAGTTGACAAAATCTAAGTGTGTTTACAGGTTAGAATAAGAAATTTACATGCAATGTAAAAATATGCAAACCTGTCTGTGCAGGAGGCGTCCATGGTGAAGAAGAGCGGCTCCATGAAGAGCTCAAACACCTCCTTCTTCCAGGCCCTTTTGGTGTAAGCATACCCACTGAGACTGCTCAGCAACTGAGCCCCCGCTTCAAAGCTGGGCATGTTGTAGGCACTGCAGGAGGAAAATGTCAAAAGAGAAGAAACCTCAGGGAACCAGAAGCTGGGAGAGTTAAGATGGCGCTGCGGCAGTACTCACCTGTGGTTCTTCAGGTAGGGGAAAACGTAGTACATGAGGCGTGAGATGAGAGGAATGGCTTTCTCCTTCTCATCACTGCGATACACCATGTCCAGGAGGGGCGCCAAAACCTACAGAGGAAGAAGGGGTTTAAAAAAAAAACCAAACAAACAAAAAAAACTATTTTCTCCAATGTTTCTACAAAAGCAATTTGCCTAAAACGTGACTGATAAAGGAAATTCTACCTCAGCCAGAAGCACAAGAGCCTGCACACTGTAAACTGAGGGGGCAGAAGAGGACACCATGGCGCCAGCTTGAGCCACCGACTCTGACGAGGACAGAAAAAATAAAATAAACTTGTTAAAGTTGCAGTTTATGGTTCAGATGAGTTTTGTTTCTTCCAGCTTGTGAAAATCTAAAAAAAAAAAATCAAGTCTGCTGATTGACAAAAAGTTAAAAGAACATTCTGTTATCTTACTATGACCCGTCAATAAAATGAGATTTATTGGCTTAAAAAAAAAAAAATCTAGACTTTTGATTCATAAATAGTTGTCACTTGAGTAATAATAGTTGCTGATAAAATATTACCCAGTAGCAATGAAACTTAGTTTTCAGAGCTAAACAGATTTTTTTCCCTTCTCATGATCTCAGCACGTTTAGATCCCACAGAAGACGGCAGCATCCTCGATGTCTCTCTGCGTGGATCTAACCCGAACCCTCTCAGCACCTTCTTAGGCACTGCAGCAGTGTTTGTCTCAAATTACCACAGTGATCTCCGTCCACGTAGGCGTCATCCGGTTCCTCTGCTTCCTGGCACACCTGCGGCTGCACTTTGACCTCGAGACTTCGACTGAGCCAGCTGGTCTGCTCCAGAGACGAGCCTGCGATCCCGCCCACCGCTTCGAGGATTCGCTGAGTTACCTCCTGCATGACAGTTTAACCGTCGGTGTCGTCAGAGCATCTTTCCTGCACCTGCTTGTGACGGTTTATGAATTCATAGATGCATCTCACCTGCAGGTCTCTAGTGTCCTTCTTACTGTCCAGGTTGGGAAGCCTGTTGACAAAGTCGTTTAGGATTCTGCAAGACAGAAAGTTGCTGAGCATCAGATGTTGTCTCTCATAAATAAGAAACAGAAGAGAGAAAAAAAATAACAGTCATGAAATGTGGTGGAATGGCAAAATTATCGGCACAATTCACAGATTTTTCTGAGTGAAGATGGGAACCGACCCCAGCAGCAAGAAGTGTCCAGGTGGGGCCAAGTTGAGCTGAACCGAATCCCGTAACAGGCTGAGGAGAGGAGTGACGGTTTCCTGCAGAGCCTGAGCTGAAATGCTACAGACAGACACACAGATTACTGCTAAAAAGAACATCTGTAAAGTAATTCTTTTAAGCCTGCGACCGATGTTGCCTCCTACCTCTGGATATAGGCGTAGCTGAACTGTAACATTGGGATGTCGACCAGAGTCGACTTCTGATGGAGAAAAAGGGCAGAATATTTAACACCAACTTTTACACAAAAATGAAAGTCGTCAGTTTCTTTAAGCGTATGTGTTTTGCACCTGGTCTCCTTTGATCTGATGAGGTTTCTTCACAACCTCTTTCACCAGCTGCAGGATAGTTTCTGTGTGCAAGGTGTTCAGTGATTTCACCAGATCCACGATGGTTAGACGAGACTCGCTGGCGACGGGTAAAACCTAAAGAGGAGCGGATTTTAACAGATATCCTCAGGTGTCCAAAAGCCAAAAACTGCATGAGATTTAGTTTCTCAACACACTTCAAGTCATACTTTGTTTTTGTGTCTCCTTTTGCTCCTCCTGTTGCTCCACACCGCTCCCACTGAGGCCATCAGCTGAACGCCATACTGTCCAGTCAGAGGAAGCAGAAACTCCAGGATTCGCTGACGCAAGATCTAGATAAACCCAGACCAAGAGTTAAAGGTGTTCTGCTTCATAACACATGCAGATGGCTTAAAAAAAAGAAAAAAGTACAGCAGGGGTGACAAATCTTCACGCAAGGATGCACCTTGGTGCTTTTGAAATAGATGGATGTGGAGGTATGTCTGCTGCTCTGGGTGGAGTCAGACGCACGCTTCTGAAGCTCCTCCTTCATGACCACGCCCCATAAAAACGCCATGCTGCTGAGCATGTGCGGCAGCTCCTCGAGCACGGCGCTGCGTGCATTACGGACATCCACGGGATCGCAGGCAACCAGAGACTGACGGCAAAAGAAAGGAGAAAAATTAGCACGGATTATGGTTTTGTTTGTTTGTTTGTTTCTAGATAATGTGCACGCTCTGTTTCTTACCCTCTTGTTGTCCAGGAGACAGTAGTGTGTAATAGCGGTCAGGCCTTCGAGAAGAGTCAGCGGATAGTCGGGAGGGATGTTCTCCTTCTTGCCGCTCATGCTGATCAAAAGTATGAAGAATACATCACATATTTCATTTCGAGGGAATCAGACGGGGATCATTTTGCAGGTGAGGTCCGGTTTTTTACCTTTGGTTTGTCTTCCCTCCGTCGTGTTCGTGCAGCTTAACCAGCTCATCCAAGTTCCTGCAGATCTGACTGATGAGCGGCGCCACGATGATCCCCAGCGAGCGCCCCAGATAGGGCAGCGAGGAACACAGCAGCGACACCCAGTGGGGGTGCATGGCGTATCCGTACTGAGGCTGCAGAGCTCTGGCGGCAGCGGAAACAAACATCCCCTGGGCTGTAATGGGGTGACTTTGGACGTACTGGGCTGCTTTGATGGACTGCTGAAAAAGGACGGCGGTTTGCCACTCCCGAGCGAGGGGGGTGCTGACGGTTGAGGACTCACGAGGCTCCACGGGCTGGCCGGATGCTCCGCCTGCCGCTGAGATGACCCCACCCGGCCACACGTGGTATTCCAGCACGATGAGGGCCTGGAGTAGTTTGAGTAATTCGATTTGTAGGGGGTACTGCTCCTGTCCCCCTCCTGTACCCAGATTCACCAGACTCTCCTCCGACAGGCCTCCATGCTCTTCCAGCAGCTCCACCCCTTTGGTCGATTCCTTGTCTACACCCCTCTGGCTGACATACATGCACGCAGACATTGAAAGCAGGGCGTACTGTTGCACTTTGCAGCCTGAGAGGAGTCTGCGGATGCACTCCATGCTGGTTTTGCTGCCCTCTTGTCCTCGCGCTATGGAGGCGAGCTGGTTCACGATCCGGGTCAGCACCGTCACACTCTTCACCTGAACCTCCCTGTTCCCCTGCAAGTCAAGAGGCGTCAGGCTGACGTAGGAAGGGTAGTGGGAGCGCAGAAAGCGGAGGCAGAGGGAAACCAGCAGCTCAATGAGGAGGGAAGGGGGCACGGATGGAGAGGATGACGGGGACAGCAGACATGTGTAGAAGCACTTCCCATCTTGAGCCTGCTGGTGGCGCTGCAGGAGGTTAGAGACCAGGTTTAAATGCGCGGCAGAGCTGGTGTCGAGCGAAGTGGAGGTAAGAGCATCCACCAGAGGGCACTCGGCGTTGCTCCTCAGCAGGCTTTCCAGCAGTCCCAAACCTTGGAGGAGGTAACGCCAGCCACCCGCCACGGGGTACAGAAGCACAGGGCGGAAGAGAGAGTCGATGGCTTCTCTCCTCTCGCGCTCCTGCTTTAGCAGACGAGACCTGGCCATAGCCTCCAGCTCCAAATCGTCCTCGTCTTCACTCGACAGGGACTCGGACGCCTGCGTGCGCTCAGACTCCACCCTCCGCAGGCCGTTGACCACACACCCCTCCTCGGTGCTGCTGTGAGGGGCGGAGTCTGAGCTGGAGTTCTCCGTGGAGACTTGGGCGCCGCTGGTGTCAGCTGACTCGGTGTGTTCACTCTCAGCTTCCTCCTCCTCCTCCTCCTCCGTCTCCTCGCTCTCGCTCCTCGACAACGCTAAAGCCTCCGCTGGCTTTGGCAACTC
>JAOWBL010000014.1:12478530-12501985 GCA_028564865.1 Zenarchopterus dispar | reverse complement strand
GAGGAGGAGGAGGAGGAGGAGGAGGAGGACAGGCATCATTGTCTGACGAGCATCACATAAGTGCAACTCACGGGAGGACGCGGAGGATATAACCACCCGGGACAAATCTCCAACTTGGTGGGGGGAAACTGAGAAGAAGAAGACGCACCTTCCCACGCGGGACGATCCTCAAGAGTCTTCACCCGCCTCATCAGCTGTGAGGGAATGACAGCGGCATCAGCGCGTCTCCCGTGGAAAGTGTTCGCGTTCTGACGATGGAGCTGGTGCGTGGTCTGTGTATTGAATTACAGTGAGTGTATTTAAGGTTTAAATTTTAGTTTTTTTTGGCACGTGGAGTTTCAGTAAGGGCAGCTGTCCGTCATTGATTCAAACGTCTCATTTCTGATCACTGACGTCACTTTTGGCAGAAACGTCAGATGCGTCAGTGAAAACACGGATAGTCGTGTTTAACTTGTTTATATGTGGTGAATAAAGAAGAGCGGAGGCTCCTCGGAGACGCGCAGCGCCGCTGATCGGATGAATGAGAGAGTCTTCTAGAAATTTCCTACCTCCGGAAAGGTGCATGTGCGCCGGGTCGCGCGCCGCCGTCGCCTCCCGTTTGTATTCACAACAGCAGTCGGGATCCCGAGCTGTCCCCCTCATGTGGCCTTTAATTAACACCGCATTGTCCTGACGCTCAGACGTCTGCGATGTCGCGGCTCCGTAATGGCGCCAGCTGGACTTACCTGTACCTGGTTTCATAGGTGTCTCTCTCCATTATTGTAGCAGAAAATTTAAACGCGGTCTTCCTTTAAGACTAATTCACCCCTGGGTGTGAGTCAGACGGTGTTAAAGGGTTTAGGTTTAATTTCAGGTGGCTCACAGAAGAGTTTAACGTTTAACTCAGCACTCTATCATACAAGTCCATCGATGAAAACTACCTGTGGAATCAAAACGTGCAGTTCCTTTACTGACCACTAGAGGCGAGTCAATCTCCATTGGCTTCCATGTTAAAATGTCCAACTGTAGCAGAAATATTTCCAACCCGGTTTGAAAATCAAGTTTTGGAAGGAATTTTGTGTTATTATTGCTCTTATTTTTAATGCTTGTTTCAAACTTGTATAAAAAAACCCCAAAAATTAATTATAATTAGGGGTGTGGCCTTTTGATTGGCGGCCATAGCAGCAAATGGCTAGCTGTTATCGCTCCTGCTGCTTTCTGAGGATAGCTTTTAAAGTGTAAATAAAGACTTAACAGAGTTTAATCATTCTTATTTTAAACAGAGTTGTTTTTTTATGTGCTGTGCATTTCGTAAACAGATCTCTGTGGCTGGCTGTGTGATGGCCTTGAAGGATCTGATGACGTTAACTCAGAGCTTATCTAAGAGCAGGCCGCTTGGACTAAGTGGGCATTTCTGATTTTGTCATCAAAAATGTCATTTGAACCAGCAAGTCCTGCTGTGAAATTTTCACTGGCGATGTGGCTCGGCTGAAGGCCGTTTCAGGATTGTTCCCAGTGGAAGTCTGTACCACCCTGAGTATGACCCGCTAACCCGTCAGTACCAACACTTGAAGTGACTGGACAGATTTGATAAGCATGAATGTAAAGTATTATTAACTAGCATCACTAGTCAGTGTAAGCTAAGTCATCTAAGGTAAAATGACTAACAGTGATTGACACAAGGTGGGCGTGTCCCAACCAGCCTCCCACACCTATTCGGTCCGCCCACTTGCAAGATGGCGCCACTCAGTATGGGGAAAAAACCCCCTTCAAAACCACTCAACCTATGGCTTCCATTACGAAAGATTTGTTCAGTAATTATAAAGTCTGTGATCAGGCCTGGTTTGTTTTGGCGTATCTCTTGGCTTTTGAATACCTAGAACAGACATAAAACTGTAAGTAGAAGTTAATGATTAGCTTGGCTCTAAATAATATCCTCAGACAGGAAGGGGAAGGTTAGAAAGCTAGAACTACAGCTGTTGTTTGTGCTTGAACCAGTTATATTCATCAGCCTGGTGCCCTTGCAGCATTGTCAATAACATATTATCAATGTTTCAGCTGTTAACACAGGAAGTAATAGATATAATCAGTTAGAACTACTGAAAAACATGTATAATAAAAAATATATTTACAAATCCAATGAGGGTTACATCTGAATTTCTTCTTTTTAGGAAAGGCTTATTATGTAAAAATTATCAGTTGCTTTGCATCTTTTCGCTGGGCAGGAAGGTCATCTCATGCTCGCTCCCAACAGCAAAACCACAAATTTGACCATGAGAGGATGTGTGCAGTTTGGGTTTTTAATTTCAAACTGTAAGATTTATGAGGTCAGATACTGAAGGTGTTTAATTGATGTTGAATTTAAATTACTTGAGTTTGCTCCGCCTTCAGTCTGCCACCCCGCTGACCATAGACTACTCTGAAGCCATCAAATAAGAGCGCAATTCAGCTTTGGAAAATAGCATTTTTCTTCTGAAAGAAGGAAAGAGTTCAAACTTTTCTTTAGATTGTAATGAAGTTTAGATGAACACGGTCCGTATCAGACTTAAGGAAACATCAGCTTAATTAAAAACCGATCCATCCATCCATTTTCTGAACCCACTTCTGGGTCACGGGGGTCTGCTCGAGCCAATCCCAGCCCATCACAAGCAAGAGGCAGGGTGTACACCCTGGACAGGTCGCCAGTCCATCGCAGGGCCACATACATAGATAAACAACCATTCACACTCACACCTATGGGCAATTTGGAGATCCCAATCACCCTCACATACATGTTTTTGGACTGTGGGAGGAAACCGGAGTATCTGGAGAAAACCCACGCAAGCACGGGGTGAACATGCAAACTCCACACAGAAAGACTCCTGGCTGGGAGTCGAACCAGGAACCTTCTTGCTGTGAGACAACAGTGCTAACCACTAAGCCACCGTGCTGCCAAAAAAAAATGATAAAAAATGATATTAAGTATTAAATATTACTGCATTTTTTAACAAGATATCACTAATCTGAAGCTTATTACATTAAAAATAAGAAGCTCTCCCAGCACTGACTTACTGCTTTGGCACTGGGCCGAGTGAGGGCGGCACAAGTCGGTCCTGGCGTGCCGGGATAATGGTGATTATGTTTAAACCCCGTATTATATAATGTTGCAAAATAAAAATACATTTTACCTATCGAGTGACATTTCAGTGTTCCAGAGCCAGAGTCTCTTGGGCTGTTTATGGAGAACACATGGCGAGTCGGCCTGGACGATGACATGGTAAAACGGGAAAACAAAGACTTCCTTTATGCTTATGCATAGAAGCACGGTTGTGAAGACCAAGGCGTGGGGTTATTTTCTGCCATCCACGGCAGCCTGAAACCGTCGAGGGAGGCCAAATGTCCAAGTGGCTGTTTGTGTGTGAGAATGAGAGAAAATAGACTACGGCTTCCCGTGCTCGTAACTTTTTACTGACTCTATCCATCTCATTATCTGAAGTAGCTGAACTGCATCTGTTTATGATGAAAACAACTCATTTTTGGGGGAGTTTGGCTGTTCGTAAGGTTAAGACACATTTATATTAATATATCATCTGAAGGTGTGCATGGAGAAAGAATGATATCATTAAAGTAGTAAATAAACAGCTAAAATGAGGTAGTATAGGAGCTGTAAAGTTATTGGCAGCACAGTTTTGTTTTTTCTGACTCGTAAAGTTTTTATACTGACATGGCTCGAGCTGTTTTGCATTTAAACAGATTAGGAGGAAAGTCTGAGTGGCAGTAGAAAAATACTGCACTCTCAAAACCCAACTAATTAAAGTTGGATGTCTTATTAATTTTAATGTACTATTTTTCACTGCTCCCTTTGGCTGTGTCTTTGATCATTTTATATTACATTTTTGGGAGAAGAAGTTCATTTTTGTTCTCTGTGTCACCATTGATGGATTGTGATGCACTTGTGTTCAATGTTTTTGTTTTTTTTTTTCATCTTTAGTGAAGATACTAATGACGTGTTTGTCTTTGTTGTCTTGCAGGAATATTCAGGCTAGACTTTTCTAGACCAGAGACCTGGGATGCCCCCACTTGCCAGTGGATTACCTCACTGAGTGTCCTTGATCTCACAGTGGATCTCTGTCTATCGGAACAGTCAACCAACACGTATCATTTTCCTAAACACACCTACAACCTTGATTCCTGTCGCCGTGAGCTTCTAAGCAAGTGAAAATGGGTCCTGGGATGGAAGCGGCGGACATAGCCGTGGTGGCGCTCTACTTTCTTCTGGTGCTCGTCATCGGGCTTTTTGCCATGTGGAAGTCGAACCGCAGCACCGTGAGCGGCTACTTCCTGGCGGGACGCTCCATGACGTGGGTCGTCATAGGCGCGTCGCTTTTCGTCAGCAACATCGGCAGCGAGCACTTCATAGGCCTGGCCGGGTCCGGCGCGGCCAGCGGCTTCGCCGTGGCAGCGTGGGAGTTCAACGCGCTTCTTCTTCTGCAGCTTCTCGGCTGGGTGTTCATCCCCGTGTACATCCACTCGGGGGTCTACACCATGCCCGCGTATTTGTCCAAGCGCTTCGGCGGAAACAGGCTCAAGTTTTACTTCGCCTCCTTGTCCGTGCTGCTTTACATTTTTACCAAGCTGTCCGTGGATTTGTACGCTGGGGCGCTCTTCATCCAGGAGTCGCTGGGCTGGAACCTATACCTGTCCATCCTCCTCCTCATCAGCATGACCGCGTTACTCACCGTCACCGGTGGACTGGTGGCGGTGCTGTACACGGACGCCCTCCAGGCCGTGCTGATGATCGGTGGGGCCCTGACCTTGACCATCATCAGCTTAGTCAAAGTGGGTGGGCTGGAGGGAGTCAGAACTAAGTACATGGAGGCGGTTCCGAATGTTTCCGCTATAATAGCCGTCGGAAACTACACCTACTCGCCCTCCTGCCGCATCGAGCCCAAACCCAACGCACTGCGCATCCTTCGCGGGCCCCTGGACGA
This sequence comes from Zenarchopterus dispar, assembly GCA_028564865.1. Taxonomy (NCBI): domain Eukaryota; kingdom Metazoa; phylum Chordata; class Actinopteri; order Beloniformes; family Zenarchopteridae; genus Zenarchopterus; species Zenarchopterus dispar. Next base: position 12,497,036 of record JAOWBL010000014.1, on the reverse strand, counting down.
AGACATCCCCTGGCCGGGCTTCATTCTCGGCCAGACCCCCGCATCCATATGGTACTGGTGTGCTGATCAGGTCATTGTTCAAAGAGTCCTAGCGGCGAAGAACATCGCTCACGCCAAAGGTTCGACGCTCATGGCCGGGTTTCTCAAGATCCTGCCCATGTTTGTGATTGTCATTCCAGGGATGATCTCCCGCATCATGTTCGCGGATGAGATCGCCTGCATCGGGCCGGAGCACTGCATGGCCGTGTGCGGCTCTCAAGCCGGCTGCTCGAACCTGGCCTACCCACGCCTGGTCATGGCGGTGATGCCCGTGGGACTCAGGGGTCTCATGATGGCGGTGATGATCGCGGCTCTGATGAGCGATCTCGACTCAATCTTCAACAGCGCCAGCACCATCTTCACCCTGGACATCTACCAAACCATCCGGAAGAAGGCGACCCAGCGGGAGCTGCTGATCGTGGGCCGCATGTTCGTGGTGGTCATGGTGGTAATCAGCATCGCGTGGGTCCCCGTCATTATTGACATGCAGGGAGGGCAGACGTATCTCTACATCCAGGAAGTCGCCGGCTACCTCACCCCGCCAATCGCCGCCCTTTTCCTGTTGGGCGTGTTCTGGAAACGGTGCAACGAGAAAGGTGCCTTTTGGGGAGGCATGACCGGTTTCGTTCTCGGTACTGTTCGACTGATCCTGGCTTTCGTCTACCGCCAGCCTCGCTGCGACCAGCCAGACGACCGGCCCGGATTCATCACCCACGTCCACTACATGTATTTCGCGGCCGGGCTGTTCTGGATTTCAGGGCTGGTGGCGGTGGTGGTCAGCCTCTGCACCTCTCCACCGGACGACGAGCAGGTCAGCACCACCACCATCTGGGGGCTTCGCAACATTCAATCGGTACCGCTGAAAGACCGGGAGGAAACGTACCGCCTGACCGAGAAGACCCACTGCAACGGCGCCGGGAACCTCCACAAAGAGATGCCCACGGACGTCAAAAAGGAGCGGTGTTTAGATGGCGCCGACGTCAAGCTCCTGGTCCCGTCCACGGACCACGACCCGGCAACCCCCAGCACGGAAACCTCTCCGGCCACCACCCCCGCCGAACACCCTGGCTTCGGAAAGACGGAGCTGAAGAGAGCGGAGGAGTATCACCATGGCGACGGGGACCGAAGCCGGTGCTTGCGGCTGCTTGATTGTTTTTGCGGATATAAAGAACCGGCGCAGAACTCGCAGCAAAAAGTGGGGCAGGAAGACGGAAGACACATCACGGAGATGCTCCACGAACCAGCCCGAGTCAAACTCCTTCTCAACCTGGGGCTGGTCTCCGTCTGCTCTGTGGGCATCTTCATGTTTGTTTATTTCTCACTATAAGTGAACCGTGCACTGAACTGACTGCTCCGGTAGCCGTCGCGACGGCGTGGGGTGTGGGGTGTGGGACGTTTCGGGCTGTTACAGTGGAATTTTCAGAGATTTTGAGAAGGTGCGTCTGTAATATTTACAGTTGTCTTTTGTAGCTCTCTAACCGGGACCCAAGCTTGTTCTAATCATTTTATTTTTTAGATGATTAAAGCTTCTTCACGTGAAAAACAAAAAAAACCAAAAAAACAAAAACTGTACTTCTTTATGACTATGAATCTCATTGTCGTTAATCTTGGAATATCCACTGGGATTTGTAGAGTTGTTGTTCTATAAGTGAATTTAATATTTGCCTTATTTTACATATGCACTCGTCTGTTTAGCAGAAAAAAAATCCTGAGTTTAGCTTTTTTTTCCCACTTTGTTGACAGTGGGTTTAAGTTTTTTTTTCTTAAGCTTGAGAACTCTAGTTTTATAAATCATCAAAGAGAAAACATAAAGAAGCATCACTTCACAGCTGATATTACATATATTATTAGGTTTTTGGCGATTGTTGAAATTACTGGTTTGAATTAGCTTCCTGGAGGTGTTGAATCTAGAACCACTTAATCAAATTCACAGTTGTTATTTGGTATTAATTGTGTACATGGTTGCAGCTGAGCAAGAGAGAGAAAAAAACAAGCACAAAATTAGAGTTTTTTTTCCCTCTTTAAAGTTTGTTTTTATCTTAAAAGATAATTTCGATGGTACATTTGGATTGGGTGTTCTTCCGGTTGTCACTGATGACCAAATTCCAGCCACATCTGGAGCTCTGATGCTCATTTTAATGCTTTATAAAGTTTTATACGACTGCACTTTTTATTTTATTTAAAAAAAAATTTTTTTGTGGCTGTATTTTGTTCTGCGTTATAGTTTATAACCAACATGCAGCTGTTCATGCACTACGGTGTTATAACAAAAAAAAAAAAACTACAATGCTCATAACTCAATATCAGTCTCATCTCAATTTATATTCGACATGTTTAAAGTGCACGTCAAGTCTGCTGCATCATTTCAAAGGCGTGTACAAAGGTTTCAGGGCTCATTGCATCAGCCATGATTTGCGTTTGTTGTTTTTATGTTGTAGGCGTTTTCTTGTGTATCTGCTGTGTGTCAATGTATTTGTTGTTTGCATTCTTTGAAGTGTATTTTCTATAAACCTCCTACCAAATGTGTCTTAGTGTGCAATGCTTATGTGAAAAAAAAGAAAAACAAAAGAAGAGTCAGAAGTTGACTTGTTTTTGAACTTTATGTTTTGATCACTACATTTGTTTAAATCTGTGTCATAAATCAACTTTGTATGTTTTTATTTAGGTTTGAAGGAAAAATGACATTTCGGATGTTTTTTTTGTTTTTTTGGCTGGATGGTCGTTGAATGGTGATGCTAACGTTTGAAGCTGCTGGCCTTCTGAATAGTCGTCATTATCTCTGTCCTGTGACGTGTCCACGTATCAACATCTGACAAGAACACAAATGAAAAACTCCCTGCTTTTATGCTTTTTTTTTTTTTTGTAATTTAACACCAGTGTTGGCTGACCTCAGTGTACCCCCACCCCCCATCAGTACGCGACAGGCCAATTCAGTCGACTGATGAGAGATGATTGCTGTAAGGGAAAGAGCTTTAAAACTGTTTCTTTCTTCGTGAGATGATATACAATGTAATTTTTTTAAAATGAATTTTATTTTTAGACACTGAAAATAAAGTTTCTGTGAAGACCGAAATACTGCGTTTTCATTCTTCAGATTTGGAGAAAATTTATTTATTTTTAAAGCTGATCTAAAGTAAAGTCAGCTTTTAGTATTGGAATGATTTAATGGTTTTGATTTATTGATTGATTGGTTTAAATATCCTGTATGTGAAGTAGTTTTTGCTGATTTGTGCCATACTAAGATCATCAGACACAGTTTTAGTGATCATGTGACCATCAGCTGACTCCAAGATAAACATCACCAAGTTTATGCATCAGTTATTTACCTTTTACTTATCTTATTCTCATTTCATTGCTTATTAACTCCACTAATAACGTTTTGAATATTACAAAAAGTGTTAATGAAGTTGTTCTTTTAAAGACTGAAGAGATTTAAAGACAGTAAACTAAATGCTCTCCTCATCATCCCAACCCTTCCTCTTCCTGGTTTTATTAATCAGGATTACATAAACCCCAGAAAGTCCTTATTAATCTGCTTAGAGCCAGACATGGATTGGGTGATCCCAGACGTCCTTACTCAAGATTCAACCAATCAAATCAATGAGTCCCCACTTACACCAGTTTAGCACCATACATCCTTTTATAATCTACTGATCATGCCTGACATGTGTGTAGTTTCCCACAACTAGCAGTAGTACATGCCTATTTACTTTTTTTCATTTTTATCAAGTTGTAGCTTCATCAAAGATGATTATATTTTATTAAAAAGCATCATCTCAATTTCAAATGTTTTGAATTTTAAATAAAAAAAATCACAACAGCCCATAAAAAGATAATAATAATCATAAAAAACCAAATCTGATGGTAAGGACTATCAGTATGCAAATCTGTTTGATATAAAGCATAAATGATAATATACGTTACATAATGCAAAATTAAGCAATCTGATCGAATGATCTCATGCAGCATGTTTTCAGGGACATATGACAGCTGAATTAATCTGTTTTGAGTCAGAGGGTGACATTCATGATCTGTATGCCTGTTTAGATGGTGACTCATATCACTGATGTCCTCTGCATCCCCATGGCAACAAGTTAAAATAGCAAGCACACTTAAACCGAGCGTGTGGGTAGGGGGTTAGGAGTTACAAAGAAAAGAAAAGAAAAGAAAAGAAAAGCAGGTTTCTTTCCAGGTGCACCGGTGAAAGAAGGTAAATGAGTAACTTTTGGAGCAATAAAAAGAGAAGATTTTCTTTTTTCAAAGTCACCTTAAACACAACCTTCTCTTCCCAGCGTTTGTTATGATATGGCCGTTGGTCCGTGCAGGAAGATGCAACAACAACTCGATCATGTCTCAAGAAGCCATCATTTTTTGTTTTGATAACAAATATGCCAACATGCGTGGAAGTTACCTTGCTTGTCACACTTGTCAAAGGGCAACCATGATCTCAACCCACGGGTCGTATAAATGAAGAAACTCCTGACAATGTTGTAAGTGAGCTCATCAGACAAAGGCGTCTTTTTATGGCCGCTGTCATCAGATCGGTTGTTTTCATCAGTCAGAATTACCCACAAATACCTCCACAAGTACGCAGACACGTATGAAGCCACAAGACAGCTGATTAAATGATGAATTATTTGTGGATTGATTGCAGCTGTGTTTCCACACCCAGTCAACTACCTCAGAGAATTTTTATATGCATATCTACTTTTTTCATTTTTATAGAGTTGTAACTTTGTCAAAGATGATTATATTTTATTAAAAAAGTATCATTTCATTTTCAAATGTGTTGCATTTTAATTTAAAAAAAAATCGCAACAGCTCATAAAAAGATTTTAATAAGATAACCAGGAGCAAAAACATACAAACATAAAAAAGTAGTAACAGTTGATTAAGTTGAATATATGGATATTAAAATATTTCTTCTATTAAATGTGCCTCCATGAGAAGGCTGTTGATCAGTTATTTGACTCAACTCAGATGTAGAGCATTTTCCCTGACATAAATCAGTCAAGCTCCAGCAGATTCGACCAACTCCTCCACCACCCTTCACTGGGCTCGTGCCCTGCCTCTTTCCCAAGAGAAAACGAATGATATTGTCCTTGTGGAAAAATACTGGCATCCAGGCCAAGCTTTGTTCATTGTCTGTTTTAGACGGAGAAAACTCACACAATAGTCTGAGACAAATCCTCCGAATGGATGGCTTAGATGAAAGGAGCCTGGCAATAGGCATTACAGTTCATGAGAAGTGACTGATATCAGACTTTTCCCATTAAAATACCCTAACATAAATTTTAAAATCAAATCAAACTTTATTTATATAGCAATTTTCATACAATAAAATGTAGCACAAAGTGCTTTAACAGTAAAAAAAGGAAACCAGTCCCACCCATCCATCCTGAAACCGACTGTGATCTCTATCAATGATAAAATACAATCAAAGGTTAAAATAGATCATACGTAAAACATTGTTGGACACAGATGACCCAGTGAGGGAACATTATCCCACCATCACAGGGAACCGTCTGCATCAGGAGGCGGGGCCAGACTGCATGGTGGGGGCCACAACCCACCCCCGGTGGGGATGGAGTACCAGACACCACCGCTGTTGGAGGGATGTATGGACCCCACCATAAAACAGGGATGAGGGGACCTCGGGACATCGCCATGGCAACCGGAGTCAACACCACCTCCAACGCAGAGGGCTCCCACTGAGACGACACTGGAGTTAAAAAGTAAAAATAAACAATATATATATAAAATAGAAATAAAAATACATTTTTAATAAATCATAATAGGAAAAGGCAAATAAATCAATAGGATATCTGCAATAAATTACAATAAAATGTGTAAAAAAAACAGCACTAAAAAGAAAATCTAAGACAGGTTTAAAGCAGATGTTTGTTAAAAGTCAGATTATAAAGGTATTTAACCTGCTGCGTAGTCTTGAGCGTGTTATCTGTGCCAGTGTTGTCACCGGTTTTATTGCTAATGTGTGACAGAAGATGTAGAGCAAAGGTTGTGATCAGAGCTCCTACCAGAGCGCGTCTTAATACTCTGTCAGCTGATCTCATGACCTGCGTTACAAAACAGTTGGTTATGATGAGGCTTCGGGCCAAATGAGAAATAAAGTACATCATTCCTGGCAAAATAGGCTGCATTTGATTGGAGTTCATGAAAAAAATAAGGTAAAGCTAAATAAAGTCCACGATGAGGTGCATAGTTGAAACCTGGCAGAAAAGGTCCTGTTTTCATAAACATAAAATAAAAAATGTTTCGACATACGTAATCAGTCTCAGGGTCAACTTTAAAGCCAGTGTAAGTACTTCAAGGTGCAATACTACAAAACATAAGTAAAATGTAAGTTTTAATGTTGGCTAGATTCACTACTGGTCCCTTTAAAAGTCATTTTTGATTAAAAATAATAATAAGTGTCAAAGACACATACAGGTGTGTCCAATCAAAGTCAAAGTATGACTTTTAATAGCTTCATGTTTTTGGTATTGGGATCAGCTCATGTGTATTTAATTTTATTTTAAATAAGCCTCATAAAATAGCATCCAGAACGGGTAAATTCTCCACATTTTTTTGTCGCTCCCAAGTGGTTCAAAATCAGTGCAAAGGCTCATTCTGAAAATAAAAGCATTGTGTTAGCAAAACAATTTGATACCAACAGAATATTTAAAAAAAAAAATAATATTGTGAAACATCATTCCTTGTGGATAGAAATGTGTTTTTGATTCTCTGTAGTACCTTTCATCCATCTCTGTCACATTGAGATGGATGAAATTGGACTAAAAGAAGAACGCAGTAAAACATGAGAAAAATAAATACAACCACAAAAATATGACTTGGAGCTTAAGGGAGTAAAGCATTTGTTTCTTTTTTTTAAATTTAGAGCACATGCAGGGACTTGTGATATTTAAGGGATTTGAACCCCTTTTTAGGTGCTTTTATTTTGGTGTTTTGGATTCACAGATGGTCTTTTTGGGTTTCAGCAGCTCTTCTCGTCGACGGTGAAGAAAGGAGAACGTGCATTCCTTCATCAGAGTTTTGGATCCGCTGTTTCACCTTATGATTTCTGGGGGAGGAAAGTTGCTCAAAGCTGAACTTTGAACTTTGAAAAAGTGCCTGCCAGTCAAGCGAATTAAAAAAAAAACATTTTGTCGAATTTGGCGAAGTCAAAGCTGGAGAAGTCGGCACAATATTGATTAATGTAGCAGGTTAATTTGTTAACTTTATGGGTGAAAACCTGTCGAGCCTTTTCAGTTTTACATAGATGAAAAAATCCGACCCTTTCGTCGGATTATTCTCACCTGGAGACAAAGCTTCAGAAACATCCGGTGTCTTGAAAAGTGCCTTTTTAGCTCAGTTAAAATTAAATTTGCTTGATCTTGAGCTTTTTTCTTTGGTTTTTTTTTGAGAACCAGGTTGTTTCTTTCTCACTTTTTTCACAACTCTCCCTCCAACCTTTCCATCGAAGACCTCACACCATCATCCACTCAGTATCAATACTGATTAACAGGAATTAGGAATCAATAAATTAGTATCCTCCAGCTTTTATTGATGCTAAGCTACAGATAAATGAAGTTGTACAGCTACTTTAATTTAAAAAAAAAAAAACCAACACCCTGCTACGTTTTGACAGAGCAGTGCTGGGAATGAACGGCATGATGGGAATTTGGTACATAAATGTAACAAGCCAAGAGCCACAATCAAAACCCAAATGAGATGTTTTAAACTGACAGTTCCAGCTCAGCAAAAGTTGAGCTGGTTACAAAAATGCAGTTTAAAAGATGAAAGCAATGATTCTTTCATTTACTTTGACTTTTATTTTACGACTGACAGTTTGAACCAGATGTTGCTGTTTTTTTTTTTGGCCAAACTTGTGTCTTTTGTTGATATCCATGACAAAGAACATTAGATTTGGATGATTTATGATAGTGATAATTTTACTTGAAAGGGTTAATATCAAGAAGTAAGCAAGGGCAGCAAAAGTGAGCAGATGATCTCCGGTTTGCCGATGAATACGAACAATGTTCCTTAAAGAGAAGACTAGAGGGGATTTGTGCAGGTCTCTGCCATTAAACCAAGAATTTATCAAGTGAATCATGCCAGGGCAGGATTTAAACGTTTTTAAAATAAACCTAATATAAAAAGCTCTCTCACTCATTCTCTCTCTCTCTCTCTCACGTTCACACGTTCTCTCTCTCTCATTCTCTCTCTGTCACTCATTTTCTCTCTCTCTCTCACTCATTCTCTCTCTCTCTCTCGTTCACACGTTCTCTCTCTCTCTGTCTCTCTCACTCATTCTCTCTCTTTCTCTCTCTCTCTCTCACGTTCACACGTTCTCTCTCTCTCTGTCACTCATTTTCTCTCTCACTCATTCTCTCTCTCTCTCTCTCTCTCACTCATTCTCTCTCTCTCTCTCACGTTCACATGTTCTCTCTCTCTCACTCATTCTCTCTCTCTCTCTCTCTGTCTCTCATTCTCTCTCTCTCTTTTTCTCTCTCTCTCACTCATTTTCTCTCTCTCTCTCTCTCACTCATTTTCTCTCTCTCTCTCTTTCATTCTCTCTCTCTCTCTCACTCATTTTCTCTCTCTCTCTCTCTCTCTCTCTCTCTCTCTCTCTCTCTCTCACTCTCTCAGGTTTGATAAATGATCCAATCTGAAAACATCTGGAGGCTGTTATTCACTGTCAATCAGAGACAACAGTGGTAAAAGAAAGTATGCCCACGGTGACACGCGTGATCCAATTTAAATTAAATTAAATTAACTGGGTGTGTCGCTGCATGACACATATCTAATGGGGGTTTAATAACACCCCATAAATAAGCACCTCAAAAGATAGGTCAAATTCTGCTGTTTTTAGGTTTAGATCGACATATCCACCTCTGTCTTTGTTCTGTTATTATGGTCAGCCGGACATTTTGAAGGTTTAAAAACAACAACAACAAAAACAAAAAAGTCTCCGTTGTCCATTCCCATCGGGGTGACAACCGAAGCCGCCGTGTCGGGAATGCGGCGCGACCTTTCAAACGTACAGCAAACAGGTCGTCGACGCATTCCTGGCATTCCCCACGCACGGTCCCGACTAAACTATGGCAGCATGCCTGGGACTCTGGCATCGGTCCATGTGGTAGGGCTTCAGTGGCAAAAGGAAATATTTACGTCCTTTAGAAATAACACGGGGGGAGAATCGCGTCGAGGCCGATGAGGCGAAGCACCGGCGAGGCCTTTTCCTGTTTTTCTGGATCACAATGACCCATGGCAACAGCTTTGAAAACCGACCAATAAAAAACCCCTCAAACGGGATGTGAATTATAACCTTTTTGATGACAAGATTAATTATATTAGGATACTAACCTATTTATATGATATACAGAGTGGTAAATGCCAGTTAATAAGCACTTTGAGTTTATATTTGATAAAGCAAAACAAACAACGCCTTTTAAGCTTTTATGATGTGTACGCAATAAAAGCGACTTCCTTCTTATATGGTCCAGCGTTATGACTACAAACTCGAAGGTTCAGAAACAGGTGATGGCGCATGGAGAGGTCTGAACTTTATTCTACTTCCATGTTTAACATTCCTGACCTTCTGATGTGGTGTTGCGTCACTTCCTGTTTTCCTCGGCTGAACCCAGTTGTGTTGTTGGCATCTCCTGGCTCGCTGAAATACGTTAAATTCCTTCTCTGAGTGACAGATCTCACACTTCAACGCTTTAACACTCTGCCGACTACTGACGTGGAGTCTTTTGTGGGATTTGACATATTCTGCTCTTTTAATCCAGTCTTTTATTCCTCTTCCACACAGAGGATAAAGTTTGGTTCCTCTGGGTTGGGGGAGCACCAAGAGAAGGAGAATAAACTACCTCTGGAAACCTTAGATATGCAAACAACCACTCAGACAAACGGAGCGCGTGACACGGGCAGAGCGATAACCAGGTTTTGTCGGTGAAAACCAGTCGAGCCTCTGTATTTTTAGCAGCTCTGCTGCTGTTGTTTCGCTGTTCTTGGACACTCCTGCGTGAGTCATGAAGACGTCTCTGCATACATACGGTTGTCTACAAGTGTTAAATACAAACCCACGCTGAACTGAACTAATAAGCTTTTATTTATTTTGCACCATTCAGTTAGTACAATAGTCACATTTGGACATAATTTCCACTCCGTAGCTCGTCACTCTTGAGTATGAGAGTTGAACTCTGGGTAATACAGATGACCCGATGTTTGTTGAGTTTTAGTTTCACAGGGATCTGAGCTGGGACTTCTGTAGCTTTTAATAGAAAAACACTGAAAGATCCTGAACTTTCATCTGTTTTGTTGAATTTTTAAAACAGTTTGTGTGAGCTAGTTCTGATGCCTATTCCAGGTATGCTAAGAGGAAGAACAACGGTGTTTATTTTAGTCCATTTCCTAGAAAGGTAAATTAGTTAGCAACCGTAGCTAATGGAGCAGGGGCTTTCTGATAGGTCAGTTCCTTAGTTTACCTCTAATATTTTTATGTTTATATCATACATACTTGATAAACATAGGTACTTTTTGACATTTTTATCTATTTATTTATTTTAGATTTTTGTTTTCTTGTTCATCTTAGATATTTTTTGTTTTGTCTTGCTGTACCACATCTGCTCTTTTTCTTTGCTGTTGCAAAAATGCAAGTTTTTGGGACAAATAAAGGTTTTCTTCTCCTCCTCCTTCTTCTTCTTCTTCTTCTTCTTCTTCTCCTTCTCCTTCTCATTCTCCTCCTCCTCTTTCTCCTCCTCCTCCTTCTTCTTCTTCTCCTTCTTCTCCTCTTCCTCCTCCTCTTTCTCCTCCTCCTCCTTCTTCTCCTCCTCCTCCTTCTTCTTCTCCTTCTCCTCTTCCTCCTCCTTTTGCTCCTCCTCCTTCCCCTCCTTCTTCTCCTCCTCCTCCTCCTTCTCGTCCTCCTCCTCCTCCTTTTTCTCCTTCTCCTTCTCCTCCTCCTTCTTCTTCTTCTTCTTCATGTAAATATAGGACTTAGGAACACTTATTCACTCTGTGGTGTGGCAGGAATGTTTGTAACGAGTAAACAAGTTATAAGAAGCCCAAAAGCAAACAAACAGGTAAATAACAACTACAGCAAAGCTCCTTTACTTGCAGAAGATCCTGAAGTCCACACCCCTGGCACCACCTGCTGCACCCGCTGGGACACCTGACATGTTTTCTTGTCTTGTTTGTGGTTTGAGCGTCTCATCAGGTGAGCAGCTGATGAGTCTCAAATCTCCTGAGTCACATGTATAATTTACAAACGGATACGTGCAGGACTTACAGACAGGAAAACAGTGAAACATTTACTCTTTTTTTTTGTTAAATTATGACTATTTGAAGCACTTCTTTACCCAGTAGTATTTCACCATAATTACATATCCAAAATACAAATTATACAAAAAAAAAAGATAGCAGGACAAGAGATAGCTGACCTGAAGTGGCGAGTAAAAATGTGATAACATTTAAATACCAAATTTGGGATTATGCAAAATTAAAGGTGGAACTGAGAACTAGGCCCTCAGTTAAATAAAAATGAACACAAACTTGTGTCAAAAATGCATTTTGGTGGAGGTTCGTTCAGGTAAATGAAAACAAAGTCTGCACTTTATATTGTTATTGAGCTGGTGGAGCTGTTGTGGAGTTAAATGGTGGTATAAGAGCGTTGTCTATGTTCAGACTGGACTTTTAGCTCTCTCTGCAGTGACGAGTCAGTAATGCAGTGGTTTTGGTGGCAGAAGAACTTCACTCATAATTAATGCTTCAAAAAAAACCCCCCAAAACCCCCAGAAGGTTTGGATTTTATTCACTTTTTTATTTATGTGAATTCTGCATATTAGTCAGTGTATTCCTGCAGCTTTGTATATATTTTTCATTACGTTTGCTAAATGTCCTTAGTTATTTTTTTTTCTTTTTTCCTGTTCTTATAAGGTTTTGTTTTTATTTGCTTGGAGTATATTTTATGCATGCTTTGCCACAAACGTTTCATTGGTGATTAAGCGAGTATCCCTGTGTTCAAACAGTAAATCCAGACACTTTTCAACCAAGCATGATAGACATGATAGTAAATTATTTTATTTTAACCTCTTTGTATTAAGCTGAAGACTGAAAAAGCACTAACATGATATCTGTAAGACTTCCATGACAGAATAATATCAGATGTGTTGGAGCGAGTGTAATGGTTAACCCTAATTAGGACGCTATCTCTGCTCTGATATGATTGATTTTGCAGCAGGTCATTGAGATTACAGGAGGTGATTACGACTTGTGTCATGGAGGAGGAGGGATAACAAGGAAAAAAGGAGAATGAGAATGTATGGAAAAGTACTGGAGTATAACCCCCGAGGGTAAAACAGATCAGAAGGGAGTACCAGAAGGATGAGAGCGTGTTACAACGGGACATTTTCCTGCTGAATCAACCGTTAGATGAATCATATGAATCGGGTCGGTTTATCGTTCCTGGGAATGCGTTTAGTTGTTTATTCTGACTCCAGATGTGAGGCTAGGTGAATGACGAAACGCATCAGAGTCGTGACTGTGCGCCTCGAGGGTTACGTAATCACAAAAGTGGTGAACGCTTTATGAATGATGCTCCACACACATCTCCTGAGAAACAGAACGAGATTCATGTGAGTGTGGTCCAAACACACGTGGGACAGGTGCGTTATTTCGGTGAACGTGGTTCTGGATCTGGCCTGGCTGGAGTTTGCTGCTCCGGTCTACCTCTGACCCAGCCGAGCTTGTGATGGTGTCATACAGCTCGCATCCCTCATGGCTTGTTTACACCCACGAAGAGCAGCACTTCAGCACTTTAAATTAATTAAAACCATTACATAACGTGGGCTTTTGAAGAAACTTGCCTCTCTGATAGTCGATGATATTTTATTCATTAAATGGATCTGCAGTTTGGATTTTGTTGATTTTCAGAAACAGAGTTATCTGTGAATTTAAATCTGATGTGTTTGCAGGAAGTTTTATCTTAACGAGACGAATGAGGCTGAGAGCTGCTCTTGGGACGGTTTCTCTCACCTGAACACGAGCAGGTCAAGTTCACGTCCCACCACATCGTTCCTAAAAACCGCCGACGGCGATGTTTCCAGAATGACTGAGAATCCAGTGGGACCTCAGGGTTAGATCTGTTTTTGCACTAAAGGGGGGGCGTGCACAGATCTAGACCAATGTTTTTAAATGTTTGAGCTGATAATTGTGCTTTAGGTCTAAGGTACGTGTTTCTTCTTGCCCCTGAGACAAGACACAGCAAGTCAAAGAACAGAAAACTGTTTTTTTTATTGCAGATATTACTGAATTATAACTCAAATGTGAATTTTTGGAGAGTTCAAGAAGAAAATGTAAAAAAAAGAAAAGAAAGTGATTACATCACTCTCAGGTGTTAACATGATGTATATTTGTGGGTCCGGCTTTTCCAAAGACAACATTTTTATTATACTGGAAGAACAGTTCAGTTTCTCTCTTTATTTGTTTTATTTTCATAAACAAATACACCCCAAGTTTTCCTATTAATATAAATAAAAGAGTGGACCTCTTTATGACACTGTCACATCAGAAAAAATAAATAAAAAAAATTAGCCCAAACCACTCCACTTGGACCACAAACTTGCAGCTTGAAGGTGCAGTAACTTAACCTCTTAAATCTTATAAAAATAAAGCTTACTTGCAAAATAACCACAATAAGACACTCTTTAAAGAACATTTATTAATGACTGATAATAAATCGCCTCTCCTTTAGCTTTAAAGCATCTATTTTCCTGAATAAAAGTGGACAAACCCTTGGTGATGTCCCCCACAGCTTTTCTGAATTTAAAACCATGACTTGTTTTCTGTGGACAAGGTCACACTCGTAGGAGATTACTCCACCTTTCTCCGGTTTAACCAAAAATGGGATGTCGAGGACGGCAGAACCCGTGGTTCTACCATCTGACTCTCTCCTAAAGATCTCAGAGTCCCACTTGGTCCATATTCTACAAGAAGATCAGAAATGTACATTGTTTATGGATTTGTGAACCGATAACACTTGAAAGCCTATCCTGTATGGTCGTTGGTAATCAGTGTAAAGATCCCAAAAAAGGAGTCATATGTTCAGTTTTCCTGGTTCCTGTTAAGTCTGCTGGAGATGAAGACATGGAGGAGCTTCTCTAAATCTGCTCTGGAGATCAGATCTCTGACTCCTGATATTTGTTTGAGGTGATAAAAAAAAAGATCAAGTCTGAGTTCATTAAAACTCCAAGATTTCTAACTTTTATTCTTCTGAGTTGTCTTTTTTTTAACCAAACAGTATTAATCATATGTATTGTGTCGACTTCAGGGTTGAAATCTGAGAATAACTTCGATCAGCAACAGTGGGGATTTTCAGTGCAGTAAAAAAAATGCAAAGTAGATGGTGATTTAGATTCAGTTTCTGTGCATCAAAATGAAAACTGAAAACAGAAACAACCTCTTTCGACATTCGTTGTACCAGCTGCATCTCTGTTCGATAGTGAAACGTGATGGAGACAGTATAATGGTTAACTCGAATTATCCCACTATCTCAGGTCAGGAGTGATTGCTTTTCTGCTGCAGGTCAGCGATTTTACAGACGTGATCATGACCCGTGTCGGGGAGGAGGAGGGATCACGAGAACGTATGGAAAAGTACTCCAGTACCCCCCCCCATCCAAAAGAAAAAAAAAAAGTATCATCAAGGACAAATCGGAAAAGAATGATAACAACAACATGACATATTATATTAGGAAAGATTTCTGCTGAAAATGACTAAGAGCAGCAGGGAGTGCTACATCTGAAGCGTTTCCCAACAGTTTTCGGTCCCCTGGAGAGTCACGTCCAGATTTACGCTTGGAAGCTAATAACTTCCTCAAAAATGACAAAGGATTTATCTGACTGTTGAACCGGTACGAGCGTCATGTTGCAGCTTCAGAGGCAGTGATCCCTGCTGTTGCTTAATTTCAACACTTATTGTGTTGTAATGGACTTTAATCGCACCGAGCATGAGGAGATACTCTGCAAAATATTTATTTATATGCATGAATTATACATTTGTAGCTTTTGATGTTACAATCAGGGGATCCTTCTTTTCCATTGTAGACAAACACAATTATCTAAGATAATGTCTGACAGTTCCTCTTTCTGTGGTGCTTTTCTTCTTTGATTTTTCCATTTAATATCCGTCCATGCATGGATTTCCCCTTCTCTTTGACTTATTTCTTCATCTTGTTTCACTTTACAGAGAAATGTAATAGATTACTGATTAAAGGTGGTAGGAGTCCATGCTAGCACTCAGAAACTCAACTAAAACAGTCGGAAACAGTTGCAAAATGTAAATGTCCTTCAAGCCAAGGATTGTGCAGGCAAGCTCGGCTGCTGGTATTTTATTTACGTAAGATTCGGAACAATTTTACTTCTTTTTCTTTGTAATGTAGCATAAACCCAGGACACACAATGTTTCTTTCTCATGAGCTTCATTTAGTTTGCTAGTACACATATACTTTTGTATTTCAGACCTGCAACACAGTCTAAAAAAATTTGGAGCAGTAAAAGTTTATACTTTGTAAAGTTGCAGATCCTTAACTCGACACTTAAAAGGTGTTCTGGTTCTGATGAGACCAGATTCTCCACATATTCCCAGTGAGGACCATGACCGCAGGCAGCTCGGTCCCGAGTTGTGATGTTTGATGGTACAAGGTTTACCACAGAACTTCTCTTTTGTTGCACAGTAAAGTTTTAAAAAGAAACTCCAGCACCCATCAGCCATTGATGAGGGCTCTTGTGGTAGCACCGTCAGAGGGACCGGAGATGATGGGAGTCCAGCTTGCTTCTTGTCCTTTATGTCCTCTACATTCCTCAGATCTTCTGATAAAATTATTAACTGCAGAAGGACAAGGATGCAAATCCTTTCCCATCTTTCTCTGAGGAGCTTTTGCTTTTTCAAACATTTCAGTGATTTCTTGCTCATTTGTGGACCAAGTGGACTTCCTCTCTCCATTTTTTTTTGCTCCTCAAAGACGCGAATGCTGTTTTTGCACCCCATCACCTTTTTTTTAATTCATTTATTTCTTAGAGATGAACTCCCCTCACATCAAAATGAATTGAATGTAGACGAACAAATGAAATGAATTTAAGAGCTAAAGAAAACACAAGTAAAAAAAAATACTCCAGTTGGTTTATATTTTTATGTTCTGTTTCATTCCAACTTTTATTTTCCTGGTTTCGGCTTGTAAAACATTCATTTGTTGCTTAGCAGAACAAAAAAGGTCAAACAGCATGAAAGAAATGTGAAAGTTGAATAAAGTCATCTCCTAAATGTGTTGCTTTACTGCCATCTAGAGACAGCAGCCATCCCCACGTCACGTCTCCAGTAAATCAGGGAAGTCCTCAAAAGATGAATTTCCTGTGTTTTTATGGATGTTTGTGTGAGTAATAAATATTTATGAATGTGTGTGTGTTTTTATAGATTTCTAGGACTCCCTTTTCTTTTTCAGACCAAGGAAATATCAGGTATTTTATTTTCCTGATATTTTCAAGGTTCATGTGACCTTTTAACAGAAACCGGTTTTAATAAAACAGAATAAGGTTCATGAATAACCTTCCAGCTCTCAATCAGAAGATACTTCATCATGTGACTTTAAACGCATGGAAAAAGACTGATGCATAAAGAAAAGAAATGAAAAATGTCCCCCTTTTACTTGAATGAAAACAGGTTGTTGAGTGTGAGAAAAGGAAAGTACTGGAGGGTAAAACAAATGTTCTTATAGCTGCAAAAATAAGGAAGAAACAAAATTACTGCTTGTTCGGAGCCCAACATGTAGCTTCTTCAAAACTATTTTTAGTTGTTTTTTTTTCAGCTCTAGTTAATCTTTCATCCTGGCATTCACATCCAGCATCATCTACCCCGCCTCACATATTAATCCACTTTAGAAGTTTTTTTCAGGTTTACAGTTTTCACTTTAAAAAAAATAATTTAAAATGAAAGTAACGGGACTAAACTTAAGGCTTACCAACAAAACATCCATCCAGCTCCCTTCTTGGGCTCTGTTGTTGCTCTCTTCAGGCAAAATGCAGGGGTACTAACAAAAATATGATTTTATTATACTTATTTTATTTGAATTTTTTCTGGTAAATATGTTAATATTTGTTTCTGACTGAAATTTCTTTGAAATTACTCAGATTGTCAGGGGTTTCCTGTAAGTATGTATCTTTTATGTTGTTTGCACAACTCTACATTTTGTTGCGTTTGTTACAAAATGTAGCAAATGACTTTTCTCACATTTATTTAATTTGTTCCTGTAAGAAAAGAAATTCTTACGATTACTCTAACTTGACACTTTAGCCAGATGGGTCCCTCTCCGCAGCTTTGGGTGACGACATCCACATGACAGCTGACGCTCTGAAGAAAACTGAGGAAAACTTCAGGGAAGTCATCAGGAATCTGGAAGTGGTCATTTCTTTGTTTTCCTTCATTATTTTGCTCTTCCTGGTGAAATCTAAAAGGAGGGAATGCTCTAAAAACCCTGAAGTCTTAAAGATCTAAAGACCTCATATACTTGTGGACACAACAGGAGGCATTGTTGTATTTTAAGTATTTTATTATATAAATATAGAAATCTAACATAAGAAACAATGGAATATTTAATGATTGAGAAACGGAGGACTTCAGTGAGTTTGTGATGAAATATTTCAGATTAAAGACCTTTTATGAAGCAATCCCTCTTCTGACCACATGGGGGCGTCTGGAGCCGCTGACAATAATACTGAGCTACATCAGGTCATGTCACTTTGTCCTCATAAAGGTGCACTCTCTTTATATTTGTTTATTTATTTCAATTATGCAAATGTGCGTGATTGCTGATATTTACAACGTGGTCTTGACAGACACAAATACAGATAAGTGCAATTAAAAGATAACTCTACAATCATCTACATCACAACGACTACTACTAAGAATAATTCCACTATTACTGCTATCACTCCCACCACTACTACCTTTACAACTACAATATTACTAGAGCAAGAAGAAGAGGAAGAGAAAGAAAAAATGGGGGTGGAGGGGTGAAGTGAAATATTATGCAAAAACAGATTTGCTGGGACTTCATGGCTTTACTGGATTATTGACGGTAACTTAGGAAATTATTCGAAATGTCATTAAAAACCAAACCAACAAATTTAAATGATAAAAATAGAAATAAGTACTCTTCATTCAGGTCATTATAGGCTTCATACAGTATAAGTAGTTCTAAAGCGATATTAAAGATATGAAAATTACTGATTATGCACATTATTATTATTATTATTATTATTATTTATCAAATGCAGTTAAATCAATGTTTTCTGACTGCAGAAATGGTACGATTCAAGAATATTCAGCAGGCTATTTTAGTTTCCACCAGCAGAGAGCATCAAACCTTCACACCTGAACTGATGCATCATTTGAATGAAAGCAAAAAGGAA
>JAOWBL010000014.1:12421927-12432728 GCA_028564865.1 Zenarchopterus dispar | reverse complement strand
TATATGTAGTGTATATGAGTTTGGTCCCATTCATGACTTAACATTTGATTGAGTTTGTTTCAAAAACAAATGAGTTTGCTTTCACAAAAGATTAATTGAAATGCAATGCAGAAACCCACTAAAAAGCTCGTCAGAGCTGCAAAGAATCTGTAACGTATTAAGAGTCATGTTCAGAGGACCAGATGAAAGCTGCTGCCCTCAAATTAAAAGAACTGCTGGGGAGGTGAAGGATTCTCCTCCAGAGAAATCAAAAACACTCCTTTTCCCACTGGCGCACCGACAGTAACTCACCGGGCCGTCAATCCATTTCATCCAAATTACTGTGAAGTTTCAAACGGTCCATTTTGAAAGTGGAATGACATAAGTCTGAGAGATTGCCGGGTTTCACATGACGGAGGCTGTTTTCAATCAGATCTGCATGATATTTCATTGTCTTTGGAGCTTTGCTTGAAAGGACGGCGAGTGTGAGACTAGATGAGCGCAGAGATGAGCCGAGCTCAGGGAGATCGTTGGCAACGTCGCGTCATAAGCAGATGTGAGAGGAGAGGAAAAATGATAAACAGTGCACAAATCATATGAAGTAATAAATGATTTATGTAGTGACAGAAGGGGCTGTTTGTTTTCCTGAGCTCGCATGAATGTTACAGGAGACAACTGAGTTGTGTTCACATGTCAACTGGGGGTCACCATGGATGTTTTCACGGCTCAATCTGCACCTGGAATGTGAGATCCTGGTGTTTTAGCAGAGTTCCTGAGTGGGATAACCAAACATCAGTCAAAATGGTAGCTGCTGTCATCAGATGAGGTTCAGCTAAATCAGGGAAACGACACGTGCTCCAAGGTTTTGTCCTAAGAAATACATGTCCCTAAATAGGGGTGGGAATTGATACATTTTTATCAATATCAATGCCATTGTCGATTTTGCCTATCAATCCAATTCTTTATCAATTCCAGAGTAGTTCATTGAATGGAAAAAAAGGAGTTCTACACAGTCTTCTGCACCAAAAGCAAAATTACATCTGCACAATACTGATCATGTACATACTGAAAAACACCTTGACAAAATATGGTGTAGAAAGAAAATTTAGTCTATATATATTAGACTGATACAATATTACCAACAGGAATAGAAATTTAACTCTTGAAAATGCTAAATTAAACTTAACTCTCCTTAATAATAAGAATAGTCACGTATGCCATGACAACATATTGTTGATTTAACTTACTGCTAGCTTAAACCAGATTTAACCAAAAATATTTAACCCTCCTTTTCTAAAAAGGGATATAAAATGTAAATAAAACAGTGAACGTATCCACTTCAAATAAATGGGAAATGTTTATATGTAGCTTGGTTTTATCAATAAAAAACTGTGTATGCTGCTTTTCAGTTGCTAGGCGACAGTGTGCTAATGCTAATGCTAATATTTTTTGTGAACGTTACCGTCGTCAACGGAGGTTGGAGTGGAGCTTTGACCAGCAACGTTAGCACGCTGCAGGCAGTCAAACACGACATTATTGGTACTTAAATCCATGCTGGGTTGACAAATGTTTTAGCATGTTGCTAGTATTTGCACCCGTACACGATATTATTGCATTGCACATGGCAGGATTTTTGTCCCTTTTGGTGAAATGAATCCAGGCTTTTGACCACTACCTTCTCTCCACGATGCTCCCTCGTGGTGTGGTGGAAGGTCTGAGCCGTCGCAGAGTGTGACGCAAATTAACTGCGACTCAAATTTTCTGGAAAACTGGAAAATGTCGTGCAGGGAATCGTTAAGAAGAATCAATGACTTTGAAGGCGTACGATTCCGATGGAATCTGTCAGTTGGAACCAGTTCTGAGTTGGAACCGGTTCTTGATCCTTATCCCTATCCCTAAATGTCTTAGTTGAGTAGTCTATTTATCCCAGAGGTGGACATCCTGGACAACCATCAAAGTGTGGAAAAAGAGAGTCAGTCCCTTGTTAACCTGGGCTGTGAAAACCTTCCTAACATGTATACCACATGGTTTTTTTTTTTGTTTTTTGGGTTTTTTTTAGCTCCTCTTGAGCGTCATAAACGTGTTATGGCTGCAGAGGCACGGCGTAGCCTGTCCCGACGCTGAATCACATGATTCCCTCAGCTCACCTAAATCTTGTCCGCACTCAACACCTCAACGCAAGCGGAAGTGTTTATGTTGCAAACAGGCTTGGGAAAGCATGATCTCAATGGAGCGTGTCGGAAAGGGATTTACGATCAGCTCCGCTTTATTTTACTTGATCCGCTCCGTCCGAGCGAATTTGCATCTAATATCTGTCAATAGTCCAGTCACAGTTTAGTGAATAGGAAGATATCGAATATTAATACTTTAACAGTCAGAAAGTTCCTGGGTGGAGCCTCAGTCCCCTCCCACTTCAGCCACCAGGGGGTCACAAGCCCGGGTAAATGGGCGGACCATGAGGCACCTCTGCGGTGACCCCTGAAAAGGGAAAAGCTGAAATGAAGTCGCTGCACATCAACGTGCACGTCAGCGTGCACTGATCGCCGGGGGAAGAGGAAACGTTTAAAAAAACTGTTGAGATGACAAACTGAGGCGATGAAATCCCCGCTTGTTGCACGAAGTGGAGTTTGCAGATGTTGCACAAGTTATTTATCTTTCGCTCTTTGATGTTTAATGGTTAAAGCTGATCAAAGTGCAAAAATAAAAAAAATTTAAAGATACACAGATGATACCGCAGCAGAGCCCACCTCAAACCATCGAACCATCTCCTGGAAATGCTCGAAAACTAGTTTATCCAAATCCAAGGAAGTCCTGGACTTTATCTGAGCTAAAGCGTCGGCACCAAAAACGGAGCGAACGAACCCAATTAAACATTTTTCAGATTTTAAAAAATGACTTTGGTCACAGGCGAAGAGAAGAAAGGGGGGAAAAAGCTTCAATTATTCACAGACATTTGTTAAACATTCACATTTAGTTTGTTTTGCTCTCGAATTTGAACCTTCTGTTAACAAGCTTCTATTAAGCTAATCAACTAATGTACTGAACTGAGGAAAACCAGAAAATTATATTGGCAAAGAAGAAGGGATTAGTCAAGGCTGAACGTCCGACTGGAAGTACTTCTGCTTGTGCAGCACTTAGCGCTCCTTCGGGTTTTGCATTAATGTGTTAAAACCAAACCGATTACAACGTTCTGCCTGCACGCTGTAGATACAGGATATTTCATTGTTTATGTCGATTTATTTGATATTTATGCAACTTTCTATGACACATTTATTGAAATTGTGGCCCTTAATAACCTCTTTGGTTTCACCTACCTTACCTTTACCTTAAGAGGAACTAATTCATCTAATTTTGGTATTATATAACATTTTATTTACAGTATATTTTATATTTAATTTATAACGTGCCATTATACATATATTGTTATACATATATGCATTCATAAATGTAATTTTAAATAGTATTTTTCTCTTATGATCCCCAGATAGCAGTCTTAACCCTCCTGTTATGTTCCGGGTCAAATTGACCCGTCTTAAAGTTTGGAGATGTAGGAAAAATAGTTAAAATTATTTTTTCAGTATGAAACTTCTTCTGCTAGTGTAATCAACATATAATTTCGGACATCTTTTGGATAATTAAAGATGCACCGGGTCACACCATTGCTGTTCCTGACAAATGAATAAAACCAGGGGGGTTAAGTGTACAACAGGTTCTAGTTCTAGTTCTAGGTCTCTGGAGGTTAAGTCTCTTATTTTCTACCAGAAGTTGAGCAAAATTATAAAAGACATCATTAAATTTGTGTCACATGACATATAACTGTATTGATCTCAGTACGCTGGCTGATGCTCAATGGGAATCATAAATAAATGTTTACTCAGGCATCGCAAACATGCCGAGGAGATCTTTCCCAAAGATGTTTTTTGAAATCACGCTTTCTTCCCCCTTTTTTTTTTTAATATTCATGGTATTCATAAATCATTAAGCATCTGTGAGCTTTACAAACTTTCATCAAATCTGCTGTTTAACAAAGAGACTGCCAATGTTAGCTTGCAAAACTCACGAGTCTGTATTCTTGGAGGAGGGCCGATCATGTGCAAGCATTAGTGTATGTATTTCTAAAGTATTTAAATGTTCGCTGCCAGAACCATCAATCAGGCTTTTTTTTTTTCCTCTGCTATTTATTGTTCAAACTTTATCAACTGAGGGCAACGTCTCAAGTCCGGCAGGTCCATCGGTCTCGGGAGCGTTAGCCAAAAGATGCAGACGATCAGCTCGAGAGCGGTTGACTTTCACCAGCCAGGTCCTCTGTTTGACATCATGTTTTGTTAATGAGAGCCAGCTGCCTGCACCATCAGCCTTCAGCTCCACGGCAGCATGAAAAAAAAAAAAGAAAAGAAAAGAAAGAAAGAAAAAAAAAAACGAGAGCTTGAACCTTAAATATGTCCAGATTCCTCCACATGCCACAGGCTGAACTAACATTCTTGTCAGCGTTACAATCAGCGTTGCCTGTGATCATCGAGGGTGGAAATGAGCTCTTAGCCTTGGAGCGTGCACACACACATGCACACACACACACATACACACAGGGTGAAATGCTGCAGGTTTGATATGTAAACACTGCGGTTTGTGAGTCATTTGTGTGTTGTTTTTTTCCTTCATGTATTTAGATCACCTTTACACAAAATAAAAACAAAAAAAGTTATCTTATCCCAGTGTTATTTTATTTCAGGCCAACAAGTCCTGATATATAAGCAGCTGTTTGTCAATTTTAATCAGTTTAATACTCCTTCAGAGCTCATTTCCCGTCTATAATTGAGCAGTCATTTTGAAAAGCATCCTTTTGTTTTTTATCGGGGACACGAATGACCTCTGATGCCATCGTCATATGTTTAATCAGTTGGGGTATGAATTATATATTTATTCATGGCGGAGAACAAACAGACGACAGATGGGTGGACTGTTTCATAGGAAGTTTCTGCGGTCTGGAGCAACCTTGAAGAAAACATTTAAAACTGCGCTTGACATGAATAATCAGGTGTTTGTTTGCTGTAAATAGAGCAAACTGAAGCGAGTGAATTTTAATCTCCGAACAGCCCTCTAAACACATTTTTGACTGCTTTTTTTTTTTTTTTTTGGTTTATTTTGAGAATCAAAAACAGCAGAAGTGCTGAGGCAAAGCGTTTCGAATTAAGCTTTTTTTTTTTTTTTTTTTACTGTAACAAACACTTTAAGCGGCAGATGTAGCATCTCATCATCGCCTGTGTTTGAGCTCGGAGATCTGAGCTTGCCCGGAGGAAGCTCTCATCTCCCCTGACAATATCTCTTTCCACATCCTCCGTGTGGATCCCTCCTGAACTCGACCCCTGACCCCCTTCCTTGTCCCTTAGCCGGGGTCCTGCCCTCGCGCTGCCGTCCGTCCTCCTGGGCGCAGCTGACCTTTGAACTCCACCTCGCCTCCGAGGCCCGGCTACCGACCCTCACAAAGGCTTCACAGGAACGCAAGACGGAAAGTTTCTCTCCACCACTAGTCACGCCCGGGGGGTGAGCTGGTCCGTCCTCCGATGGCGATCTAAAAGCGTCAGCTGTCGTGTTTTGAGTTCGTATATCACGAAGAATTAAGCTCCTGTAACACTTAAAAGATTCATGCACCAAAAAACTTCCCAACTTCGTTCATTAGGAGCAGGTCACTCCGGTCAGCATGTGTTTATTCTCAGTAAAAAAGCATAAAGAGGATTATCTCTAATCAGGGGGGATTAAAAACAGCTATTACCCAGACGGCCGGTACTTTCCTGCTTGATCTTCACTTCTCTGGACAGGAATGTTTGGTTTGGGAAGAAGGATGTGGATGGGGATTCTCCCGGTGACATTTTCTTTGTAAACACAAACACCCGAGACCTCTTTCTTACCTTTGACCTGAAAGTCCAAAGAACAAAAGCTTTAAAGTTAACTGTTTGGAGCTTTGAGATTGAGGAAAAACGAAAAAATATGTTTCTAAATCTGTTGGGGTTTTTTTTGTAAAAATCTGAATCAGATCATATTCATGGGAAGTGATAACTTACCTCTATAGTTGCAGAAAAAAATATTGTTGAATAAAATACATTTAAAGGTAGGGTAAGCAGTTCTGTAGGGTTTCTAACCTCGACCAGTTTTTGCCACATTCAGTGAAGATCTTCGTCGCCATCAGTTATCTGCCCATCTTGAGAATGCACTAAACAAATAAAAAACAAAAACGGGAATTAAAGAATTTACTTTTCCCCCTCCAGCTACTGATTTTTGTTGAGAAATATAATCCTGTAAACATTCTCGGGTGTGCGATGTGAATGTCCATCCAGCCACGAGAGCACTCGCTTTTGGTTGGTGAGATACTGGCTCACCAACTTCACCAGCCTGAGGGACCTCACTCTAAACTCCTTAATAAAAATAAAATAAAGATGTTGAACTGAGTGAGGTTATCATAGTCTTCTAGTTTATTCTGAAATTTGAATAATCCCACAACAAACATTATTTTGCTCATATTTACTCTCGATTTCTACGGTAGCCTTGTGGTTCTAGCCCCCTGCTGGTACCTTTTTGTAATAGTAAAATTTAGTGCATTGCTTCAAGACGTCTTCAATATAATGATCAAATTCCACATGATTGAAAAAAATCTTAACGATCAATTATCAATAATCGATTAATAATGGCCATCTCTAATTAAAAAGGATTAAACGCTGTCCATTCAGTGAGCGGAGGATAACCAAGACATTTTCTGAGCTGAATTTTATTACACCAAAATATAAAAAAGGAAAAAAATGGTAACACTTTGAAAAATAATCAGATATACGTGATGCACTGAGTCGTTTTGTTCAGTAGTTTGTGGCGATCTGAACTCAGCACTGCCCCCTGGTGGATGGATTGACTCAGTCACCATGGCAACGCCAAAGAGGCATGGAAGTATGAAGGCAGCGACATATGAGGACGCTTGAAATAGACATACCTGTTTAAGATCATAAGGAAGCATAAATGAGCCCGAAGTCTGGTTCTTCTTGGACTTCGGGAGCTCGGTACCAACGGACACGGTAAAAGCTGACTCTGGACACCGCAGTTGTTGTGTTTCGTACCCCCGTGTTGCATCCCTGCAGAACAGCGCCGTACATCTCCGCTACGCCAGCATTACCATAAAGCTACGTCAGCACCTTCCTGACACTGAGTTATTGGAGAGCTGTTGTAGCGAACCGCTTCTGATTGCACATCTGCATCTTATAAGCCGGTAACTTTGTTTATTTGAAAAACAAAGTAATAGTTTGATGACAGCTCAGCATCTTCCACTGTGTAAACTGAAGCAAGGATAATAGTTTCCATAACTGAGGAGAAAAAAAATATATAAATAAAGACCAGTATTATCTGTGTCTTGTGAGCCAGCAGCAGTTTTACTCCACCGTCCTGGCAGTTCTGCTTTTTTTAATCACGGCACTGACATGCTCGTCAAGCTTTCGTCTTTTGTCGTCCTTTTAAAGAACAGGAAGAGGATCCTCGGCTTGTCAGCGGCGTTGTAGATCTGGTGCTCGTAATAACGCTCAGCACGCCTGTTCTCGGGTCCGTCCGTGTGCTCTGGTCTTCATTAGACTTTAGACTGAACATCTCCGCGGCCCGACAAGCGAGATCCTTTCATGTGTCCCCCTGCCCTGGTCCTGCTCGCCAGAGCCTAACCAGAAACACGCCACCGCTCAGGGCAAGGTCACGTCTCTCACCGTACCGCAACATTAGAGCAACATCGCCTCTCCTAATGGAGGGGTGGGGGTGAGGGGGGCAGCCTGGTTATTTTTCATCAATCTCACAGACAATATACTCCATCTCATCACGCTAAAGGAGTATCAGCGAGGGGAGTGCATGTGGTAGCAATCTGGGAGCCATCGCCCACCCCGGCGCTGCCCGGTGATGTCACTGACCCAAAGCTCTCAGGAGTTTTTCCCAAATCGTCCAGGTCACGGTGGGTGTCGTCTCGGAGAGGGAAAGAGGAGCCCATCCATTTCATTTCCCGCCTCATGCTTCAAAGTCAAGCTATCATCAGGACCAGAACTGTTGCTCCATCAAGTATCGCGCCACGAAGCAGAACACCAGCCTGGACTGATAAATGCACGGCTCATTGTGATTTTAATCTGCAGAACGGGTGCGACGGGGTCAGAGGAAATGTGTGGGAGAAACAGCCCATCATTGTGCTCTGCTGAAAGGACCCACTGTGTCATTCTCAATCCTAATTAAATAGGCTCTAATGTCAGCCAGAAGATGGGTAAATATTTAACTGATGGGGATTATTCAAAGGAGGCAAATGAACAGCGCCGTTTTCAGAAATGTGTGTTTGAATCCGAAAGTGATATCCCCATCCTCACTCGCACAACAGGGACGCAGTGTCATGCAAAGTGTGTAAGCCCTCGCTGGCCTTGTACCATCAGAAACAAAGCTTTTGTGCAGACGACTGGCCTGTTATTTAGTCGTTGCACCCCCCCCCCCTCCCCTCTTTTATGTCCTCGGAGACTTGGACGTCTTGCAGCACGCCTCAAAGGAGGCTGGAGGCCCCTTTTTGTTTTGAGGTTTTTCACACTCGAGGGCCACGGCGTTTGGTGTGTGTTGAGAGGGACCGAGACAGCCTGAAAGGGAGAGAGTTTGGTTCTGGCCGGCAGAAAAAAAAAAGGAGCCTTCGCTAAACACTGGCCTGCCTTCAAGAAGAGAGTGGAGTGGGGTGGGGGGATTAGTCCACACAGACGAAGGAACTAATCTCCTGTGACATAATAGGACTGTACATAAACAACATCCCTGAGAAGAGAGCGGCGAGGCGCTGAGTGACCGAAGAAGCCGAGTGTGCGAAGGGCCCGTCATCCGCCGAGGAAAACATTGATTAGACCAGACGTCGACCAGGGATCCGAACATCTGGGAGGCGTCATTTCATCCCAAAAATGCCTTATAAAAACAAACGAAAAAGTGCTTTATAAAGCATTCGCTGAGTTGTTGTTGGAGTTACAACCACTAATCAATAAAAGTTGGGATGATACACAACATTTAAAAAAAAAAAGTGGTTTACAATTGTTCTGACTTTTTTTTATTTTTTACTCTGCTGACTGTAGGAATTGAGTATACCGTATTTCTCCTATTTAACGCTCCCGCTCTAATAGACACGCCCCCACCCACAATGCTAGGGTGCAGCTATTATTTTTATGCCAGTTTCGATAAAAATTGATCGCAGTTACGATCAAGAGTTATGATTTGCAGAGACAGACACTTATCCAGTATTTCATTGATTGAATATTTAAATTTACCGTGACTGTCACTTTAACAGCCCTTTGTTTACGTTATACATGACGTCAACAAGAGTGGACGATGAGGACGCGCTACTGGCCGGTATAATGTAAAATAGGCAAGAGCGGGTTTATGAAGTTTTGATATTTGCGATCTGTGGCTTATAGGATTTTTTTCAGTCCTCATATTTTTATTACTGGTATGTATATATCGAAAGAAAGTGCTGATAATAAAGTTAATTCTTTAAACAAAAAGTTGTATGTACATATAAATTAGCAATATGCGATGTGGAGGAGCACGATCATTTACCATATTTAACAACCAAATAAAGAACGATTTTGGTAGTTTTGTTTTTAAATAATTTGTGTATGTTAGACATTTTTTGTGACACCTCATTGTTTTAAAGCCTAACACTGAAGAACTTGCCTAATTAGGTCTTAAATAGAGGCGCCCTGCAGGTAATTTGTTACTCACCCAGGCGCGTTAATTAGGAGAAATACGGTACTTTGTTTTTATCTCTTTTTTTACCAGTTCAGTGCAGTTGAGGAGTAATCTGTGTATGAAAGGCAAAGCTGTAGGTCTGAGGTGGAACCTGAAGTTCCTTAGATGCCGTCGAGAACTACCTAATCATATCAACAGATGGACTTTCATTCACAACAGAAAACTTTCTTTAATACAAATAAAGCCTAAGCCAAAAGGCAGCATTGATGTCTCTGGGCTTCAGAGACTCCTGTGTTGGACCGGTGGAAACCAGAACTCAGATTAGATGAAAGAGTATTTCAGAACTTTCATCAGCAACAAGTCCAAAAGCGGTGGGAGATGTACACGGAGATATCACGACAACATGCTGCCTTGAAGACACAGACAGAGTATGTAAGAAGTACCTCAACAGTATGGTGAGAAAACTCCCAGTGTGAACCGGACCAGTCTAATGTGCATGCTGTATCCAAGCAGGAGCTGGTTGGACAGGTCACATGACCGGGTTCTGCTTGTTTTTCTGGTGACACATCAACCATAAAAACATGCACTTCGTACTGTTTACTACGTTGGAAGCGCAGTAGGTAATTTGTGGTTTCAATAACGGCCTCTGCGAGCTGGTTTCAAGTGCCGTAAAGAGACACAGTTGTCAACAGAGACGACCAGAACACGAGTCCAAAAGCTACTTTGGCTGGTTTTTGTCAGTAGGAGGAACAGGACGCCACAAGAGCTGGACGATGCTTCCTAAGAGTAAGAAGATGGTCCTTGAAGTGACATTAAAATGGATATTTCATTTTCTGCTTCTCCACACGGTGCGTGGGATTAGGTCCGGAGACTCAAAACTGTTTTCTATTGACCATTTCACGATCACTTACGGCTTTATGTTTTCAATTGTTTCCTGGTTTGCGGTTGCAAAGCTGCCCAAGGACGAGTTTCTCCGCAGACTGCCCGATGCATTCCTGCAGAATCTAAATCCAGTCTTTTCTCATAATGCCATTTTTTTATTTTTTGGCTCACAGAGGCCGAGTCCATCTCTTGGTCGGTATCCATGGAAACCGGCTTTGTGCACTGT
>JAOWBL010000014.1:12407734-12421827 GCA_028564865.1 Zenarchopterus dispar | reverse complement strand
ATTTTTTTATTTTTTGGCTCACAGAGGCCGAGTCCATCTCTTGGTCGGTATCCATGGAAACCGGCTTTGTGCACTGTCATTTGCTGCGTCTTCTTTTTGGATGCTGGGACCAAAAAACTCCTTAAAGGCATCGGCTCGGCCCAAGAGACAGCCCTGGATAATCCTCAGAAAAAGGATATAAAAAAAACTAAATTAAGACTCTGAGGAGAGAAAAAAAAATAGAAATCTCCAGAACTAGAATGTCAAGAAAGCCTAACAGCCTCACGCTGATAGATTATCTCAGAATTAAGGAAAAGTCCAAAATCCCAGAGGAGATAAGAAGAAAAAAAAACACTACAAGTGCTTGATTGCTGTCATGGCAAATAAAAGCTTCTTTTATTGCTATAAATAGACTATAGCACTTCAAAAACCTCTTAAACACAGTCTTCTTAAACATTTTTATTCCCAGCCAGACAAATCCTATCACGGATTTGTCTTAAGCATGTTCCTCTTGACAAAAACAAGTCTCTATCTAGAGTTTTGAGAGCTTCACAACACCGACCGACAGACATGGTGAAACAGGAGGTAAACACTGTTTCCCACTAAATTATTTGTGTAAACACAAATAATTCAGACTGATTTCTGAACACAAATGCGCTCAGCTTTTAGTCTCGCCGTGTCACTTTTATTTTCTTCCCGCTCAGTCAAGCAAACGGCAACGAGCACAGGTTAAGGATTGTTTTATTACTTAGCAGTTTTTACAATTTCTACCATGGAAAAATAACATGTAACATAAGACTGTATTTACAATTCCGTTTTTACAAAATGTCTTTACAAGGTTTTTTTTTTTTTCATTATTATTTTTTAGTAGGTTCAAAAATCAAAGACTACAACACACAAAACGTACACACTCACACACATCCAAAGCAAACTTTGTAGTACACACATAAATAAATATAGACACTCAGTGACTGCTCCACAACAAATATTTCTACAGCCAAGAACATGTACAATTCATCATCTCCACACGAGTTATAATTTCATTAATAAACATTACATATTACTTCCAATATAATTCTTTGTTAATCTGTTAATGAAATATTGCTAACATATTGAAAAAGAGGTAACACAGACATGTCATGCCAACGGTTGTCATGCAAAACCATTACGAGCTTTCAATTTGAAGCAAGTAATTCATTTACAGCTCGAAAATCAAATGTACTACATGCAACGTACTACGTGAAGTATTCTGGGATTAGACAACAAGGACTTTAGTTACGATATCCATCGGTACATCGGTGTCTAAGCGCCTCTTTAACGGGAAAAACAAAATAAATAGAGGAGTTTCTACTTTTTTCCTTCTTCGTGATTTAAAACTTCTGGCATTTCCGAGCATCCAAACCCGTCTCTGATCGTGTTTCTTTCAACCGAATCCAATCGAAGGCCTTTTTTTGTTGTTGTTGTTCACGGTGACGGCTGGATCACAGGAACATTTCTGGAGTTCCCGGATCTCATTCTTCCAGGAACTTCCATCACTTCCACATGACTCTGGGATGGGGTGGGGGTGTGGGTGGGGGTTGTGCGCTCACCGACACAGAATAGGAGACCTTGCAGTATAAATTTAACTGTACACGCAAACCCGTCCAGCTGATGTTGGAGTCAAGACAGAGGACTTGAGGAGCAGCTGAGGTGTTATGGAGCCAGGAGGATGTAGATCCATATTTCATGAGCAGATGTCGGGTTGGGGGGGGGGGTTTGTTTTGTTTTGTTTTGTTTTTTTGGATGTGGAGGGAAGGAGGGGGGGGGGGGTTCCCTGTTCGGCTCTACACGACCCTTCCTCGTACTTGGACCTGTTGGGTTTACTTGGACCTGGTCTCTCAGTGTCTCTCCACCGACGGCTTCTGGTGATGAGAGTGATGCTGCCGGAGTCTGGGTCCTTGAAAGCACAAAAAAAAAAAAAAAAAATCAAACAGCTGTCAGATAAAACTTCATTTAATTACTTTTTTCATACAGTAATATAAACTGGCTTCTTTTGCAGTTTCACGCAGCCATGCATGGCTAGGTCGTGATATTGAATTAAATCACCTGAAATACAACGTGACTGCTGCATAACTGGAAAATAAACGTATTAGTAATCTGTTACAGCAAAGAAAAAAATTTAACATTCAAAGATACTCATACTGGATCGAGAATGTGAAAGGCCTTCTTTGCACATTTCTGTAAAACTCATGTCAGCAAAATCACAAATTGGATCCCAACAGCATAACTAAAGTTCTGATTGGACCCGGACACACATGGGACAACTGTGAGCGCCGCAGACATGCAGTTGTTCTCTTTTTAAGTATCCACTTTAATCCAGCTATCCTAAAAATCTTGAACAGATGACAACTGGGCTTCTTTTCCTGGTTCAGAACCAGGACAGAAAGCCCAGTTGTGTTTTCAGCTTTTAAAGGAGTCATGTGTAAGATTGGAGATTAAAATATCCTAAAATAACCTAAAAACAGCAAGAGGGTGAGAAGGAATAAGCGCAGTCGTGTCACAAAAATGATGATTACGTATTTGGATGCTGAAATATTTACCGAGTTAGTGAGTTAAATAACGAGTTTTAGTCTGTCCAGGGTTGTAATACCAGTTTCTGCCATGTGTGGCGGTAGCGAGCAACATAGAGGTCTCGGTAAAACATAATGGCATGAAGAAGTCGCAGTTTGTGGGCGTATTTGAGCTTGCTGTCAGTCATGTAGGTATTGATCTCCACTTTGTCCCGCCCACCTGCAGTTGATTGACACATCGCTGATTTGACTCATTTCAGAGTTGCAACCGCAAAAAGACAAACCGCGACTGAAAAAGACGACTTGAAGATGTTTTTTAGAAATGATGGTGAGAAAAGAAACTGTAACTGATGAAAATTAGGAAAATTATTTGACTCTCAGTGAGAAATTTTGATTTCTTGATTACAGAGTCTCTGTTATGATTCTCAGATTTTGGGTTTTGGTTCTCAATACATTTGGCATTGAATTGATGAGGAGGGGGAGGAACCGTGCATGGGTAGGCCATAGGCTGTATAAAACAATGGACGAAGCATCAGGTCATGTGACTTATTGGTTTCTGAAGAGCTGCTTTGAAGCCTGTTTTTCTTTGCAGCCATTTTGCTTAAGAAGCTAATGGGAACCCCACCCCATTTCCCCCATATGTCAATCAAAGTTAGCTTTAGCTATCAGCGGATGCCCGATGAAATGTCTCCAGAACTGTCTGCAGACGTTTACGGTAGAATATGCTGTTTAACATGTTGACTCGACAGCAAAATAAAAAGATTACTGTCACGTTTAACCCACGCTGGGTTAATACAAATGGCTGGTTGCTTTGCTAAGTGTGCTAGCATGACGATTACGGATGAAAAAGTGATAGCACCTATCTGCCAATCAATCATATTAGAAAAAAATTTAATGCTTTATATGAATTCTCCTAGAAAATCACCCCCTTCATAGTCAAACAACTGAGTCCAAAACAGTTTAGTAAACCAGGCTGTTAATATATTTATTTCTGCTCTAAAGTTGGACATTTTAACATGGGAGTCAATGGAGACTGACTCATTTTTGCAGCCAGCATCTAGTGGCCAGTTGAGGAACTGCAACAAATCTTAGTTTACCATGAGCCTCAATCATGAAGTTAAATGGTTGGCTTTTGGGGTAGACTAACTTACTTAATGAAACTATACTGACCCGGTTTTGACTGGATTGTGGAGTATAAATTTAATTTTTGGCTTCACATGACACATCACTCCTTTAAGGACCCTCTCAGACCAGTAAGATGTAAACCACACATGCACTCGTGATAAATGCTCAGCAAAATATTCAACTTTGCTTTACTAATCGAGTCTAAATCAGTCAAAAATGGACTTTAAGATTATTAAACAGTTCAAAAAATCCAGAAAAAGTGCACAGATAAACTAATATAGCCGCCATCAGTCACCTCACGGTTTTCACATCCGCTTGGATCAATCCGCCCACAAAACAAACGACCGGAGACGGAACAACACGGATGCTCGTCATTATCCACGCCTCCACGACGCTTCGGTGAAAGAGTAAAGCAAACACGGACCGATTATACACCCATGCATGGGAGTCACCACTGCGACATAAATGTGAACCGACACGTACAAAGAAATCTTGATTTGGCTTTAAAGTGAAGTACCTAACAGTTGAGCTAGCGCTATATTTTACTGTGTCCTTGGTTGAGGCGAGATAAGATGTGGATCCAAAGATAAACCGAGAAAATTAACCCTTTATGACCTACCATAGAACAAGTTCGCCAAAGCATATTTTTACATTTTTGCACGCTGTGCTGCCATTATAAGGAGTGTTTTTATTTGCTTTACATCAATACAACCCATATAAGCCAATCCTTAATAATCTGTATAGAAAAAGTCTATAATAACAAATTAAATTGCTACATCCCTCATCCTGGAATTAATTCATATGTTAGTTTTTGAGATATACAATTTTTTAAACAGTAAACAAAAACGAAAATGAAATGCACATTGTACAAAATTTGCAAAAAGACAACATGTAAATCAAAATAAACTATTTACAAAAGTGCAATCAAATCCATAAGCGTGCCAGATACTTGTGATCATAAATATATTTGTATAAGACCATGTTGATTTATAAAAATTATTTATAGAAAGTATGAAGTGGTTGAATGGTGTGTGGGTTTTCGCTGTGTAATTTTTTGTGAAAACTTCTGAAGAAAAGCTAGCACAAGAGCGTAAACAGAGACTACTTTCCCGGGGGGATGGCGTCACTTCTTTTTTTCGCTTTTTTCGATAATTCACCCTCACAACGTGATGACGTATATTTCAACGCTGTGAACACGTACCAGATCGATAAATAACCCGTGGTATGAATTATGAAGATTTCCGTGTGCGCCGTCTTACCGGATTTTTATTTGATTTTTCCAAATGACTTAAAGGAATAATAAAACACTCTGGGGCACACTAAATGCAAGACATGCGAGTGTAACGCTTCCTGTTTAACATGCAAAAATAATTATTACTCTGTTTTAGTCGGTTGACATTCTACAGGCGTTTTGAAAATCGATATGCAAATGGCAGCGCCGGCGCTCCAGCCGGTCATAGAAGGTTAAAGAGGACGTAAGCTGCTGAAACTTACGGTGCTGACTGACTGGTGATATGTTTGGTGTCTGGAAGGTCTTGACAGTGGCGGGGCCTTCTCCTCCTGTTGTTATGACCTGCACCTCCAGTCTGTAGTAGGTGGACGGTCGCAGGTTCGACACCACAAGTAGGTTATGATCCTGCGAAGATCAGGAGGGGGATACATCACGGCTTCGAACAGGATATGACTTTCGCTTTGAAGCAGCCGTCTTTGCACAAACCACAGACAAAAAAACAAAAAAACAACAACAAAAGACTGTATGTTCATGAGGCTGCTGCCGGGTAAAGCGTGAGGGTGGGTGGTTTTATTTATAGACGAGCTCGGGAGGTGCAGATAGGCGGAACGTGTGTTTGATGAAGCAGATTATGTCAAAGAGCGGCTGTTAGGAAAAACTCCTGCGGAGGATGAAAGAGGAAGATGTGAAGGCAGATGAGGAGGTAGGAGAGGAAAACTTCCGGCAGGACACAACGCTTCCTCGGATATATCTGTGCATCTACAACACTCACGCAAAACGTCATCCTGATGGATGCTGTGAAGTGGCGTCGCATGAAATAAAACTCAGACTACGTGAGGAAAAGTCAAAGCACCAAGGAGTTGTTTGAATAAAAGCACAGAAACCAAATGCTCTACTGGGGAAAAGACTTACTGGAGGCAGGATCTGGGACTGGGAGATGATGCTGTTGGGTAGGCTGTTCTGTCGGCTCTCGGTGTTGATCTCAGCCCAGGTGACCTGGAAGCCCGTGATTCGCTGATGGGGCGCCACTCTGGACACCCGCCACAGGAAACTGCCAGTGATGTTCCCCTCCTTGATGGAGAAGGAGGCCGTCAGGTTCTCCGGCTTGGCTAAAACCTTTGGAGGCCCAGAGGCTGTGAAGCGACACGCGATACTAAGTTTAACACGAAAAAAAAAAACAACTAAAAATTACTCGACGCTTCTTGGATTTCTCTGAATCGATGCTGGGTGCCGGGAAAGCCTCCAAAAAAATGTTGATCTGCTCTTTCAACTTTGCACAGATATTCATGATTGTAACACCCCGAGGTATCTAATTACTGCATCTGCACTAACACGGATCGATTTTTTTTTTTTTTTTTTTTTAAATGCCCTTCACGTGTCGGGACAGCTGCATGCTCACCTCCCTCCCCCGGGCAGGGGATGTGCTTGTGGGTTTTGCTCTGGATGGTGGCGCAGGACGGGGTGAGGAAGGTGGTGCTCTCGTCCTTGGAGCGCCTCTTGGACTTCAGCAGGTGAACGGTGACCTTGTACTTGCAGGAGAACAGCAGACCTGGGAGGTTGATGTAGTTCTCCTGAGCAAAGAAAACACATTTCTCAGCCGTGATGACTTCGACGTGTCAACCGGGTCGGTCGAGTCCCGTCGGGGGCCTTCGGAGATAATTCAACACGCCTCAGAAACATGCCCCACATTACAGCGAGCTCTGAACACCCACACGGTAAGGGTTAGGACACTATTCTGCAATTTAAACTGTAATATAAATTTTATCGTGGCCTCTAAATGAAGCATAAATACGACGGGGATTTCAATAAGGAGCAGCAACCGCAGCAGATTCATGTGAAATATGAAATGAGATTGACCTGTAAATCCATGTTAATGAATTCTGCTCAGCAGCCGTACCACTGTAAGCCCATTTCAAGCTTTAATCATCTATTGATCTTAACAAAAAAGGCTATTCTCATTTCTCAGAGGATGCAAAAAAAAAAAGAAAGTAAAAATCCAGCTGAGGTGGATTCAGACCAGGCAGTAAAAAAAAAGATGGGCTACATTAACAGGCCGTCTCCTGGGGAAGGGTGGATGCTCTCGCTGATATGAAGCAGCTTTG
The DNA here is from genome assembly GCA_028564865.1 of Zenarchopterus dispar. Lineage (NCBI taxonomy): Eukaryota > Metazoa > Chordata > Actinopteri > Beloniformes > Zenarchopteridae > Zenarchopterus > Zenarchopterus dispar. The sequence continues at coordinate 12,414,841 of JAOWBL010000014.1, read as the reverse complement.
ATTAAAAGTGAGTGAGCCACTGCGCTCACATAAAAGTCTGAAGTCCTCCCTGGTGATCTATAGAAAATGTATATTTCCCAGCAACCGGAGAGCTGCTTCCTAAAGAATGTGTTGATTGCCATCCTGCGTCGGCCCGAGAGCCTCTTCGCCGAGAGCCTCCTGCGCAAGACGCTCCTGCAGACCCGAAACAAAGCCTCGCCATTAGCTTGGCCGATACCCCTGGAGGTGAACGGACCTCAGTTCCGAGAAACGTTCAAGTAAACGCGTTTTCACCGGCCAACGCGCCTCCAGCCTGAACATAATCGCCGACTCATAATATTCAAGGCAGGAGCCACATCTCAAATCCAACGCGGTCGGGGGGAGGAGGGGGTTCGGGTTCACGAGTGGAGCTGTTTTTCTTGACAAAAGGTTAGCTTTGCATCGCCAGAGCCGCTGGCGGAGTTTGCCTTTTGACCCCTGAGAGCGTAGCGGCCGGCGGGAGCTGACCTGCGTCACGGACTTCTCGGGTCCCCGGGTCTCGTTGTGGCTGCAGTACTCGGGCATCCACTGGACGTGGTAGCGGCTCACGGTCGGGTCTGAAACGAGAAAGGCAGATGGAAAAAAATAAAATAAAACTGTCAATCACAGCTTCATAAAATATGAACAAGCTCTATCAAAACCATAAGTTACACATCCAGGTTTCATTTAAAGCTGCTCATAATCAATATCTATATACTTCTACACAGTTTCTGTCAGGGATTCATTTGAACCTTGAAAGGTATATCACTGATATTTAATTTTATTGTGAAAAGTCCAAATATGCTTTATTTGTATTATTCGTACCAAAATGCATCATAATAGTGCAGGGAAATGAATTAAATGTCTGAATCTACCAAAAAAAAAAACAAAACAGAAAACAGGGTGGAGGAAACTATTCAGACTTTTTTTTTTTAATATGTTTTTATGGTCGTCCCACCCGCACGCTGTCATTGACCCTCTGTCCAAAAAAACATCCCAAAAATAATAAAAACTGCAGTTCAAATTTTTTTCTGTGAAGTGCCACTTCACATCGAACTTCATCTGAAGGACCCGACATAAAAACGACAACAAGTTAAAAATCAATAAAAGAGAAGAGAGAAATAGAGCAGCAGAGAGCGGGTCGGTTCTGGTGAGAAATACCCCACGACACACTTCTAGTGGGAGAGCAGGAACCACAGTGATAAAATACTTGAGCCTAGATGTTTGTTTTTTTTTAAATAAATATTTAGTTTATCTTATCTGTCTGTTCCACCGAAGCTGAAACTTCAGCTCCACTCCACCAGCCGAGCTCCGAACCACTCGAGATTGATCCCGTTATTGATCCTTCCGTGTGACGGCTCATCGCGACACATCAATAACCCTTAAAGTGTGTGAATAAATGAGCAGGTGGGGAGATGATGCTTCAGCTCAGCTGGGACGAAGATGGTCTGGAGAAACGCCCCACAGTGTGTTCACACTACGTGACGAAACTGAATACTCGATGCAGAGAAAATCAAATACAATCCAGCTACAGTCGACATAGAAACAGGGGCGGCAATCGAGCGACGCACCACCGAACGGAAAAAAAGAGAATTTCTAGTTCTAGACAGTTTCAGCTGTCCAATCATAATCAGGGGTGGTACCATGAGGCACCGCCCCTTTTGGGGCAATTTGGCTTAGGTTGAAAATCGCCCTGACTGCTCCCATTCACTTGAATGTAAAGTCAGTTTTTTTCATATTTCTGGCCCTATAGCGCAATCTCTCTGGGTCCGCCCCAACGTGCTTTCGTCATAAGATAGCTAGCGCATCCACCACGCGCTAGTCCTTCTCAAGGTTAGCATGGCGAGTGTACGGCGGTAACTCAATTGTTTCGTTGAAAGAAATCCCCTTCAGTCGGCGTAGCAGTGAGGATAAATCGGCAACCAAACAATCAGGGTCTCTCGGACTAAATTTAAATATTTAAAAAAAAATTCTACTAAGGGAGGGGAATCATATAACCAAGGATTTTCGCGGAAAACTTGGCTAGCAGGCTGTGAAACAACCAACTCTTAATTCCGCAGCACGGCAGACGCCAAAGCTTGGACAACTACGGGAAAAATAAAAAATAAATCGTGACAGCTGACTTGTTCATTTCCTTGAGTCATCACCACTACTTATCCACCCCAACCTCCAACCCCCCACGGAGAAATTTGTCATTCGTAACTGAGAAATACTTCGGTAAAAGTACTCAGTTACATTTCAAGGTTCCGTTTGATATTAATCTAACGGGATCTCAACGATAAGATTTGATATCCTAAATCTTTTCAAACCTAATCTTCCCAAACAAAAACTTGAAAGCGTTTCCCTCTTTATTGTCAGATTAACCTATCAAGTGGGGGTTTCCTGTCCTCGTGAGTAACTGTGGTCACGTTGAGGCCGAACATCTGCAGACTGCGGCGGCGTACAGTAGCTCGCCGTAAACGCTCCGGCAGCGTTTATCTGCCCATCGCCCCTCATCTCGTGTTACAAGATTTATTATTAATTCGAGTGTGTTGCTGGGATTTTTTTTTTTTTTTTTTGAAACCCATCTCTGATTCATAATTGAGTTGTGCTATGTTCACCCCTCAGCGGGAGTCGGGGTTGCGGTGGGGAGATAAAAGGGGCTCTTTGAAGGCTTAGACACAGATCTGGCACTTGAAGCCCTTGAGCTCTTTGGAAGCAGAAGAGAGGAATTACAGGGAAGCGGGAAATCAGGGAAAAATAAACAAGATAGGCTTAGGCGGGTCTGACGGCAGGAGAGGCGGTATGTAAATCATGAAGCGGGACATGGAAATCAGGTAGGGAACAGAACCTCGGCGATGTTCGATAAATCATGACTGGAGGCGGGCTTCAGAAGTTTCCCGCCACCGCCAAACGGTCGTCTGAGCGCGAGGCAGGCGGTAGATGTGTCATCCCCTGTCGGTGGGAGACGACCCAGAAGCCCCGGCTGCTCTGGATCACCGAGACAACGAGTGAGAGTTTAATCATGGTTCAGTCAACCTGTCCCCCCCCCACCACCACCACCTCCCCTCTCCATCACACAAACCAGATGTCCGGAGATTCCAGCTTTCCAGACCATCTGCGCGTCTGCGTGTTTACGTTAGCGGGAAGCAAAGCCGTAAACCCCCCCCAATCCTCCAAAAGTGGTTTTAACCATGCCCCATGATACAGCGACTCGATGGCCGTCACCAAGTCCAAGTCTGAGCTTCCCCCCCCACCGCCGCCTCAGCAGCTGGTGTCTCACCAGACCCCTCCTGCAGCCGGGGCTTGCATTCTTGACTCCAAGATGTGGAGCTTGGCTTGGGCGATGACATGTATTAGTAACATAACATAGACCAGTGGATGGGACTTGACAGGTTGCCCTGAGAGCATGGCTTTCAAGGTTTCCACGTTTTCACTCTGGGGAATGGGTGCTGCCGGGGAGGAGGCGTTCCCGTAGTCTTTAACCCCTTTGTGGCGCTGCGATTCACTACTCCAAAGCAGGCCGGTTCAAAGCTAATGTGAGGATTTATTAAGTGCAGCTGAGCTCTGGTTCTGTGTGTTTATTGTTCCTTACTAAACAGTCGCTCACTTTTAACCAATTTACCGAGCCCGAACAAAGACACATTGTTTTGTTTTGTTTTACACCCTCTTACGAGAGGAACTCTTACAAGAGGAATTGTTACAGGGAGCGAGGATCAGCCGTGACGTCTTCGTACGGCGCACATGAGTCACGGTGGTTGACGAGTGCGACCGAGCGCTAATTCGATCGAGACAAAGCTCTAAATCGGAGCGCATACCTCCACGTTTCTTCCAGTAGACGCGGACCTGCAGCTGACCGTCCTGGTAGAACGGCGTGCCCACTTCCAGAGGGCCGGAGGGACGCTTCGCCAGGGTCGAGCCGATGGCGGGCATCTCCTCCTTCTTTGACTTGAGCACGGATTTAGCTGGGGAAAAAAACAAAGGGAGTAGCCATTTTAAAGGACACTCTTCAGCATCATAACAGGAACTCAAAAGTTTCTTTGTAAGATCACAAAACAACTTCTCCTCGGCTCCTGAGGGAATTGAACCTCCAACCTTTACAACTGTTGGAGATTCAATTCCCTCAATCTCCTTAACGATCACTCGCTGCCTGCAAACACAAAAAAATACAAATGGATGCAGATGTTCAGCCAGCCTCACTTTTTGCACAATTTTCATGCCAAGCGTTTGGCTTTTTAGAGAAGATCGGACTTTGCTTGCCAGGTTCAGTCAATCCCATAAATGTATAAAACCTAAATCCTGCAGCTGTGCTCCACTTTTATTTGACTTCAGGTGGCTAAAATATACCCCATCAGGCTTATTTAGATAACATCTAAACTTGTCTTTGGCAGTTTCTAAGCTTCGTGGAGAAGTACGATGTTTAAGACTGGATTATTGGTTTGATTTAGTTAAATATTTACCTTTTGCTACATTGGATATTGTTATGACTATAGAAAGAAGCTGCAGAGCGATGAACAACATTCAGCTGAATAAAATAGTAAATTCTGAGGCCAAGACGCTTCATTTGATGATGAAACTTGGAAGAAAAAAGGTATAAGAAGTTTAATTTTCAAGTCAGTGACTAAGGTGAGTTTTCTCAACCTCCAAACAAAAACCCCTTAAATGCAAAATCTTGTGTTAATTCTTCATCTAATAAAAAGGGAAAACTTTGAGGTTAAGTGTATTTACCTGAACCACCAGAACAGTGATATTAACACCTGTACAAGTCGATATATTTTAAAAAATACACTTTTTGAATGGGGATCAATAAAAAAACTTTTGGATTTAAGCCCGTGGTGTGCAGAAATATACTGTAAGGCACTTTTGTGTTGGTTTTTATGATTCACGTTTGTTTTCTTAGTCCTCTGGGGGGAAAAAAGTTTTGTTTTTCATCTTTCTAACATGTTTCTTAGATATAATTTACATGTTTCAAGACATGTGAGAAAAATAAGCCATCAATATTGGAGCTGATGATTTCTGCTTTGAGTTTCTTGACGTTTTTAAATGTTGGGTGAACCGATCCGGACTAGTTGCAGGGATCGGATTCGACACGCCGTCATGTCTTAATGGGTCAAACTGGGACACAAGTGGATTCAGTTTATTGAAGATGTGTCCAGAGTCATTAACATATTCATTAATCCCTGTTCATTAAAAAAAAAGGTCTAATCTGAATTACAGAGTTTATTTCTCGTGGCTAAAACCTTTGAAACCCAGCATTTTCAGGAACATGTGTTTTTAAGAGTATCCGTTACAGCTGGAGTGGGACTAGAACCAACGGAGACCCGAGACGGCCTTCAACATGGATGCTGCTGCAGGTCTGAATGGGTTCAAAATATTACCGACAGAGCGCCGCTCCCATCCCCCCACGGCTGTCACATGACACGTCTGAGAGCCTACTGAAGGCGGGGAAACTTACCGGACTTGTTATTCTGGTTGGTACTGAAGTGGAAGGAGGCCTTGGAGCTCTTCAGGCGCACCTGTCCCCAGTAGGTGACGGCCTGCAGCTCCACCGTGTAGCTGCTGTTCTGCTGCAACCCGTCCAGGTCCAGCCAGTCCTGAGCCTGTGACAGCGACAAAACACCCGGATGTTGGCGTGTGCGTGTTACCACGGCGACACTCGAGGCTGTACCAAACGTGTGGGAAAGCCCTGCTCATTGAGAACACGTGTGGAGCGGAGAAAACCTTCAGGGTCCGCCGAGAGAGCCGTGTTATCAGAACCTCCCAGGGCTTCTCCACCGCCCTGGACTCCCAGCATTCCTCCATCAGCGTGAACCTGATGAGCTCCTCTTATTGACTGCGCGTGTTTTGACATTCCTCGGCCAGCAGGCTGCTTTCGAAGCCCCCGAGGTGCCGGAGTGGAAACCAGTATCCGGACCAGTAGTACATGTGTCCACGGTGTCTGGTGTCTCCCACCTCTATCTCCTCAGCGCCACATCTGCTCCGCATTTCACAAAACGAATTCAGGAGAAAAGCCCGTAGAGGTGTGCGTTCGGGCCGTCTAGACAATATGTCTCTCTGCTGGAGTTTCTGATGAAATGCTCCTCGCAGATACCGACCCACATGTGTGATATCGGATCACATGTTACTGGAAACATACACGCGAGGTAACAAAAATGAAATAAAACGCTTCTTTTATGTTTAATGCTATTTAAACTCTTCGTTTTGACAGGCCATGAAGCTGCTGACAGAAAACAATAATTATATTTAATATTAAAATCACATTAGGAGTCAAAATAAACAGATCTGAGACCAGTCTGAGGTGTCTGGTTGGGGTTGAACTGCAACGATTTAAATAAAAATAACTCAAACGAGACAGTTACTGATTGACTGATTTTTAATTCACCTGACTAGAGTTGCAACAAAACAAAAAAAAGGGGTTTTAATTTGAGATTTACTCAAGCGTGGCAGAAGATTTAAAGGTAGGGTAAGGAATTTTTGGATGACATCATCTGTGCTGTGAATCAAAATCTCAGAACCAAAACCCAGAACCTGTAAACAAGAAGTCATAATCTCTAACTGAGAGTGCAACCACGTTTTCTTTTCTCGCCATCGGTTCTGAAACGAGCGTCAAATCAGCGCTACGTCAATCTCCAGCGGGGAGGCGGGGCATAGCCGAGATCTAGTAGCTCACTGGCTGCTGAACGACTCAGCGGCTTGCTTCAACGTCAGAGCACTAAATCTTGATTTCTGCCATCTCTGTTGTTAAAGCTGTTAATGTCATTGACAACTTATGTCGACATTAATCTGATTTAACACTTGTGAAAGAAAAGAAAATGTGTAACAGAGAAAGATGACTCCACTCTCAGTTAGAGATTTTGATTTCTAGATTCTGGATTTTGATTCTTAAATTTTGGGGTTTGATTCACAGATTATGGATTCAGATTCTCAGATTTTGGATTTTGATTTTCATACTTTAGATTTTGATTCTCAGATTTTGGATTTTCATTCTCAGGTTTTGGATTTTGATTCTCAGATTTTGGTTCTCAGATTTTGGATTTTCATCCTCAGATTTTGGGGTTTGATTCTGATATTTTGGGTTTTGATTCTCAAATTGTGGATTCAGATTCTCAGATTTTGGATTTTGATTCTCAG
>JAOWBL010000014.1:12382779-12407634 GCA_028564865.1 Zenarchopterus dispar | reverse complement strand
GGTTTGATTCTGATATTTTGGGTTTTGATTCTCAAATTGTGGATTCAGATTCTCAGATTTTGGATTTTGATTCTCAGGTTTTGGATTTTGATTCTCATATTTTGGATTTTGATTCTCAGATTATGTATTCAGATACTCAGATTTTGGATTTTGATTTTCATACTTTAGATTTTGATTCTCAGATTTTGGTTCTCAGATTTTGGATTTTGATTCTCAGATTTTGGATTTTGATTCTCAGGTTTTGGATTCTGATTCTCAGATTTTGGATTTTGATTCTCAGATTTTGGGGTTTGATTCTGATATTTTGGGTTTTGATTTTCAGATTGTGGATTCAGATTCTCAGATTTTGGATTTTGATTTTCATATCTTGGATTTTGATTCTCAGATAATGGATCTTTATTCTCAGGTTTTGGGTTTTGATTTTCATATTTTGGATTTTGATTCTCATATTTTGGATTTTGATTCTCCGATTTTGGATTTTGATTCTCTGATTTTGGATTTTGATTCTCAGATTTTGGGGTTTGATTCTCAGATTTTCGTTCTCAGATTTTTGGATTTTTTGCTGTTGAATTGACACCGTAGATATTTGAAACAAAGCATCAATGAGACCTGGAGTACCAACTCCTCCCTTTACCTCCTTAAAGGAGCTTCACGAGAAAGTTCATCCCATCATGAATTCTCCTGAGTCTTGACAAACGGCGTAGAAACCCTCCCCTCGTCTGTGATTGGCTTCTTGATCAATATTTACTTTGTCTTGAAGGTTTCAGGATTCATCACTTTTTATTGTTATTTATTTTCTTATTTATTTTGTATAGTGATGAGATGAGTTTTCTCTGAATGTGATAAAAACATTTCTGGGTAAGAAATTGCGGTTCTGCGATCGTTGGGGATCTTAAGATTTTTTTGAGTCGTCAAAGCTTTCGTCAGCTCACTCGAAGAGTGAAAACTTCTCAAGTTTGCGGGAAATTACAAATGTTTTCTGTTCCAAGTAAGTGGCGCAGACTTTGTTCCTCTTTGAACAACTACAAATCAGATTTTTAATTGGTAAAATCATTTTATCTCATGTATTTTTAATCCAGTTTAAACATTAGTCTGTGTCTCTGACTAGCCGGAGTCCTAAACTCAGTCTGGAACCAAAACTGAGTCTTGGACCTCTGAAATATGAGAGAAACAGCCAAGAAATGTCTTCTGTGCGACTGGAACGAACCGTTAAAGGTTTTCTAGCAGCTCCAAGGAATAACAAGGAAATTAATGACAGAAATCAGCAGATTCTGTATAAACATGACATTTAAGCCATCATTACGGACTGTTTCTTGGATGCCCCGAGCCCCGTTAGTTTAGAAACAGTTTTCCCTGATGGAAATGGCAATAATGGGTCGAGAATGGTGAACTTAGTTCTGAAAACGGCATCTGAAGCTGCTGTTAAAAGTACAAAGAAAAAGCACGTGCGAGACTTTAGGAATAAGCGAATAACTCAACAAATCACGGATCAAAGCTTGAATATGCCAACTGAGCAAACCACAAAGATGCAGACTGAAATATTTAAGAAACGCGGACTTTTCAATCGTGATTTATCGCTTGAAATGGAGCTATTCATCACCCTTAATGCGCTCAAATCTCAACTGTGTTTAAGGGTTCTTTCATCAGTGGACGGAATTAAAACAACGAAGAACATGCTGGATCCAGACCCGATATTTGAAGTGATGTGGACGATATCCTGGAGGGGAGAAGATGCCGGAATAATTCCGGACCAAGAAGAGAGAGAGAAAGAGAGAGAGGATTACCCCACTGGTGGTCTTTCTCCGTTTCTTCTTGGACGGTACCATGGACTTGGTGGGCACGGTCCAGCTCCAGAACACTTTGTAGTGGTGCACGGGGATGTCAGGCTCCTCCGCCAGAGTCCAGTTCAGACGGACCGTCACCAGGCCGTCCTCGCCCAGCGTCATGTTGGTGACCCGCAGACCGGCCGGGCTGGGAGGTGCCGATGGATCTGGAGACGGGGCAGGAAACGAAGCAGGTTTAGGGGTTTCTTGTTAGTGACGAATCGCGTGCCAAGGTCGGGTCGTTGCAAGAATGACTTCAGGTATCACGCATTACAGGCCGAGACACTTTTCGGCACCAGAATCTGCTCTGCGGGAACCGGACTGACAGCGTGTAAAGTAATTAGCCCTCCACTGACGGTCTGCCACGCTTTGTTATGACAGGTGTCACGTCACATCACGTCGCTGGTACTGTGAGCAGGTCGCGCTGCTCACTTTGGCTTTGCACCTTCAGAACAAAGCCGGTTCTGAAAACTATCCATATGTTCTGCGACCGAGCCTGGTGCAAGAGGACCCGCTGAGACCAAGAGGGAATGGTCCAGTAATGAGAAAATGATTTACACCGCAGCACACTTGGCTCTCCTCTCCCTGACCCACTCCCACCTGAAACGCATTCAGCCCACTCTAGAAAATCACTACGGGACACATCCAGCCCACTCCACACCAGCTGAAGTCGGCCGGCTAAGACAAATAAGCGGTCGTTCCTTACAAATTGCCCTAAACAAAGTTCGTTCCATGCAAAATTGCAGTCAGATGATTCGGTCAAACTACCAAAAACCACCACAGAGGTCATCGAATCCACGACAGCTCCCATTAATCTATCGGCGCTCTGGCGCTGATTGGCCTGACTGCAGATTGATTTCCGTCCCTGCAGCACCCAACCTCTCCCACCTGGTGTCTGGGTCTGTTTGACAGACGTCCACGAGGCTCTGGGGAGCAGATGTGTGACGGCACGGGTCGGCACAAGTCGGCAAACAACATGCACAGAGTTTCACAGGAAGTGGTTCCACCATACTTCAAACGGGTCTGACCCACATCAGAGGGAATCCGGACTTAGTATGATCATTCAAGAACCTGGGAACTCCATCTGATTTTTTTTTTTAACTATTTGTCACTTCAACCACCAAAAACATATCTTTAAAAGCACATAAAGTGTTATTTTATTCATATTATGTCCCATTTTAACAAATACCATCTGCAACACAATGCTGAGTCAGCAATAAGAAACAAAACAAAAAAAAACCCAAAAGGGTTACTTCACTTCCTCTGGAAGCGAGACAACACTTGCATTCATTTAAAAACTGGAAAGTCTTGACTAATACAAACTTATTACATTTCATACGTCTGCGAGAAGGGTAAACGCCTCTTCTGAACACATAAACCAAGACCTTGTTGCGGAGCAGAAACGAAAACGTTATGTGGTCCCTTCCTCATTACTCACCGTCTGCTTGGCGTGAGTGTTATTTAGCCCACTTGTGAAGCCGTGGAAAGTGTGGAGTGGTGTACATATTTACAATCCAGGTTAATGAGGTGCATGAAAGAATTCGCCGGTTTCATTAGCCAAGCGTAAGCAGAGCGAGGGCCACGAGTCAAATCTACTTATGGTATGTTTGGTTTTAACAGTCATGTTTCGGTCATAATCACTCTGCTCCTGCTTTATGGTGTCAAGGCCACTGATCTCACTAAAAGTGGGTGTTTTACTCCTCTGAAGAAATGCAGACTGACTAACAGCATTTTTTTTTAAATAAAGATAAATAGTGGGATAAATCATGATGTCAGGTCTTAAAAATCTCTCTCCAAAAGCTCCCACCTGTTCTCGACTCCTAATCATAACAAATGTCAAACAGGAGCTCCTAGACAAACAGAGACCACACACGCGCACTCATGCCGGTGTACGTGCACGCACATACACACCTCTGGAGGACCGGAAGTGTTTGCTGGGCGCCGTGAAGCCGCGGGTCCCGTGGACGTTGACGGCTGCGACTCTGAACTGGTACCATCTGCTGGCTCTGATGTCAGCCAGTTGGATGCGCTCCTCCGCAGTCTGTGCGTGGGGGTGGGGACAAACCGCAGGGGTCAGGGTTTACTCAGGGTGACAGCCCCCACGTGAGCTTTGCGCATCGCAGTGCGCCGAGAAATCTCTCGTTCACCTGTGCCACCGTTTGCCACTCCGTGGCGTCGTCCTCGCTGGGGTGGATGCCGTAGTTCCAGCGGCGCTGCACCACGTAGAGGACGGGCTCCACGGAGATGTTGAACTTGGAGGACCAGCGGATCTCCAGCTGACCCGACGGCTGCTCCAGGAACACCAGCTCCTTCCTCGGCTTCAGTGGGACTCCTGAAAGTGGGAGATCAACAAAAATCAACCCGGACGTGCTGAAATTCACCGTGCGTGGACGAAAGTTGGAAAAGCTAAACGACACCATCAGAATCGGACAAGATCTGAAAATGAGACATGACCTCACCGTGATACTTAAAAAAATAAAATAAAATAAAAATCTCGTGGGTCAACAGCGTCATCTTTCTGCCGTGACAGGTTGGGATATTTCCTGGCTGGTTACTGAGTGTTTTATTAGCTGCGCTTCGTGGCGATGATACACGCAGTTTGAGTTTAGGTATGAGCGATTCGGCGCGTGACACTCCTGCCTCCTTCAACCTCTCACAGGTACCAAATACACCAGTATAAACATGCGCACATCCAAAAACACGCGCACATCTACAGGAAGTTAACGCGCGTCACTGAACTTCACGCCCAGCCTTTCAGACAAAGTCGGCGTGGCCACGCGCAGTAAATGTGAGATTTATTAACACGCGGGACTGCCAGGTCAGGCGGACTCTCTCCAGTGGATTTACTGCGGCACAGACGTAGCGAGCTGTTGATTGAGAATCGGACCCGGCGATAATGAGATGGAGATTGGAAAAGCGAGTCTGGAGGTAGGGTGACCAGTTCAGAGCACTTCCCGCCGTTCGTCATAAATCACGTCACGCCACGATGTCGGACCTCCGTCAGTGCGTGTTACGTGTTTCTGGACAGCGTCGCTGCACTCTCGGGGCTTCTCGAGGCTGGTGGACAGCACCGTCGATGCTGTTCTTTGCATCTCCGTGTGGTCCTCAAAGGTCACGTGGAAAGGTGACTGATCGACGCGCCAAATCCCGTGAAAGACGGAGGAGAGGCCTTAAAAGTCGTAAAGTGGAAGCTTTTTTGTTTTGTCCCTCTGAGGACAGATCTGCTGTGCAAACTGCCAGCTGGGGGTTGTTGTGTTGCGGTTTCACAGCCACGCGCGCGTCTGTACTTGCGAACGAACGTGTCACATTTCCCGCGCAATAATCAACACCGAGATCACCACAGCATTCTTCTTCTCCTCCTCCCCTTCCCTCTGACTTTGCTCATCCTCCCACAAAGTCACACGAGCAAACACGAGGGGGTGGGGGTGGGGGCGACACGACAGGCCCCTTTGCTGTGGGTTGCTCTTTCCGAAGATAAATCCCGGGTCAGGTTCGGTCCAAAAAAAAAAAAAAGTCAAACAGCATCCATTTTTCTCCGTCCACACGCGCAACCCAAGACGTGATGAAACTGCTGCTGAGGCTCGTTCACGTCCGTATCACGCCAACAATTACGCTCCAGGAATATAATTCTCAAAACTCACGCACATACTGTCATAATAACCTCTCTAATTACAGGGGTTGCGGGGAAAAAAACACTGCACACGCTGTATGTTGCGCAATGAGTTACAACAAAAACAGACACAGATTTGACTGACTGACTTGTGATGGTTTGAAAATGACTCATGAGATTTATTTTTTTTTATTATTATTTAAATGCGACACCCACGTTTACTGTACTGATTGTAAGGCTTTCATCAGAAAACACGCAAAAACACGCAGCAGGAACGGCACATCTCGTCGGTGGCGCGTTTCCTCAGAGCCCAGCGTGAATTTTTTGAGTTTCCCTTCAGAATGAAGTTTTTCCATCAGGAGCTGAAGACCCCAACCTGCACACGCACACACACACATCTGAGAGCGATCTCCGTGGGGGAAACGCTCCATTTCTTCCTGCTTGTGTTTGCTAATGGCTTCCAGCATCGTGGCTCATCACGGCGAAGGCTGCATCCACGTCTGAGCACACACAGAAACAATTATGCTCTTCAAACCATGAGCAACTAATTAGACCTTTAACACCGAGGACCAGGACAGAAATTCCACGCAGACTTTCACCAAAGCCCTCGGTGTAATTCAGCGTAAGTGCTTTTTTTTTTTTTTTTTTTTTTTGAGTGGGACCGACCCTGCAGGGATGCCGCCGGAGTTGAAGGTCTCGCAGTGTGGTGAAAAGGTTTTCATCGACTCGGTCACAGTGGTGAGATTGTCAAAGTTAGAAGGGCTTTCATCTTTTCCCAGATTAACATGCTTTTTTTTTTCCCCTCCTGAGCTTGACATCCACCAAGAAGTCCCTCAAGATTTTTTCCTAATCAAATAGAAACACTAAAACGCCTCCTCTGTGTGCACAAGCTCAATGTCACAAATCACATGCTCCTAAACGCAGCACAGTAAAACATGCTTAGTGTGACTGGAAGCAGACTCCCCGACAGTCGCTTCAAAGCTTGATTTAAACTCCTCTTCTCCCGCTCTGCTCCTCAACTGTTATGGCCTCCGGCTGCCGCCGATTGTGTGCTGCTGACGGTGTGTAAAATGCAGCTGGGATCTCCAGGTTCAGGAGTATGGGGGGGTGGGGGGCCCCAGCTGGTCCCCTTGCTTCACGACTCAGGACCCTCAGAGAAATCAAAGCCGCCCTTGTCTTCAAAACCCTCGATCTGTATCCCGAAGATGTGGTCCACCCAAGGAGCGCCGTGAAGGACGCGTGGGCGAGATGAAACCCGGATTTCAGGAACGAGGCATGATGATAATGTCTGTTTGCGTTATTAAGATTTCAAATTGATGCTTGGGAGGGAGGGGATGCAAATCGCGCCACTTAATCACATTAAAACATGACGGGCCATTACCAGACCCGATTCCTTACCATTCATTTAATAAGAAAAGTAAAGTGAGACGGAGTATTCCCCAATTCAGCCCCGATGAGCCGTGTTCCTGTAATCTGGTCCCTCTTGGAAACAGTCCTGAGCAATAATTAAATAAGGAGATGAGCCAAGTGCACAGATAATTAAGCCCCGGTGCACGGAGTCAAATGTTCAGACAATTATTCTGCGCTTGCACTCGAACCCTCTTTATTTTAATCAATAAATCATCTCTTATCTAATATAATTCATTGTTGGAGCTTTCTCATTTCTCACTGAGCGTTTCATTATTTATCTTTCTGTTATTTCCCCCCCTACCCCTCCTCCTCCACCACCTTCCTGCTTGGCTGCTCCTCACAAAGTAATGCTCTGCAATCAGACATTCCTCAAACTGACAAACTGTATTAGCTGGGAAAAAAAAAAAGGAAAATGTTGAGTGTATCACGTGAATCTATGAATCGGTGGAGGGTTGGTTCCTCTCAGACAAAACGGGAAGAAAAACCTGGATCGCAGGTGCAAAAAGTTCGTTCAGAAGGTCAAAGTCGCGATCCAAACGTCTCCGCAGCAGCTCGTTGCACTTCTGAAGCACGAACCCCGACGTGAACGTCAGCCGTCAATCATCCCGGGTACCCCCCGATTTCAACGTCACCTTCGTCGAGGCAGCCGCCGGGTTGGCCGTTTACCCTCCCGCTGATGGAGGAGACGGAGCGGCCAAGAGGAACAGGCGGCGCACCTCCGACTCCGGAGCGAGCCAGCCGGCCCTCTTAATGTTGCCCCGCTGTGGTTGGAAAACTGCTTCTGCCATGTGCATGATGAAATCAGCTCCAATAAAATGACTCCGTGTGGTTGCAGTGTAAGCTGATATAACACTTGTTCCTCTGTTGAATTTCTATCACAGCAGCTGCTCAATGTTTGCCTTCGCGTTCATTAGACCGCCAGGAACCACGCGAACGCGCCAAAGTCGGCCACAACTGAACTCTCCCAGATTTTTTTTTTTTCACTTTGTCGCTGCAAAATGATACACAGGCAACATAATTCAGGTTTGTTGGCCTCTACCTTTGTAGAGGTTCTTGGGGAGCTGACAGGTGTGGCCGCAGCCGTTGGAGCAGCACTTCTTGACTCCCGAACACTCCCCGTCCTCCTCGCAGCTTTCCACGCAGGCGGCGGCGAAGCCGCTGGCCTTCTCGGGCGAGGGGCAGTCGCCCTGCTTCACGCCCTCCACCGACTTCAGGAACTCGCAGCTTGTGAGACACTCGTAGTGCTTCTTGGGAAACAGCGGCTGCAGTTATTTAAAAAAAAAAAAAAAATCAAAGAGAGGGAAAATATATGTCAGATTAATTTTCTGACCACAAACAGGCCGCTCTTTGAGTCAGGAGTGCCTGACCTGTTTACGCTTCAGCTTGTGAGTCAGAGAGACCTTAAACAGCTTTGATTCAGACTCAAAGAGGGTGTCCTCACAGTGTAAAAAGAGCCACTTCACCCCACCCCCCACCCCCAGACGTGCCCCCCCTCCAGGCCTGAAAAGCTCAAACCCACCGCAGCATGCGTGACATACCTCACATAAATCTTGGCACTGGTTTTCCTTCAGGTCCCAGGATTCCTTGCAGGGCTCCAGGCACTGTGGAAAGGAGAAGGGTGTAAGTTCTTCACAAACAGGCCACATCAAAGAAACTCTGCTGTGGTGGAGATGGTGGTGCCTTCTGCGTGGATGACACCTCGCTCAGGAACTTCCTTTTTTTTTTCTCAGTTGGAGATGCCGGGCATACCTGGAAAGGACACAGACGGTCTTCTATAAAAGCAAAACGCGGGGGGAAAAGAGGTTGCCTTTTTATGAGCTGCACTGGAAATTTTGCTCGCTTTGGGCCCCGACAGATTCTCCTTTCACGTCTCAGCTGTCTTCACCTCATTGTCATGCTGCCACTTTTCCCGCTCGTGTCTGGGCTTGACGCGCTCCAACACTTAACTTCTCTTCACCAGCGTTTAATAAATGATCCACTTCATGGGATTCCCTTTTTTTTTTTTTCCACCCCAACACATGGAAAAGATTTGCATCAGACAAAAGACGAAAGCAGCTCAAAAAACTCTTCTTCTTTTTTTTTTTTTAAGTATAATTTGGCGGGAAAGTTTACCATCCCGGACACATCAAACCCAATGAAATGCCCAGAGGAGCGAGGGTTCGAGTCCCCCCGCGGCCGGCTGCTGGGAGTTTGAGTAAAAGAGGAGCGCGGAGGGGTTCAAACCACCGTCTGAGCTGCATTGGGAGCGGCTCAAACCGCACCGGCCAGCAACCTGCCAAAGTCACTCATTCAGCCCGATTTAATTTAGACTCTTTCACCAGCAGCTGGCAAAAAAAAAAAAAAAATCGATAAAACATTTTCAGCACATTCCTAGCTCATCAGGGACACTTAACGCGTCCGTCAGCGGCGGAGGGTAATAGGACCGAGATGATGCTCACTAGATGATACCAACACCAGGAGGTGAGAGACCTTAAAGAGGGACTCTCCTTTACACTGAAGATGATGTAAGAAACTTCCCATCTCGGTTAGCGGAGCGGAGCTGTATTTATGTATTTGTTACTCTTTAATTCGCTCATTAGGCAGCTCTGTCATTATTATACCATTGCCAGGGAAAAGTTTATTTGCTTTTTATGGAGTGTGGTGGACGGGTGCATGATGAAACATAAACCTCGGTTCTCCAGGAACATGCTGCAATCAGCAGCCCGCGCACGCCTGCCAGCACTCAATTACGCTCGGGCCCACTCTCGAGCTTCGCCCCAGCCTCGTCTCCGGCAGCCGATAAACCCTGCGTGGACAGGGTGTTGAGTCTTTAATGGCTCGAGAAAGCTGAGGAGGCTGGGGGGGCTGCCGATGGGGGTATTTTCTTAATTACTTCATAGCAATATAGATATTACTCCGCGGAGTGCCAAGTGGAAAAGTTGGAGACCTTGGAGGGTTATGACAGAAGCGAGCTCCAGAAGCGGTGGTTTCAACAGAGCTGATCAGGTGAAACCGCTGCAACACTTCGGGGATTTACGACGACATACGAGCTTAACTGCGCTGTCCAAGACAGGCCTTGGTCCACGCGGGTTTTTCTTTTTTAAATCATCTGCTATTAATAATATGGGAACCCAATCTCGCTCACTTTGCTCTCGGTTGCATCCTTCGAGAGTTGGAGGCGAGCCGCAGCATCCCAGGTTTGTACAAGCGCCACGCTGGAACAACGAGGAAGTCACCGCGCAACGCCGTGGGGTCCAAACGACGCTCCGCCAGCACGAACACGCGTTAAAGCCGGCAAATCCCCCGGACAAATCACTGAACATACACCATAAGCCCCGGGATCAAGCTCATTTTACTCATTGGAAGATCTCGTGTGTGCAGAAAGCATTCCTTTTGGCTTTTCTTGAGGATGGATCCTTCCCCTGGTTCACAACAATCACAGCTGCACCAGCGAAAATTTAAAAAAAAAAAAAAAAATCGGCGTTATCCCGAGATACTCGAGTGCCAAGCTGCATGAATTAACGCTGGCTGTACGTTTTGGTGTTGGTCTCACCCACATCAGCCAACAAGTTGTTGCTTTTCCAGGCCCTGAACTTCGCCTACAAGAAGAAAAAAAAAACAGCTGAACTCTAACAGGAAACTTCCACTTTCAGGTGCGAAGGGGGGGAGCTCCTCACAGGTGTGCTGGAAACTGACAATCTGTCAGCGTTTCTCCACGGCCACACCCTCGACCTGGCGTTTAAAGCGGAGAAGACGAGGGCCCACGACAGATGTCTTGCCAAAGCAAATAAGACGGGTGGATATAATTACAAAGGCGTGCCTGTAAATCAAGAGCCTGGTTCCTATTTACACCGTTTTTGCAGCTCAATCTAAACTGTATTACGGCTGCAGCCAATAGAGCTCAACGTTTTTAATGCGCTATTCAGTCATCTATTGATACAAATTGATCTCCAGTCACTAACCAATGGATTAAAAGTAGACAGATCCCCTAATGGATCGATGGCAGCCTCGACTAATTTGCACATCTTTCCCATCAGCGGTGCCAATGCCTGGCGTTTGACTCCTGGCACGTAATGTGGGAAAATACGCCGTGGAAGTAGACTCGAGAACACAACCGAGCTGGACACCAGTGGATGTGACGAGTGCCAGCTCTGGGTCCTCCTCTGGCGAGTCTCCCCGCCTCGCAAAACGCGGCCGCCATCTGTTTGGGTCGCACAAAGAACGCACGCAATCGTGCAAGGGGGATGACAAATGTGACCAAAAAAAAAAAAAAGAGAAAAAAAAAGACACAAATGCTCCGGAGATGTCAAAACAAGAGCGCCAGGCTGTTTCCCTCCACTCGAGCTGCTGGTCTTAACAAAAGGCGCTTGAGCGTCTGATTTTTGTCCCTTTTGTCCCCTCGTCGTCCCGCCCGACGGGGACACACTCTGCACGGTTAAAGCGGGAACATCCATCGCGGTCTTTTACTCCCCATTTCACGCTGTAATAAAACACAGCGGTTGCTACTCTGGGTGGGTGGGTGGGTGGGTGGGTGGGGGGGACCCTGAAAAGCATTCTGTGGGGCCGATGAGCGAGTCGGGCTGAATGGCAGCCAACGCCACAGCCCGTCCCCGCTCTTTTTCATGCTGGAGGATGAGGCGACGGAGGGGGTGGGGGGGAGCTGTTTGGTTTCCGTGCAGAGAAATGCCATTCTCCGTCACACCCGACATAAAAATCCACCCCCAAGTGTGACTGCAACAACCGAAAGTACGGAAAAGTCAACATGTAAAATGTCACGCAAAGGTTTTTTTTTTTTTGTTTTAGTTAATGAAGCGTGAAAGCGCCACCAGTCAAGGTTGCTGCAAGCCTTAACAATACGTGGATGGACCATAATTCACACGGATTGCAGATGACATTTCCGTGTTTTGCCCTGAACCCATTTGCACGATCACGTGGCGGCGTGCGAGGCAGCTACCCCGCTGCAGAGTAAATGAGATTTAGCCCAAACAAATTTACGACGGCACCTGTGCTTTCCCCCCGCTGAATTATAGGTTTTCCCTCTCTGTGATCCCACAGGCGTGGAGTCGAACATCGCCGAGGGTTGATCTCCACGCTGATGGTCAGTGTCAAGCTCCACCGGTGGTGAGAAATATTTACAAGGTGCCTTTGGCGTCCCTCGGGATGGAGCCACGGCTTCCCGCCCCTCTGGGAGACCCAGATATGGAGAAATCTCTGCTGTTGATCACAAACATCATAAATCTCCCCTTCAGTCTCATCCAGTTACGGCTCTTTTCTGCTGCCGTGGTGCTTTCCACACTCTCGGTGATCAGACTCAATTACCACGGCGTCTCTCTGCACATATCTATCGACCCATCCAGAAGTAAGTTACTGGGCTCTTGTGTCTCCTCTGCTGAACTGACTCCACTTTTATCTGGGTGCCACAACATCCCGCCTTACTTCTTTGGCGTGGACTCATTTTTGACCGGTTTTTATCAAACTCTGTTATACAGAAATAGTGAGAAATTGGATATTATACCAGATATGTAGTAATCTCCTGCAGATGTGTAACATACTGTAACTGTAGGCTGCACAGATGTCTTGTTGTTCACTGCAAGTATTTTACTTTCATCTTAAAGGCAGGTTAAGTAATTTATGGATGACTCAGGTCGGTTGATGTTTGAATAAAAACATCAACACGCCCCATCGTGAACTCTTCCAAGCGGTGGATTTATGCGACGGGCTGCCAGATGATGGCGAAGAACCGACAAAGTCTTCTGGGTCAGAAATAGCACCGAAACCAACCTTTAAGCCTCGGTCGCGAAGGTTCCTACGAACGGTGGGTTGTTCACCGTTCATACGAAATCTGGAGTTTGTAAACATTCATGGAGGAGGGCATAGTTTCCTACAGCCTCTGTAGGAAGTTGGTATGGCTGCTGTTCAATTATCAAGAGCAACTTCAGGCATTCTTGAGAAAATGAGGTAATTTTTTTTCTGCCGCATGCTGGCTGTAGAGTTTATATGATCTCCATAAAGATGCCTCTGAAACTACCGACAGGATACTTATGATCATCTAATGAAGACTGTTGTCTGAAGGTGGCCGTTCAGGACCCCTGTGAACAACCCACGGCAATCTCAACTCATTCGTCGGAAGATCCTACGGCTGTCTGGATATTTTGTCTGGCCATATAAGTGGCGACTGTCCAATATCTCCAAACACCTGTGTCCTGATCTTTTCATATGCTGGAATATTCGTGGAGAAGACCGAAGCTGCACCTTCTACAGCTGCAGGAGGAGAAGAAGAAGAAGATCTAGCAGTTGTAGCCGCTGCTTTCGTTCGGCTGAGATGCATACTTCCACCTTCTAAAGGCATTCATGAGAATGCTGCAAGGGCCCTCCTAGAACAACTTAATGTGTTCTTGCACACCACTTGTATGAACATAGTGCATTGTTCTCTTAAACTGTTCCTAAGATATTCATCTGTTGACCCTCCGACGTGGCTTTTTATGGCGCGTTCGTACAAAATCTTGGACATGACCACCAACCTGGCCATGAACTTAGGAACAGGCTACAAATGCTGGATTCTTATAAGGCCGCCTCAAGGAGGCCTTAAGAAATGGTCCAAAAGTCGTTGGTAGAGTGTTCGCAGCCGTCGGTACGGGTCATGTGACCGAGGCTTTAAGCAGCTATTTCCCTTAAGAGGCAAGTAAACATGCAGCTAGTAATCTGGGCTTAAACTTTCTCTTTATTAGGTACGAGTTGCATCAGCTCACTTTTTTTTTTTTTTTCACCATCGAGCAACTTTGACAATCCATTTTCTTTATCTTTGAATGTCTGTGCAGGAACACAGTCACTATTTCATGTTCTTGTCTAAAACAAAAGTGATCAGATGAAATAAAGTTGAAATAAATGAAAGTTGAGTTCCTTTAGATGGTGAAAATCTGCTCGTTTTTCTTCGTAGTTGCACACAACCAAAAAAAAAAGACAATTATCACTTAAAATCTGCAAATGAAATCGAAAATTAAAGGACAAAGTAAAGAGACTGACGTAGATTCTCAAGTCATCCAGGTCATGGAAACTCTCAAAGACTGAAATAAAAGCCTGGATTCAGGCTTAAATGAGTAGGAGTGTTTACACAAATTTTAATTAATAATAAAAGTAGAAATGTCAGTTTAATAAGGTGGTTCTGAGAACCAATTTACAGGTTTGAAACTTCAGCAGAAAGTCACAACGAAGAGTCAAAGTTTCGTAAGGGGTGTGCACGCTCAGCCATGAGCAGGACAAAACAGGAAAAACTAAAAAAAATAAAGAAAAGTAGATTTAAACTCAGATACCCAGATTAAAAAAAGAAAATATCCACCTAATAAATAAATATATCCGAACATTCTGGTCCAGACTTACAATTTAAGTCACATTTTAAATATTAGTTATCACCAAAAGTGACCTTAAACATCAAATTAATAGACAAGTCAATTCGTTTATTGATCTTTGCCCTCCATATGTGACCTCATTGGGATGTCTGTCCCCATAAGACCCATTTTAAACCCGCTTATATGTCCTCGTTTCCAAACAGAAACAAGTTTGTGTGTGTACGCTCCCTAACCAAGAGGTGTTTACGACTGTGGTAGCAGCTTCATCAAAACACAACAAGAGAAGATCTGAGGTTGAATTAAACTCCGGGTCCAGCCGTTCAGCTGCTTCAGAGGTTGTAGGTTCACGTTGTGGACTCGTTTGTTGTTAAACCAGCCCTCTTTAAGCCATCCGGGCTGTGGGGGAATTTTTATTAACATAAGCCGATCGTAACGAAGAAAATGACATTTCAGAGAATTGATTCTGTCATGAACCTTAAGATGCTGACATAAACCCCTTATAGTCTCTTTAAAAGGTTAACTCATGATGTTTTATCTACAATAACTTTGGGTGAACCTCTGAGGTGTCCGTGGGTTAGGGTTACGCAATAACCCAGATTTGTGTTTATTTATGAGCAAACCACAGAACATGTACGGCTAATATGTGCGAATAATAGGTGAAGGTTAAACTTAACACAAAGGAAACCTCTTACAGGTTGAGTAGTTCATCTTTTTCTGAAGCATTTTTTGCTTTTTAACTTAAAACTCTCTTTACTCTCTCAGGGGTTGAATTGAGGCCTGGACTTTAAGTTCTGAACAATTAAAACAATAATTTCAACAAATAAGACGATGAAACTTCTTTATGGCTGCGATTTTTGTTTTCCGAACACGTCAGAGATGCAGTCACTCCTGAGTTTCATTCGGTTTAAAGTGACGACGGGACGATAATGGCGAGGTGTCTAAATGAGTAACATTATTGTATTTTTGTGAGTTTAACTTTGACATAAAGCAGATTTACAACGATGAAGTTAGTTTCTGATTCAGACTAAAGGATCATCGAGTGACGTCTTAGATCAGGTCCAGGTCAAAACACTAAAACTGGATTAAGTTAACTTTTAGATAATAAACAATATCTAAAACGCTACGTGTTTTGTGAAGCATTTTTCTATTTGTTAAAATTTAAAAAAAACTCCCATTTCACTGACCTTTACTGCTCTAAATAATAAAAATATTTTTGTAAAACCAACACTTTTATTAAAAGTGAATAATCAACATACTCAGTTTTGATGGTAATTTCATATTTAAACTTTACATCTATATTGAGGTTGGTGGTACTGAAGTGTTTATGAAATGCTCGTTGCCCTGGCAACCCGTCCAAGGTGCAGCATCTTCTTTTAGAGGGATAAGAAGTATAGAAGCACATTAAGCAGGTATAAAAAACAGATGGATGGAAATGTTGGCTTTGGGCGTTAAATTTGGAGTAAGTTGTGAAATGACAGTCAACTGTCATTTACATCTCTTACATCAAAACTAAAAACTCTAACAAAGTCACAGTACCGCCAGTTTGTCTGTCGATGTGGAGGAGTGGCTTTGTTGCCCGTTTTGAAGAAGACAGGTTGTACTTTTGTAGTTGTTTGTTTTCAAAAAAGATCTCAGCGACTACCTGGATTTTACAACATCTAAATAGGCCAACTATGACTTTCAGGTCTTCTCATCTGAGACAGAGGAAACGCAACCACCCCGACCATCCACGGGCTACTCCTTCACCTGGCACAGCCAGTGGAGATGTGAAGTTCTCAGGAGAACTCTCCAGACCCCAGATCCCCTCAGGGAGTCTCAGGAAATGTTTGGTTTATATGAACCAAATTAGGACCATTACTTTTCACGATTTTCCGGTTTTCTTCTCCCTCGACCCTCCTGTGAGGTGGTCTTAAAAGTCAACTTCGTTCCAATCCAGAATCCATCTTTTGGACAAGGAACTAGGAGTCGTCACATCCTGGTCTCCGAGATGCTTTACGCAAGCTAAGCAGATCTGATCGAGTGTCAAAAAAAAAAATCACGCTTTCCACTACGTCTTTTCTTTGGTTTAACTCAGAAAGAAGCTATGCTCGACCCGAGCGGTTAACAGAGTCTAGACGCGACGCTTCCTCAACCTAACGTGACCTTCGCCTGTTGAGATACGGCGTATTTAATTACTGCACCGCCGTAAATCAACGCAGGTGTGTGTTGAGCAGACGAGGGGGGGCAAGGGGGGGTAGGGGGAGGATCAGGTAGATCAAAAAGAGATTAACAGCATGCGCTGTTCGCATGTACGACAACATTTACAGCTTGTGTTTCGTTTTCGGAGGATGTCGCTTACGAAGCGACCTCTTGACCTCGTCGTACCTGCATCTGTCCATCGCCGGTTTGAAGACGGATTAAAAAAAACAAAAAAAGTCCCTCAAAATGACAGAAAACGCTGCACCGACATACTTCCCCGCTCTCCAGGTGTTTTACAACCCCGAGAAGAACATTTTTACTGTCATCATCCATCATCTTTAAAACCAAACCGCCCGCCAGCCTCAGGCTCTATTGAGGGGACGTGAAACATGTACTTTTTCGGTCGTTTGTTTGTCGAATCCCGCTCGGAGACAGTCAGGAAGCCGGCCGGTGGTGTCGCAATCACTCTTTTAATTATTCATCTAAATGCAGTTGATGGTGCAGACAACAAAGAGCTGGGGAAGAAAAAAAAAAAAAGGAATCGCCTTGCAGAAAGTGAGAAGAAGAAGAAGAGGAGGTGCATGAATTAATCATTTTTACCCCACAATCAGAGGCGCTTGCCTTATTTATGAGCGAAGAGCCCACACGGATCAGCCAGAACTCGAATGCAATAGCAGTTCACTTAATACTTAATGACTCTGAAGTTTAACCCACACATAGTCACCAGTGGGTTGCCCATCTGGTCCGTCTCGCGTTATCGGTCGTCGACCACTGGACTCAACCGTACGGGGGTGCATTTTCGGCGTGACGTGGCACGGGAAAGCCGAACCCTTCCCAAACCCCACACCCCACTCGTGTGATTTATGGTACTTAACTCCCACATTATCACACTGAATCATGGTTCGGTGACGGACGAATGGAAGCAGAGCCGAAAACGGGGGATCACATGATGAAACGCTTCCTCGGTGCTGTTTAAATTCAAAACTGTCAGCTCGGTTGACTTAGCGAGAATGAACTCATGTTTTCCATAAAAATAACAAAAAAAAGAAAAGAAAAGAAATGCCTTTCTGTCACAGTAATGTGATTCACTGGAGATTGAGGACATGGTAAAGAAAATAAAGGCTCGTTCAAATCCTTCAACTTCACCTCAGATCAGACTAGACCCGGGGGTCCGGGCCCGACAGCATCCAGAACACGATATACAGCCTAATCCTGATGCCATGGTCACATTCCAGCATCATCTCCAGTTGTTTTGTTTTTTTGTTTTTTTTTTAAACACACTAATCCTCCCAGTTCCCTCCCAGCTGCCATGATGGATTGAGAAATGGCGTGCACCCTTTTGAGGCGGGGGACATAATACACGTCTATACGAAGCGATGGCTGGGTTCCCTCTTTATTGTTGCGTCAATATCCAGAAGAAAGAGGGCGAAGCCGGGCATGTCGAGAGGGACGACTTTTGAATTTGTGCAGCTGGAGAAAGCAAACAGAAAAGAAAAAAATGCTGTTTTCTTCATTTCTCTGTCAAACGTGTTCAGTCTGGAAAACCGAAGTGTAAAACTACCCCACAAAGAGCTGAATGAATAAACTGATAAACTTCTGAGGACATCAGCTTTCGGACCCTCTTGTCTTCGTTTCTCCAGCGAAACCATCAGCGTGGAGACTAAGTACCAGTGATCACAGATAAATCTTTTTCCTTTCTTAATTTTTGCTTCAGCGACTCTGAACAACCCGGCCAGAACCTCCTCAGATTTAGAGCGAACGCTCGGACGGGAGCAGATTGTCTCAGTGTGACTGGTCATTACCGGCGAAAGAGGATTTCACAGCGGCTTTGATTACGTTAATCCTCCAGGAGGATGAAAATCCCGTCTGACAGGGAAACACGGGGAAATCGGGCTATCCGTCAAAGTTGGATCATCTTAAAGAAAACACACAAAACCAGGCCCAGCTCTCCGGCGTCCGGGGGGACTGACAGATCCGAGTGGTTGTCACTCAGACGTTGGACAACCAGAACGGTTTCGGATGCGAGGAGGTTGGGATGTTTTTGCCACCGAAGAGGTCTGAGCTGCTTCCTCTCCTGTGGCCTCTTCTTTGGGTTTTTTTTTTTTTTTTTTTCCTGCTGTGGGGGGTTTTCACTCCTCGCTGCCACCCACCATGTGAATAATGAGCTGCACAGATAGCAACCAACGAAGACCCCCATCCCTTCCCTCCCTCCCCCTCCCAATGAAACTTAACAGCCATGTCCAGATCAGGCCCTTCCTGCTGTGACTGACCAGCTCTGCTTCACACTCCTCCTGCCACCCACACTGACACCCCCCCCGCCACCCAAAACAGATAGAAAATAACAAGAAAGAAGTGTTCAGAGAAGCTTCCTCTTCAGCACCTCAAACGGTTCAGATCAAATTGGAAAATAAATGAGGTCAGAGTGGCGAGGAGGGTTTTCTAGCTTTGAGTTGAGTTGTTTGGTCATTTCCACCAACCCGCCCGCCCGCCGAGGTGCGATGAGCGTCTGGCCTCGACGGCACCAAAAGGTGCTTTGAAGTCTCAGGCATTCCCGGCCTTTAAAAACGCCACCCTGCACCCACTTCACCGATTCAAAGTACGCCATCAAACCCCAGAGAGGGGATGTCCACGAAGGGAGTCCGGTAAAGTGAAAGCAGCACCGTTTGAATTAAACCCCTAAATAATATACACCCTGGAAAAACAGAACAAGTGACTGGATAGTCTGAGCACTTTATTTTGCCGTGAGAAAACGTGGGGGTTGGTTAGGAGGGGAGTGGGGGTGGACTGTGGGCTTTCAGAGACACTTTTGAATGCAACATAGTGGCATTCCTGTGATTGTTATTCAGAGAAAAAAGAAAGAAAAAAAAACGCTCCAAAGACTCCAACGTGTGAAAACGAAAGCGGCGTGTAATCCAAACGGGTAAACACTTGTTATTCTCGGGTCGGGAAGGACGCTCAGAAGCTCCACCTGGACCCACCGAGACGGCTCGGGAGAAGTCCTCTCCAAAAAGCGAAGTTATTTCTAAAAGTCAGTCTAATTCACTGAAATGTCAGCATAAAGATTTAAAAGAAAACATCCTAGGGATATTCACTGGTCTGGGAAACATTTCGTATACCGCACACTTTTCCTCAAGAACTACAAGTGAAGGGTACTTCCCAGCGGCCGGTTCCTCCAGGAGTACCATCCCTCGCCTTTTCCTGGAGAAAATGTCTGAGAAATAAAACGTCCCACCCCGTCGCGGACCGGCACTTCACCGCCTTAATTCAAGCTTAGCATTTGATGTCGGAGCCTGGATGGGACCCGTGGGGGGTAGAGGAGGGGGGGAGTGAACCGTGATAGCATCACCCGGTTCTGTAAACTCTCCCACACACACATATATACATAATCTATCCAAGCAGGTTAAAAGAAAAAAAAAAGGAGGACACCCTGGAGTTTTAAAAACTTTCAAGGAATACATTCAAATGCCTGAGGTGGAGAGCTCCAGGAGTACCAGGGCGAAATGACAATAGCTCCTAGAAACGCCTGCTGTCTGCCTCGCCTGCTGAAAGCAGTTTGTCTGCCGGTCGGGTGCTGTGGCATGATAATGACTCCCCCGGCTCTTCAAATGCCACCGCCGCTGCGCTCCGGAGAGGGCAAGCGGGTTAATTACCATGACAATGTGGAAGCTGAGAGCGGCGAGCTGACTCGGACGCCGCATAAGAGATGGCCGGGATGACTCTCCCAACCGCCGGTGGAAAGGGGACGGAGACGGATGGATTGGCGGGGGAAGGGGGGTTGTGGGGGGGGGTCATGGCATCTTTGTCTAAACTATTAGGCAGCCGCCTCCCCCCCCCCCAACTGGGATGGACGAGCCTCGAGCCCTCGGCGCCATCGCCCTTTGTCTCTCTGTTTGACTGCTCGCTGTTCATGAAGTGAAGAGGCTAATCAGCAGCCACGGAGCCATTCATGGGGGTCGGGGGGAGGTGGGGTAACTGTACAACCCGGGCCCATTTGGTACAATTGTTCGAGAGGCCACAATGGCTGAGCTTCGCAGCCCCCGAGTGTGCACACTCGAGCTGCTGATGTGGAAGCGATGCTCGCCCCCCCCCCAAAAAAAAACACCGACTTCTCGCTGCAAATTAAACTTAAGCGCCGTGCCCTGGCCGGCGTCCCCGAGTAGCTGAACCAAAACCCAGGACACGATTAACTGAATTAAATTTTGAGAGCCGATGAAACTGGACTGGCAAGGCAGCGGAGCGTTGCAGCGGCGGCGGGGCGGCGGCACGGGCATGTCATTATTTTTAAGGGCTTACATCAAATCCGGCCTCAATGGAGGACGACGCGCGTGATGAAGAAGTGCTAACTGGCGGGCCCGTTACAGCCGGCAGAACAAGAAGTCCATTAAAGAGTTCCTGGACACTCGAGGAGCCCTCTGCAACATTAGCCACCGTCCTCTCGGACCCGGAGCCAGCAAAAGCATTTTTAAAACATAAAACTTTGTGGAATGACTCGGGAACGGGCCGGTGCCAGGAGCTGATGTTGGCCATCAGAGTGGAAAGGAGAGAAACAACTTCACAGTGGAAACAAAGGAAGTTTTGAACGCTTTTTTTTTTTTTTTAACTAAACGAATGACATATTTTCATTTCTGGACAAACCCATTCTTCTGAGGTTACCTTGAGATCATCAAAATAAAACACTTGTGTTAACAATCTAAAAAGACTTCTTTTTTGACAGTTTCTACCAAATGAAAAAGCAACCTGTGTGTTTGCAGATGTTTTGCGGGAAGCACAAAGCACAATAGCTCCGCTGTGTCCAAGGCAGATGCAGAAACTGCTGAGGAAACTGTTTGAAATTCAAAAAAACGGGGAAATTTAGAAATCCAGCGCCGAAGGCAGCCGATTCCCGACGCTGATTGTGATTAATAACGAGCAGCCCACGTGAAGCGCCGTAAAGTAAATAACTGCAGCCATTCTGACTTTTCAATTAATCAGTTTTGCTCGAATCTTCACTAAAAAAAAAAAGCTTACGAGTGCCACTCATCACCTTTACAATAAAATCCCCTCCAACATGTTGTTTTGATCGGTTTCTTCACCCAGAATCCTGATCCTGAAAACTAAACTCCAACTCGGATTGCGGACTTGGACCCGGTTCTGTTCTGTGGACGCTCTGAGTCCACATCTCCGAGGGGAGTCCGATTGGAGTGTGTCAGAACCGTCCGTCCATTCGGAGGAGCTGTCAGTGCCGGGTTTGTACCGGGGCCTCATCGAGACATGGCGCAAAACAGCAAACAAGCCCGCCGTAGGACGCCTGCCGCAAAAGCATCCGACTGGGATTCCAAACAACAACAACAACAAAAGAAAAAAAAATCTTTTCTTTCATAAATCACCAGGAATGAAAGGCAGAAACAAAAGCGGTCTGAAGTAAACGCTCGCTGAAAAAAAACAAAAAAACAAAACACATCTTCTCGTGTCAACAGTTCGTGATCGCGGCGGCGGCTAGACGGATCCTGTTGTGACTTGCACGTGTCACGCCGTGCGATCCTCTGATAATCGGGAGCGGATGCGGATCTCGCATCTAGTTGGTGAAAGAAAAGGAAACCACGTTACCTTGGAGCACTGCTTGTGATTCTGGCACCACATCAAGGATCCATTATTCTGTGAAAGAGACGGGAAAAACATCATTAGTCATCAGAGACGCTATCAAAAACAAACAAACAAACAAAAACAATTATAATCGGAGATAACTCTGACCCGCCTCCATCCTGTCATGACATATTCTCAAACTGCTTTCCTCTTGATGGATTAGAGGAATCTCAAAGACTGACTGATGCATGCTGGGAGTTTTTACACCCCGAGCGGGAAAGTGAAGTCCCAGAGAAGACCTGTTGCCATTTTCAGTAGCACTCGGTGACCTGGCCTCTCCAGAGGACTTGTTCAGTCTCTAAACACAAGTTCCCTGGATCGGCGAGGCGGGACCCGATGGAAGTTTCTGCGTGGGAAGAAGACGCTGCCATGTTTTTCCTCCGATTACAGCTCCAGCGCCACCTTCTGAAGAAGAGACATTCAACTTCTTTTCTTGGTCCTTGAAGATGTTTCACTTCTAAATCGTCTTGCTGAGAGTGTTAAAACCAAGTACATTTCCTTCATGGACGGTGTTAGTGTCTTTTCTCCACCGTACCTCGTCTTACGGGGTCAACATGTAAGATGTTTAGGTCACATGACTCAAGGTGTGTTTGGCTGTGAAACCTGGCCTTTTGGACAGGTGGATCAACAGCTGTTCCAAATGTGTGAATGTGAACATGGATAGATGATCACCACGAAAGAGACAAATTCGAAACTGGGACAACGTGACTCGTTTCGTAACGAAGTAAAAGACTCGACTTGGTCTTTAATGACTTGAACACTGAAGGGGTTGGTGCTGGTCTTAGAGGACTTGAAGTTAGGTGACGAGAACTTTTTCAGTCACCATAAGCATGGCATTGAGAAGTCTGATTTTTTTTTCCAGGTCAGTAAACGCATCACGATCACAAACACAGTTTCCACACCAAGAATGACCGGACGTTTTTACACTCAGACTACAGAGCTGATTCAACTGATTACTATTTTTTAAAAAAGAGAATAAAACTGGCTAAAATCAAACTCTCAGAACTCAAAATCGGTGAAGAAATCTAAATTCAGATCACCTTTGATCTGATGTAACGTGACAAATTGTTTCACCTGTTGTTGGTCCCCCATTATTATACTTTGACTTTTTGAATTATACTTTTGTCCAGTTACGCTCTGTAAGTACACCACCAACCACTAGGTGGCAGTGTAGCTTCTTCTTTTTTTTATTATATTAATAATAATCTTTGTCAGTATATATATCATGAAATACAACAAAATTTGTCCTCTTATCTATATTTATAGAGGATTCTTTTTAAAAAATAAACCCTTATTTGTCCTGCAGTGGGGAAATGCATTGTCCTCTGCTTTTAACCCATCACTAGTTACACTAGGAGCACTTGGGGGTCAAGGGCCTTTCTCAGGGTCCCACAGTGGCTCACCTCTATTACCAACCCAGGTGAGTGAACCTGGGTCCTCCAGGACCAGGCCTCCATAACTACTAAGCTGCGACTAACAGGCTCAGCAGCGCTGTACCTCGTAGTCCCGAGTTTCTTTTTATTTTACATCCTTTATGTGGGTCAAACATAACAACAGAGCAAATAAAGTATATTTCACTCAAGTTGGAGCTGATAAATGTTCACCATGAGTAGTTTTTACAGATGTCGCAGCGAGACGTTGAAAGCATAAATGAACAAATCCACCAATCAGGCTTCTTAACTATTGGGCCATATTTCAATAGTTTTCTCAATCAACAATCAAATAAAAGCTCTAAATACCCTTTTCTGTGAATTTGATCTTGTCCAAATGGGATTCATTATTTGAGGCTTTTTTTTTTTTAATATTATTATTATTTTGGTAAAGAGCTGGCAGAGAGGTCTTCACCAAGAGTGACTAGGGCTGTAAGGAGTATCCGAATAACCGGATATCCGCAATCTATACGAGTACGAATATTCGTAACGTCTGAGATCGTTGATTCGTAATCTTTATAAATATAATAGTATAGTAAAAATACACTTCAAACGATCTAATTATCGTTCTAAAACTGCAGAATAATTTTTTTTTAAGTATATAAACTAAACAAACCGTATGCGCTACTGTCACCGGAAGTAAATAAACCTTCGCAAGAACACCATCAAGTGTTTTTCGTTGATTAAAAAAAAACGCGACTGTAGTTCAGTTTACTGATAAATAAGTTCTGAAATGACTGATTTTTGTTTTAAACTTAGTCCACAATCTGAATTTTAAAAAAAATACATAATGAATATGAAGTTAAATCTCATGATCAATAATGCGACGTCATATTACCGTCTGCAAACATGGCGGAGAAGCCGTACCGGAACGCATCAGTAAAATTTTCGTCTAAAGTGTGGGCGTTTTTTTTGGTATTTCAACTAAAGATAATCGCTGACCTTGATTGGTGGATCGAATCGGATCGCCACCTCAGTGACGATCCACAGCCCTAAGAGCGACGCCTTTCACGTTTCCCGCTGTTACAGTCAGGTTATTGATCGCAGCCCCTTCGTTTTTCCTCCTCGTTCAGAAACCTCTGAATGTGCATATTTCACCAGCAGAGGGCGCTCGGTGCCATATCCACCAGTGGCTGGCGCTCTGGCCGGCAGAAGAAGAAGTTCGCTGGTCGTTGCTGGAGCAGTTGGGGACGGCACAACGAGCGGCTCCGATAACCTGTTGTTGTTTGTGTTTTGCAGGTAAGCTGGGTAAATGGTGGTAATGACTCATGGGTATCTTGCGACATGGCAGAGGTGGAGCTAAGGGAGTAAAGCCACGTTTAATCATTTGTGAGGGTTATTTGCTTCAGTGTGATCAAAATGGCGGGCTCGCGGTCCGAGGCAATTGCGATGATGGGTCACAGAGCTATTTCGAGTGTTTTGTAAGGTAAAAGAAATAAGCTAATTACCAAGATATG
>JAOWBL010000014.1:12334713-12347720 GCA_028564865.1 Zenarchopterus dispar | reverse complement strand
CCCTTTTAACAGGAAGAAACCTCCAGCAGAACCAGGCTCAGGGAGGGGCAGCCATCTGCCTCGACCGGTTGGGGGTGGAGGAAGAGAGAAGACAGAAAGAAGCCTTTAATTTTCACCTTTTACTTAAGAAGTCCACTTTTTTGACGTGTGACAGTGATGAGACCAGAGATGATGTTTGGTTTGGAGACCTGACGGGGGGAGCTAGAGGTAGCAGAGATAAAAATGTTGAGGTTCTGTTTGGGAGTGACAAGGATGGATGGGATCAGGAACGAGAACATCAGAGGGACATGTTAGGTGATTTGGAGATAAGGCCAGACTGAGATGGTTTGGACCTGCACAGAGGAGGGATGGTGAATTTATTAGGAAAAGGATGTTAAGGTGTAGAGGGAGACTGAAGAGAAGAGTGAAGGAGGACATGAGGGTGGTTGATGTGAGAGAGGAGGATGGAGATGGATGACTTGCCATGGCAACCCCTGAAGGGAGCAGCTGAAAGAAAAAAAAAAAACTTAAGAAGGGCTTTAAAATCAAGCTTTTTGTGTGTAAATAAATAAACTGAAGTTTGAAGTCACCAGCCTCTCAATGGTTCCTCAGCTCCAGCGCTGGACGTCGACTGGCAGAACAACACCACCTTCGCCTCCTGCAGCACAGACATGTGCATCCACGTATGTCGGCTCGGCAGCGACAGGCCCCTCAAAACCTTCCAGGGTCACACGGTGAGCGGTTTCCCCGGGTCGGTTTCGGTTTTTTCTGACCTCGCCAAACTCGTTGCTTTGACACTCCTCCTAACGAGCGTTGCGTTTTCCAGAATGAAGTTAACGCCATCAAGTGGGATCCGTCGGGTATGCTGCTCGCCTCCTGCTCGGACGACATGACCTTAAAGGTGAGCCCGATCTCGCCGACGGACTGGGGGGAGGACACGAGCGTGGGGGGTGGGGTGGTTTGTATTAACGCTCTGCTGCCGCCGTCTCACGCAGATCTGGAGCATGAAGCAGGAGTCCTGCGTTCACGACCTCCAGGCTCATAGTAAAGAAATCTACACCATCAAGTGGAGTCCCACGGGTCCCAGCACGAATAACCCCAACGCCAACATCATGCTGGCCAGGTAGGAGGTCCCCGACCCACAGCTCCCGTGTGTGGAAGAAAACAAGAAATCCCCGATTTAATAACCGTCGGTGGTCCTCGGATGTGGGAATATTCCCGTTTAAATCCCACGGAAACGACCGATCCATCCCCCAAAACGCATCACACCGACTTTTATAATCCGATCTGAAAAATAAAAGTACTGTCACAGAAGATCTGCACATCTCCGGAGCTGTAGTCCTTCTTACAGGTTACACTTTTGTGTCGTTACAGTACAGATGTTTTATTACCATCGTGTGGGTTTTTTACTTTTTTTTTTTTTTTTTTTCCTGCTCTTAAACTTAAATTTCCCCAATAAAAAAAGAATTTAAATTGACCTCTCAGATCTATAAATACTTTCAAATTTGATTCGATTGGTTGCATCTGCAGGTTTGAAGCCTCAGAGGAATTATGAAAATAATTAAAATTATTAGGTTAAAAACTCACTTTAGTGTGCTGTTGGTGTGACTCTTGCCTGTGTCGTCCCCCCACCCTCACCTCCACCCGTGCAGCGCATCGTTTGACTCCACGGTGCGACTGTGGGACGTGGAGCGCGGCGTCTGCATTCACACGCTGACGAAGCACCAGGAGCCCGTCTATAGCGTGGCCTTCAGCCCCGACGGCAAACACCTGGCCAGCGGCTCCTTCGACAAGTGCGTCCACATCTGGAACACCACGGTAGGTGTCCCGCCGGGTCGGAAACCGTTTCAGACGGCAGCCTACAGGGTTTATTTGTTTATTTTAATTTTTTTGTGTGGTTCCAGAGCGGGGCTTTGGTGCACAGCTACCGGGGCACCGGGGGCATTTTCGAAGTGTGCTGGAACAGCACCGGGGATAAAGTCGGCGCCAGCGCGTCGGACGGTTCGGTACGTGGTGATAACACGCACAACCTTTGTGTTTTCTTTTGAGGGGGAAAAAAACTTCCACGTGTTGCTTGAAACATGTTTTTTTTTTTTTTTTTTTTAATACCTCCCGGTTCTTTCCTCTTCAGGTTTGCGTTCTCGATCTCCGAAAATAGCGGCTCCGAAACAACGACGACGACGACGAATCCCGGAGCGTGCAGGAATCGCCTTCTTCTGACATCCACGGACGCACAACCCTCGCTGGAGAAAAGCTGTAAAGGTGCACTGAGGAAACAAAAAAAAACTTAAAAAAAAAAAAAAAAACTCTCCCAGAAGTGAAACCAGACGACGGCACCGGCACGAGCACACACCTGAACTCAGTGCACGTTACAGTTCGCCGACGTGCGGTGTTTTATGAAGAGACGGAAACTGGCCTAGGAATCCCCCGGACCTGGACTCGGCTCCTCCTAATGAGGACGTGCTGCGACCCCCGCGGGCCTCGGGTCCAGCTGTGATCGGGTGGAAACGCAGAGATGAGCTGGGTTGTTTTTTTTTTTTGTTTTTTGTTTTTTATGGAGAGAGAGAGAGAGACGTGATAATGGGAGGCAGGTGTTCAGCGAAAGGAAAGATTTATGAATCCTCCGAGGAAACGTTACTTCACGTCCAAGCGAATCAGCGAGCAACGGGATGAAAGGAACCCACGCCATCATGTTTTCCACACATGGACGTCTGAATGTGCCGCTTCCAGTAGTTCTGGTTTTTTTTTTTTTTTTTTAATTTTTGCTTTAACATCAGGTCAGCAACGGAAAACGCTGCCAGTTTAACAGCCCGAAACCCCCCAGAATGACCCGCTCGGCTCACCTGAGATTTAAAAAAAAAACAAAAAAAACAAAAAAAAACTGTCATTTTGTGGAAAAAGATGTGAAAAGTGTGGTTTACAAAGAGAATTTTCTCCCACGTTGGATGTAAATTTCACGAATGTAAAGCTATGTAAATTAGATTAATACACAGACTTATATACTGTGTATATATAAATGTTTATATACAGTCCACTTTATTGCCATCTACAGGGGCTCTTTAATAACTAGAGCTGCCACATCTTTGCTGTCATTTGGAGCATTTTTAACAAAGTGCATGTCTCGGCTTCTTTTAATACAATCTTTATAAACTCTGCCAGCTGCATCTGATGTATCAAGTTTCTTTTGTTTTTGTTTTTTTTTTTTCCTGTTTCACCAACGAGTTACAGATGGCGACGAGACGCGTATTGACCAGCCTCACTTTGCTCTATCGATTTTTGGAGGAAGTGAGCACCTCATTGGCTCCGTTCGGGGTGTTATCTTGTCAACAAAACGGGAGTTTGGCAGTCATCCGTGTTGCTGCCGCCGCTTCGTTTGTCGTGGGCGCCGCCGGACCCGCCATCGAACCCGCCACCAGACCCGGAGAGGAAAAAACAAGGGTCGCTGCAGTTTGATTCCCGTCACCATGGTTTCTCTTTGGCACTTTCTCCTCCGATCAGGCTGCTTGAGCGTTCACGTTCGAGTTTATCCGGAGTTTGGAGTGTTTTATATTTTGTTTTTTTAAAAATGCTAAAGTCCTGCTGTCGCTCAGAAAACAAAGAAAATAAAGAGCTGGAACCGGGCTCGAACTCTCCTGCTGATCAGAGGCCTGTACCACGAAGCAGGATCGCTATTTCAGCTCGAGATTTTTCCACATTCATCTTTTAGCAAAGCGTATCGCCATGGCAACCCGCGTTGGAAGCCTCCAGCTTCCCTGGTGAAATTTGAGCTTAAAAAAAACATCGTGTAATTTCCAGCCAATACATTTTCATAAAAAGATGGAAAAAAAGACAAAAGTGTACTTTGTTTTGTTTTTCTGTTTCTCAGAATCTAAACTGTTTATCTTTTACTAAAAAGCATCTACATGAGAAAAAGCTCTCATTTGAGGTCAAAAAACATCTAAATATTACCTTAAAACCTGGTGTTGTTGAATCCAGAACAATTAAAAGTAGCCTTTTAATAAAATCTGTTCCTGAATTGAGATTTTCCACTTTCTCATACAAAATACTTTCTAAACTGCATCAAACTTTGATGATTTGTTAATATTTATGTTCACATCCATTTTAAAAATGAAAAAAGTTCAAAGTCGAACCACTGTACAGCTAAATCCCACTTTTTAAAAAAAAAAAAATTAACATTTTACAGCTTTAATAACCAGAATACGTTTGGATGTTTAAAACAAACCAACTTGACTGGTTTGAAGGGTTATTTATGTTTATTTTGTATTTTACAGAGTTGAATATGACAGAATGAGAAAAACATTTTCAAATAGTACAAGAACACATCTGAAACACACTAATTTAATAAAAAATACACTGTTCAGACCTCCAGATTTCACTGCAGTCACATTCATACATTCGCTCAGCTTCATCTTCTAAAGACGTTTCTAATTAGCAGTTTCACCTCCACGTTCGTGATTTGTCATCCACGCCTTTTACACAAACACGTCCAGACTTGGAAAAGCTCACGCTGAGCTGATGATTAAAAGACGTCCTGGGGATGCTGAACCTGCTTCGTGGTACCGGCCCCAGACTCGGTCAGAGCTTAAAAAAAAAACGTTTGTGGATCGAGGTTCAACAGTTTTTGTTTACTGGGATCTAAAGTACCAAAAAAAAAAAAAAAACTTTACCTGCCACAACTTGATTCTACCTTCTTATTTTTTTTTTTTCTCTGATCCTGTTCACTCTTCAGTTTCTGCTACGACATAAAGTGCACTTTTTGTATCTGTTGGTTCTGCGAAATGTCCAGATTTTGTTGCAAGTGAAGGTCCAGCTTTTGTCTTTTCTCTTTATGACTTTAATAATTGGATTCTAATGGGTCTTGCTTTGCTTTCTCACTTCTTTTTAATAATTTTTTTTATTTCCGAGAGCCATTATTGTCTGTGTCAGACTGAGATTTGGGTTGGTGGTCATGATTGGGATGTTTAAGGAACCCAGTATGGGACGGTTTCTCTTGTACGCCCTGGTCCAGGGTGCCGTCTCCCGTTTCCAAGACAACACTTTGAAGTCATTCAGTGTCTCAAATAAATTGCTCTATTTTGATATCAGAAAACATCTGCCTTCATGTGTTTTTTTCTGTTTCAGCACATTATTAAGAAGACTTAAAACAAATCAGTGCAATAATACAAAAGGAGCCAGCTGGAATAAAATAATTTTGCTTATAAAATACACCGACTAGCTTATTAGATGTGTAGTGTCTTGGGAAGTTGAGGACAAAGGTGCAACTTTTGCATCTAAATTTTTTTTTTTTTTAAAGAAATGTTTCCTTGACTTGCCTTTCTGCTATGCTTGTACTTTTAAAAATATTTAGGAAGTCAAACAAAAAAAGGTTCCCACTTGAGTGTAGCTCCAGCTACAGAAACCTCAAGCATTGGCTACGGGAGGTCGGGAGAAGTAACGTAAAGGCGGCTGAAGTGCTGAAAAGTGGAGGCGGCCGTCGGCGGGCGCGGCGCTAGCGCCTCACAGAGCTCTCCAAGGATTCTCCGTCAGCCTCTACATCCTCATAGTCTCGTAGCTCGCTGGAAATGTGGATTTCAACTGTACTAGACTCTGAACCTAGCAAGACAAAATAGGGGAGGGGGGGGGGTGGGAGATTACTGGGTGCTCCTGCACACGTTTGATAGCAAAATATCTTGCAAAATTTGAATTTGATTCAGAAGCCTCTTTTTGGGGCTGTTGACAAACACAAAAGGCTATTTTAAATAAAATCAAAAATGAAAACCATGAGTGTTTTACAAGAATAACTTTATTGTTTTGTTTTTGTTTTTTTTATAGGTGTATTTGTCACGCCAGAGATGACAAAAACAGTGAAACAGTCCTTACATGGTACACAAACAAAAGTTTGACTTGATTTGTAAATGAAAATCACAGTTTTTTTTTTTTTTTTTAAATGTACATAAATATAAACTCTGGTGCCAGTTGAGTTACATCCAGTCTGATTTCACAAATGATAAATCTTACTAAGGTTTAAATAGTTTATCCTTAGCAAAAACAAAAAACCAAGAATATAAAGATTTATCGCAAAAAAACGTATCTCTGAGCCTATTTTTCTTCTGCATTTTTTTTCACAGCTTTTCCTCCGATTATCTGTAAATAATTACGAGCGTGGCACCCGGGTAAAACTTGCACAAAGAGCAAGCGCGTCCGTTCATTATTTTCATTATTGCTTCCCTTCCGGCGCCCTTTAAAAAATACTTTTCAAGATGGATTGCAGAGGCTTTTTTTAATTTTAGTTGTATAAATATGTTCTGATAAATCGATCCTGATCAATCACCAGCCCTGATACACCGGAGAGCTGTTCGCGCCGCCGGAAAGCCAGTTACCTTCTGAGAGAACACTGATGGCGTCGGAGTGGTTCTGCCCGTTTCCCAGCAGGCTTTTCTGGGCCTCCTGGACGTGACTCTGGTAGAGCAGAGTGGTTCCCACCACCGGGTTTGGGCTGGTTGTGTTGGGCACCGAGGTGGAGCCGGAGTCCCAGGGCAGCTCCCTGGTGCGCTCCAGGCTGAGGTCCACGTCCAAGCCCGTCCAGCCGTGGAAGGCCAGGGTGTTGAGGAAGGCCTGCATGGGGTTCAGGATGCCCTGAAAGAGGGAGAGCCAAGAATAAATGAAGGTTTGAGCCTCTTTATGCAGATGTTTGTTTGTTTGTTTGTTTAAACCCACCATTATAAACCACGTGGTGAGGGCTGCGTTCCTGATGTCCCTGAATCTGCTGTCACTCATATCCAGCTGCATCTCCAGGTAGAAGAGGAGCCCCTCGTTGATGAGGTTTGGTGCCCAGCTGCAATTCAAAAACAAAAATTAAAAAGTGCCGAACATCTGCAGAGGTTTTGTGACGTTATCTCACAAACAGAAGAGAAACAAATAACACAACCCACCAACAAAAACACAAAACACACTGCTTTAAGTTTTAGCTACATGACAGATTTAACAAATGTGAACATTTGGAAAATTAGACCCTCCTTCCTGCAGTAAAGCACGGTAGTGGTGTAGTCATGCTGTGGGGATGCTGTCGCCCACTGAGCTGGAATAAAATATATATATTTTTTTACCTTTTCTCATGAAATGATTGTAAATGAAAGAGGAATATTTCTGTACAGAAAATGATTCTAACTTTACCAAATAAGAAGCTTACCAAGACTTACCTATGGTGAGAAACCTGAGGAATGACGTGTGATCTACATTTTAATATTTCAATAATACTGAAAACTGCATCATGTGACATTTTTGTTTCGTTTGTCTCGACTATCTGAAGAAAACGCACCATGTTTTCCATCTTTTCTCACTTTTGCCACCAGCGACGCTTGTTGTACGTTTCTTAGCTTGTTGTTGATTGTTAGCGCTTTTATTTCGAGGTGTTGTGACTTGGGTGTAAAAAAACTTTTTTTTTTTTTCTAAATTAAGACCCATCTGCAGCTCCGGTCTCAGGTGTTTCAGTTAAAAAAAAAAGACCTGGATCACACATGCAGCTGCATGAACTGAAGAAAAACATGTTTTAAAGTAGCGAGCAATTCGTCTTAAACTGAAGTTAAAGGTTAGACAGGAGGTGTTTTTCTGAACCTTTATTTAAAAACTTTTTTTTAACCTGAATTTACCTCTTTATACATTGATAACAAAAAGCAGCACAGAGAATTGCTTTTACTTTTTACTGTTTTTTCCAACATCTCCAACCCAACTTTAAAAAAAACAAAACAAACTATTTTAAACCAATTTATAATCAACCAGAAGATATTAATAGTGAGATTTAAAATCTTGGGTCCCTAAATGTTGCAGCTGCATAAAAATATCAAACTCAAAGGAGATAAAACTTGAGAGACAGAAACAATTACCAGAAAGGTGCAAAAAATAAAAAAATAAAACTTCCACATACCCACAAAAAAAACAGATTTCCAATAAATTTCTATCAAAAACTGCATCTATGGTGATCTTTACTATTACACAGCTCTGCAGTGACCTCAAATATTTTCTGAAAATAGTGTTTAATTTGCATGTTTTGACATAAAAGTTTTACGAACCGACGAATGAAACTCACCAAACAAAGAAGACCAGCATTATTTTAAAGAAGCGTATTTTTATCTCGTTGGCCAGCCGCCTCTCGTTCTCCGTGTAGATTCCCTGCCGTCCTTTGAGCAAAGACGTCACTGCGGACAGAGACGAGAGAGAGAGACGCTCGTTTCCTCCTGGACACACCTGCACGATCGTGGCGGAAGGTCAAACCCACCTGCAGAGATGGTCCGGCTGAAGAAGATGGGGTTGGCCGTGAGGACGAGCAGCATCGGCGCGTAGGTGGTCACGTAGTGGGGGATTGCGTGCTGGAGGCCCTGCTCGCAGCTGCACAAAAGTGGAATAATTAATTCAGCGTCTGAAAATCAGAACTTAATAATCCAGAACTGAGCCGCTTATTGGCCAGCCCTAATCAGAAATGTTTGAATCACATGAAAAAACACTTGCTGAGTGTTAGAAATGGAGTTTACTCTGCATGCCTTTAATGAATTATCCTCATATTTGCCAGGCCTATTTTTCACTTTTTTTCTTTTTGTCTGCATATATTTTAATGGTTAGTACCATGATTTGGTAAATCCTTTACCTAAACCATCAATGTGAAACGCAAAAGTTGACAAAAAAAGACAAGACAGTGAAGAGTTCGGTGTGTGTAGTGTGGTGATGACTGTAGTGTTTATGTGATGTGTCTTTTTTCACTTTTTTTTTTTTTTGCCTCACGTCTGACCCAAAGTAGATGGATCATATAGGAGGTGTCCAAAGTCGGTCCTCGAGGGCCGGAGTCCTGCAGGTTTTAGATGTTTCCCTGCTTCATCACACCCTGATATAAGTGACAGAGTCATAAACAGACCCTGAGGACATACTGATGATGACCATTACTTAGAATCAGGTGAGTTGATGCAGGGAAACATCTAAAACCTGCAGAAGGACCAGAACTGGACACCCCAGGATTATACCTTCACAAGTATAAGTGTGGTATGTTTAATCTTGCCCTCAAAGAGATGAAAGATCACTATACATTCATTTGGAAGTCAGAAGAAAATGTACAAAAAATCCTATGAATCTAATGATAGCAGCAAATGTCATTTAGGAATTAGTAAAGTAATATTTGATTTCTAACTGTGCAAAAGTAGATGCTAACAAAGTGAACTTGAGCAGTTTTACAGATGTTTTAACACAAGTATGTCCAGGAGGAACCGCTGAAGCTGCCATTTGATCTTTCCCAGCTAGACTGGAAAACTAATGTTATTTAACTGATATATAGTTCTTCACTTCATCCAAATACAACTGGTTTTGACTTATTTTGAAACTTATTTCCTTGTAGATAAAAAAAAAAAAAAGGTGGTTATGTTTGGTACAAAACCTTCAGCTGAGCTCCTTCCCCTTTATTTCAGTATGTTAGATGTTGGTGCTTCCTCGGGTGGGGATGGATCGCCTGTACCCAAAAGTACCCTCTACAGGTGCTGAGGTAAATAAATAAGGTGTTGATGTGTTTTCTTACTCAGATATGGATGGGTAGTAGAGCATGGCCACTCCTTCCACGCACAGCAGCACAGCCAGACCCCATGTGATCATGTGGTAGAGGACAATGGTGCTGATGGAGGGTGGGGGGGTGGAGGGTGGATAAACAAGTCATGAGACTTGTGCTGAAGCTCTTTACTGAACACAAATGAAAAGCTTGCATCACAACATCAGACCATCCACAAAAGTGGCAGAAAACGGTGGAGCTTGGCGCTTCACCAGGCGCCGAGGTGGTGAGAGGTCACGGGTGAAAAATGAGGCTGAACGAACCTGATCCCCGCAGAGGTCTTCACCACCAGGAAGACGTCGACTGCGTAACAAAAGGTCCACCAGAAAGAGGCGCTGAAAAACAACTGGATCCACATCTGCAACACACGGATCAGATGAGACGGGTCACGAGTGTCACAGCTCTTATCATCGGTCAAAAATGATCCATTGCAACGGATAATTCACAGTGTGGTGTGCACGTGTCTGCCCCCCCAGCCCCAACCGTAACATCTGGATCACAAGAACAAAGTCAGATCTCTTGTAATCTGACATTCACAACCACGCGAGGTCACACCTTACCGCGCTGCCGACGCAGAACACCTCCGGCACCACGTCCGTGTTGTTGGCCACCGAGATCCTGTCCACGACGTCCGGCAGGCCCAGCCAGACGGACGATCTGACGATGATACCTGAAACGAGGATGGAGGGGAGGAAGAGGAACGGGCGCCAGGAAAAGCAAACACCTTAGCAGGAAAAAAACAATAAAATGAGTCTGGCTTTCATTAACGTTTAAACACATCAGATTTCTTTTTTTAGCCCGCGTTATGAAGTGCTTGAATTAATTACTTTCAGTCAGGGAGTCCTTTTAATGGCAGCTTTGCATCATGGAAATCTGAGCTTCCAGCGGGTGATTTTTTTAATAGGGGTGTTTCCATTTCCTCCACCAAACTGGAAAGAAAAACGGGAGCTCTCCTGGCGACACGCTGTTCTGCGTTTCGTTTTGAATTGTGTCATCGGCGTGCTTCAAGCTGTTAGGCCTGCAGTGGGGAATGAATGTGTCCGGAGATGGAAACACATGACTTCACCTGCTCACCGGGAGCAGGTCAAAGGTCAGAGAGAGATCCCCCACCTCACAAGTTCCTGGGTTTTTGGATGCTTTAAAAGTCATGCCGCATTCAAATCATCCTATATACAGTTACATCAAGAGAATCGTGGTTTATTTATTTATTTATTTCGGATGCAAACCTCTGGATTCTAAGATTTTCTTTTTCTTATGATCAAAAAGTTCAGATGCATATTTTTTCTTCTTTTTTTTTCATTTGCATGC
Organism: Zenarchopterus dispar; assembly: GCA_028564865.1. Lineage (NCBI taxonomy): Eukaryota > Metazoa > Chordata > Actinopteri > Beloniformes > Zenarchopteridae > Zenarchopterus > Zenarchopterus dispar. Next base: position 12,336,871 of record JAOWBL010000014.1, on the reverse strand, counting down.
GTCTTACTTAACAGTTTTTATTTAGCTGCGTGAAAAACGGTGCAACAAAAGGGTTAAAAGAAAGTATTTGCGTGCGTAATTGCGCTCAGAGCGCAGCACCACGCGGCGAGATCCGCCACTGGTAAAAAAAAAAAAAAAAAGTAGGTCAACGTCATCAGGGTTTTTTTTTTTCCCTCACCTGCGCATCCCAGTATGTCACATATACTGATGATGAAGAGTATCCTGGAGGAGGAAGCGGGCCTCGGCAGAGGATACTGCCCGAGCCTCCGGTATCCTTTGCGCTTCGGTAAAATCTGCAGGACGGCAAACACGAGGCTCAGGGCGGCGCTTCCCAGACTGAGAGCCGCGAACAGTCCCGGCTGGAAGTTGACCACGAAGTCCGTGGCCGCGTCTCGGTTCGGGCAGCAGAACGTCTCCAGCCGTGGGGAGGCCATGGCGGACTGCCGGAACGATCTGGAGACGCGGTCGGGAGAAACGAGAAAGGAGAAAGGAAGAGGAGAGAGGAGGAAGTGCCCGAGTCCATGAGGCAGCTCTCCGACAAATCACGGGGTTGAATCATCATGTGCTTCCATTTAATCCCCGAAGTTGTAGCTTAACTCTTCCACACAATGCGAGAAACCGACAAAGGACTGTTGTGTGAAGGAGAGTGACTGTCAGGGGGTCTTTACTTTTACTTCTGATTGGCTTATGAACAATTATTCACAATAGAAGTCTCCCCCAGAAGCTCAAAAGTATGTGGACAGTTGGCTACAAAGGCTCAACTGACTACATTTGGTGCATTTCTCCAAATTACTGGAAGTAAAGGTTATTAAAAAAAAAAGGTCCAGAGGTGATATCTGGTGTTTGTGTTGCCAGTTAGGAGGTTTTGGTCTGAAGCTACCGATGAAGCCGAAGGAGAAATTAATCTGTAGAAAAAAGAAGAAAAAAATACAAAACAAAAACATAAATGTATAAAAGAGGCAGAAAAAGCACTAAATGTGGCCAACTCAAAGGTTTAAAGTCTGATGAGCTCAAAAGCATCAAAATCAGATTAGTTGGAGAAATAAAATCAAGAAAAACTTTAATCGACATGATGAGAAGTTAAAAGTAGAAGGAGAAGAACAACTTATGATGAAAAGTGTCTCATCATGTGTAAAACACGGTGGCGGTGGTGTCATGGTACAGCTTCAGCCGATCTTTGAAAAATAAAGGACATATTTACAATTATGCCATTTTTAAAGAAGATTTTTTAAAAAATAAAATCCTCTTAAATTATCTCTGAAAATCAGATCTTTGTTCATTTTATTTCCAAAACTAATATGAAGCATGAAAATCAAACCTGAGTACAAGAGTAGCGTAAACTCAAACATAATAACTCTGATTTAAGACATAAACATTGTAGGTGCTCACAGGAACCAGACTTCATCTGTTTTTATAGACCGGCCTCCACACATACAGATGTTTAACATCTGGAAGCTGCACATCTCAGCCCAGGGGACGATTCTGTTGACCCGTCCACCAGCCCGGCCTCGGTGTCTGTCCGAGCTACTCCATAACCCCGACAGGTGTGGATAAGTTTATGTTGTCCTTATGATAAAAAAAAAGAAAAAGAAAAAGAAAAATAACAGCACGGCCTCGGTGCTGATCACAGATTAAGTGTCCTGTGCAAACTGGGCTTCAAGTTTAGACCCGAGAGCCTGTGCATCCACGTACTCTGGGTCACACTGCAACAATCAGAACATCTCGCTTTTAAACAATTTTCTGGGTTTTTCTGAGCGCCACTGAGCATCACCAAGTCGAACATGTTTGACACAAAAAGTGCGTCAGCTGGCAGAGAGTCCCGACCCGGCAGAGGTCACGGCGGCCGCCCCGTCTTGCTCGTCTGGCCTGAGATCTGAGACCAGAGCTGGACCTTTGAAACAAAGGACGAATGACCTCCAGAAAAACAGAGAGGCCATTCATTGGCGGTAGTCTAATCCACGCGCACCTTCCCAGACAAGGCCAGAAGTTAGCAGCGTGCCAAGCCTGCAGCCCGGTGCCAGGGATTAACGGTACCAGAGGGATACAGGGAGGACTGTTGAGTTCCTCTGAACATCTGCTCTCTGTGACTGCCCTCTGCTGGTTCACGAGGTTGTAACTCTAAAGAACTGGTATGACTGGTGCAGATCATTCGGGAACA
>JAOWBL010000014.1:12319203-12334613 GCA_028564865.1 Zenarchopterus dispar | reverse complement strand
TATATATATATATATATATATATATATATATATATATATATATATATATATATATATATACACACACACACATACATGTATACATACGTGTATATGTGTGTATATGTATGGTAGCATGAAGTGTTGTTTTTCTTTTGCATTTTTCACAGTTCCTGATTTAAATATCAATGAATTGCTGAAGTTCATTAACCTGAGTTAATAAAGGTTTTAGGTGAACTTAAGAACCCTCAGTTGTATTCTTTTTGACTCTGTGATGTACAATCGAAGTAAACTAGCTACATAGTAATGTTTTATTATGTGTAGTAAATATAACTTAATCGTGGTGAGTAAAATGAACCTGGTGTCAGTACATCTAACCCAATTTCTCAAAGGTAATTCAACGTAACTCTTTGATTTAGCATTTAAGTATTAAAATTTACTTAGATCTACTTAAAAAACATTTTTTGAGATTAACTGCATATTAATGCTCCAGCTTTGCCATAACCTAGTTAACTTAGTTAAGTAAATACAACATTTCATTTCTTGGGGTGTACTGACTGATTGTGCTCTGATACAAATCTGGACCTCTTTATTTTTTTTAAAATTATAATTATTATTATTCCTAAAACGACGGTTTCTCCAGTGCTGCACCTGATACTGTAGAGGACAGTTCCATCCTTGAAGATGCGCAGCAGCTTGTTGTCCGTGGTAACGTCATGGAAGTTGGCTCCCTTCTCGTTGGCGAAGAAGAGGTCGGGCTTCCAAATGGAGTCCAGCATGGACGGGTCCAGGTCCAGGGAGGAGTCCGGGTATTTGCTGTACGCCAGCCGAGGGTCATTCCACTTCTGCCGCAGGAAGATATTCACTCTGTAATCCTGCCGAGAACACAGGCGGATTTGCATATTTTGTTGCGTTTGGGTTATGAGAATGCATGTTGAGGCTGGGAGTCATTCCACGTTTTAATATTATATAACCTTATTTTTTAATGAGGTAAATGGAGAAATTACATTGGGAGATCTAAATATACATAAATATTCAAATGCATTAAGTATTGATTTAGCATCGATAAGATCAGACTAAAAGCTCTGAAGTTATGTGGAGTGATTATGACCTAATCTGAGCTGTAAATGTTATAGTTGCTGTAGTTATTTAACAAATTAAAATTCACATTTATAAAATATAATAAGCATTAAAAAACATAAAGTGTGAGAAATACTTTCATTAAAAATATTTTCGTCCATGCTGAATACTTTTGCTCATCTATGCATTTAGCTGCTACTTTTGATTCCACTTTGTTTTGTTTTGTTTTTAAAAAAAAATGAAAACAGAAAACATCTGCAACATCGTCCTGTAACGGAAAAACAGGACACATAACAAAACAGACAATGAGTAAAAAAAAAAAAAGGCTCAAAATACAAAACCATTTAGCAATTTTATCCCTTCATTACATCTGCTGTCATGATTTAGACCCTGTAACAAAAAAACAATTTTTTTTTCTCAAGTTTTACAAGGCCCGTGATATAATATAAGTAAATAATGAATTTATCGGCCCACTACTGTTAGCGGTATAAACCGAGTGTCTCAAAAGCTCGGTCGCTCAGAGTAATTGATATGTCATGATGATGACAAGCCCCGCGTGCTGTTTGACATCTCATCAGCGTATTGGCGGTTCCAAGTATTTTGCATGCCTGTCTAAAAAACTGTGTAATTCCCTGGCAGTCTCATGCCTTCCAGCTCCTGCGCCAATTAACATTTTCCATTTATTATCTAAGTAGTTATTATCAGTCATTATTCATTCTTTGATCCTGATTAGTTTCGCTGCACCCTCATAAGCTTTATGCCCCCCCCCCCACCCCCCTTTTTGGCAGCTGGATGCTTCCACGTGTCACATATTTCGCTTTAGCTTGTTGGGACTATATCCATCATTTATTGGCTACATCTTGAGCAAACATATGTTCGATGGGATGATAAGGGGAGAAACTGACATTTATTTGGATTTCCCGCCAATAGACTCCTTGATGATTAAAAAAAAAAAGCAAAAAAAAAAGCATGGGTTAATGCAAAAGTTAACAAGAAAGTATATCAGGCTGTGTAACAAGTCCAGAGAAGAGGTCAGGGCTTTAAAAGACACTCCACTCACCATTGTTGTTTCTGCTATAGAACCAAAGCTGTTGATAAATATGTTGCAGGTAACATTAACTGGTGGACCTGCGGGTTGAGGGATAGATAACACATTGACACATCGTATAAGGCAAAGATCAAGCAAAATGCCAGAGGAACTCACCATGGTTGTCTCTGTGACAGAGCCGAAGCTGTTGATAAAAATATTGCATGTAACGTTTACAGGGGGACCTGTGAAATGGAATGAAAATGACATGACAGGAAAAACCCTTAAAGCATAAGTATCAGCAAGGACGACAGCAGTGGGGGGGTGGGGAGGGGGTGGGGGGGGTTTCATCGGGAAATCTGGGTGAGTTGGCTGCTTCACTGTGTATTCAAACATGCATTGATACAACAAGCAGGATGAGTTTTTTTTTTTTTTTTTTTGATGGTGACAACTACAAGTGATGCTTTCAAAATCTATCGGAAAATCAGAGTTAACATCATGACTGGTCATGAATGCCATCTTGATGCTGTTACGTAACGGGGTCTTGTGTAATAATGTAGTTAATTTTTCAGGGGTTGACTCGCCGTACCAGATGTACGGCGAGTCCTAGACGAGTTCTAGACTCGCCTAGACTAGAGGATGCATGCACACACCATCGAAACGCATGCGATGAACAAGTGATTTAACCAAACAATTTACAGATCACAAGAAATCACCAGAAAATTAAATCTGTGGTTCAAGCCCTTTAAATGTGACTCTTTATACCAGGGGTGTCCAAAGTCGGTCCTCGAGGGCCGGAGTCCTGCAGGTTTTAGGTGTCTCCTTGCTTCATCACACCCTGATACAAGGGCTGTGTCATTAGCAGAGTTATTCAGACCTGGATCACAACCTGTTAATGACCATTAACTAGAATCAGGTGTGTTGGTGCAAGGAAACATCTAAAACCTGCAGGACTCTGGCCCTCGAGGACCGACTTTGGACACCCCTGCTTTGTACCATTATTGTCATCAATTAGCCTTCAATGGCATCAAACTGGATGAAAATCTCACATTTTGGAAACAATATTGGAATTTTTGGTAGAAAAATGTCAGCTGCAGCTTCATCTTACCAAATTAAAACATTTTCTCTGCAACTTATGCCTGCTCTGTTGGGTTCTGTCATCTCGCCTCCATTGACTGGCCAGGAAAGGCTTTCGTGACATGAAGAGTCACAGGAAGTTTTTTTTTTTTTTTTCTGCTGTAGCTTATAAGTGAAGTTGCAAGGCCTTTCCCGGTGCCCTTCCGCTGTTTTCCTCATCAATATTGCATGACACTTGGTATTAATATTTGCCTCCGTTTGTTGTCAGGTTGCTACATTTAACAGCAGAAGCAGAAAAACAAGGCGGTACCTCCTCACAACAAAGTCAGCGAGAAAATCTAGGTCACCCTTCTTCAAAGTACGACTAACAGGTTCACAACTGAAATCATCTGTATACGTCACTCTGTGCAATGGTGTTTGATTTCTGGGACGTAAAGACGGGAGTGTTCAAAGCATCTGGAATCAAAATCAAATAAAAGATAAGAGTGAGATAAGAAAGGGGCAGTTTTCTTCTTAGTACTGGTCAATCTTTATACTAAATGGAGGGTAAAGCTCTGCCAGGACATGTGTTTCTGAGTCCTCGAACCTCAACAAATCTCCCCTGAACCTGCCTGGAGTGGGTGTTTCACACTCAGTGACAGAAGCTGTGTGTGTCCTCAGCATCACAGGAACTCAGCAGCCTCCAGCACCGGCCACAGGGGAACCGTCCATAATTTGGCCTGTCATGGTGGCTTCGCTGTCTGCTGGGAGAACCAATCCTTTTTTTTTTGGTTTGTTTGTTTGTTACTCTGATATTTGAAGACCCCTCACTTCTGTTATTTAACAAATGTGGAGGTTCATGGTTTAGTTCAAGCCAGAAGGACACTTTAACTGCTCTGGACTGATGGTTCTCAGTGGGGAAAATGTTTTGTTTGGACTCTCAGAGGCAGTTATGTGGCTATTTGGGTTATACTGGTATGGAAATGAAGTGTGGAGTGTTAAAAAAAAAAACACAAGATGAGTCAACACAAACCTTTGAAATTCGGTCTTATTCGTGCATCATACCCGGACGTGCGGCCCATGAGTGAATCCAGGAAGTCTGATGGAGACATGTTGGAGGATGATCTGGAATCGTGCTCCTTGGCATCCACTCTGGATACATGTTTAGGGTTTTGAAAAAAAAAAGGGGGTTTGAAAGAAGTCACAGCTGAGAAATCAGGAGTTAAACCTCTCCTGTCGCCTAGCAGCTGCCTGGGAGGGATGGGCACGCACAGGAAAGCCAGAAAATGTGTTAATGCGCACACATGCAGGCTATCAGATGAGATTTCGACGTCGTGGGTATCTCCTCGAAGAGAGGATTAATCGGTTCATAATGCAAGATTTCAACAGAGATATAAAAGCATTTCACCATTTTTTCGTGCTAACACTACAGAAGCATTTTTGTGATGCCACAGGACCATAGACAATACTACCAATGCGTGCGTAAATATCACAACAGGGTCGCTGTAAAGACAAAAACTGCTTGTACGGATACATATTTTTTAACAAATATTTCAGCTTTTGAATAGCACTCAGAACAATTAACACCTGAAATATCAAATCAATCACAAGAGGCTTGTAAAATGTTGACTTACTTCTGTAAATATTGACCAAATCAGCGACTAACTTCAGACTGAAAAACTATATCGCTCCAAACAGATTGTTCCTTTAACTAAACCATCAAATAGCTTAAATAAATATATATTTCTCCAAACTTTAAGGAAAAGAAAAACGTGTTTTAAACCCCTGATATCCAATAGGCTAGGTTTGGTAAATAAATGACTTACCCGAAGTTGTTTGCCTCCAGGACACATGCAAATAAAGCTGCCAAAACCTTAATGAAGGAGTGATTCATTCCCGGTGGTTTCCCCATGTGCTCACTTTTCTATTTCTTCCATATGTTGACATCAGTCAAACACATTATCCAAACAGGGACATCGCTTTCTTCTTGACCAAGTCGATGACGCGTCGGCTGCCTTGTGCCACACAAAAATTCTGGAGACATTCCTCAACGCAGCCACGGATCATAGTTTAGTTTCACGAAACTGTGACTCCCAGAACCACGTCGCTCGGAGCGGAGGTGTGAGGAAACATGAGTCCCGGGTCCAGACGTCGAGGAGCTGCTGACTCCAGGACGCAGCTCTCCTCTGGCGCTGGCTGGGGGTCTAACAGCTCCCTCTGTGGAGACCACGCCGCTGGCCCGCGTCGTTACCTCGCTTTCAGGTGGGTGACTGTCAGAGAACAGGAGAGGAACGCCTTTTCTTCAGTTCAGCACTAGGACAGCTCCCGGCTGCTCTGCGCGCAAGCGCAAGGGTCTTTCGAAAAGTGGTGGACGTGAGTTGGGTTTTAATAAGTCTAATAAACGGGGATAGTTAGTCGTCAAAAAGGCTTTCAAACATCGTCTCTATCACGGTGACTGACGTGGTCATCTTTTTAAAGCTTGATTTAGTCTCACGAGAACGCAGAGAAACTCCCGGTGCGCGCCGCTGCTCTTCAGGTTTAACTGGCTTCTGGATTTTTCTGCTTTCCAGGTGTAATTTTGGAGAAAAAATTACATTTATTGCACATAATAGTCTAAACTGGAATCCTAGTAAAAAGAAAATGTCAAGAGTGCATGTTTCCAGGCAGCATGTCAGCTAGATTTCTGATCTATACCCCCCGTGGACGAATACTATGAGATTGATTGGTTTATATTTACTCAGTTATTGCTTCTTTTTTTTTTAATGTCATATCCGTGTTAGTTCAAAGCAACTGCAACCTCACAGATATGAGTGTAAACAAAGGACGCACCAGCGAGAAGCCGCTGGGAGTCTTTGGTACGCCAGTTGCCCTGGAAACAGATTTCCGAGGCACTTCAGTGAAAATGCTGAAAGGTTGGCCTCCCATAGCGAGACCGAAGAGAGCAGACTGACGCAGACGGCAGGAAATATACTTCCACGGTCAAGGAACTGAGGTTTATGGGTATTTCGGCTTAAATTCTACGTTTATGCGCCCGCGGTGCTGACACGGAGGTCGGGTGGGTGGGGGGTGGGGGTGGGGTGGGGGGTGGGGGGCTGGCAGCTTAAGAACGTGAGTGGGTTCAGAGGCTTTATGAATGACTCATTCCACATGAAACTACGGGCATGTGCTGTGGAGGAAACAGCTAAACTTAGTTAAAAAAAATAAAAATAAAACCATTCACATGGAGCCAAACACTCTGAGATCACCTTCTCCAACATCCCATCCTGACACCGACCCCCCACGCTTGGGGGCCATTTTAGACTTTAGTCGGATTCTTGGTCACATCATCTTGGTCCGATTCAGCCTGAAGGGGGGGGTCATCATCCTCCTTTAAATAGTTCAGACCAGTGACAAGTGTCAGATTGTATCTCATACTTGCAAATATGACTTTGTCTGCGAATTTGAAATCAGTGTGTCTACAGCCTTTTTGCATGTTTTCTTCTACAGAATGTTTGCCAGCATAAATACTTAATACCCCTGTTAATTATTTACCAAAAGTCTTTGCTTTTAATTAACAAACAAACTTTTCTTTGTCTTGTGAGGAGCTGCACTTGTCCCTCTTATATGTGGCCGGCTCCAGTGTCACCCTGTAGGGACCCAGGTGCTAAAATAATATCTATATATATATATATATATATATAAAAAGGAAATATTACTTTAATGAATACATTTCCAGCTGATCCCTAAAATTATCTCTGCACCCAATTCATTTCTTTCTCGTCTTTGAGACAGCTTGCAGCTGGAAAACCTGTGTAATGGCAGCCCAAAAGAGCCTCAATTGGCCATTAGTTTCAGTCAGAGAAGACTTCAGGCCAGGTGGGTCACATAATTAAAGAAGAACAAGTCAAAATCTGCCTGTTAATAAGGAGAGGGATGGCTGTGGCTCTGCCGCTCTCGCTCGCCGTGAAAGGACTGATTAAAAACAGAAACAGTCCTTTTGGCAACAAGTGCCTGTCTACTTCTGCGGCGCTATTAAAATCACAGGCTCAAGACGGGGAGATGCTTTATTTTACAGCTGCCCACACACAACAAAGATTGCTGGCTATGCCTGTTACTCTGTGGGTGGGGGGGTTGGGTGGTGTGGGGGTGGGGGGAATCAAGGCTTTTACATAATCGGGGTTTATTATGTTGTCCAAAAAAGATTTGCAGCGCTATTCTTAAATCAAAAAAGGGACTGGTGTGATCATGTGACCGCTCTGCTGTGATATTTGTTTTTTTTTTTCGGTGCTCGTTTAAACAGGGGGGGTCTTGCTATGGGGGTGCTCCTCGTCGGTATTTTGAGGGGTCGCGGGCTGACCGGAGAGCTCACCTGAAAACAGCAAGCAGGCTTTACCGGCCGGATGCTCGCGTGCACCGGACCGGAGACAATCGAGAGCCGCAGAGTATCCATTCCTCCATCGATTGCTTGCACCTTTATCCCGCTTAATGACTTTTTTGCTCCATTATTCAACTGGTGGTGCTGGTCTCGGGCCTAGCAGGGATACAGGAGCGCGTGGTGGGAGCTGTTTTGATGCCAGCGTGTTATAAAAAGAATGGGAAGGATTTAATGAAGGGAATCTTGAGGAGAAGGGAGGATTTGACAGCTCTCTTGTGCCAAAACACCCAACACAATTATCCTAAGCTCTGTCATAACAAAGTGAAGCTATTTTGTGGCTTCTACAAGATCAACTCTTTCAGATTATGCAGCAAGCACATCTCGGCTGAGTGCAGAAGCTTTGCGGACTCGTTCGTGGAAATACTTTTGGAGCTGGAGTCAGTTGAGGTGAATGCAAAAGAAAAAAAGGAAATGGTTGATAAGGATGCTGGTTCTCATAGGTCATGTCCTCCTCAGGTGAAGTGGAAGAGAGCGATGATGGTCTTCACCGCTGTCAATCAAAGCTTTTCCTTATCAGTGGGAGCACTGTGACAGCCACAGAGCGTTTCCTCATCACTGAGCACCGAAAACCCGCTGATCCTCAGTCTAGACCTCTCTGCCGCTCTGTCGCAGTGCATTCAGACAGCTAAAAGTTAAAAAAAAAAGAAAGAAAAAGCGATAACAATAATAACATCATGCTATGTTGCAGGATACATACATCATCTCGAGCTGTAACAACTCTGTCCACTTTGTTAAGCAATTACTCTTCAAGCGACAGCAAATCCATCATGTTCTTGTTCAGATCCACATGTCGGGACGCCTCCCCTGAGTTCCTCTTCCTGTGCAGTCACCCAGACCCTAAAAAGCACACATGCAATACTTTTTTTTCTTCTTTTTCTTCTTCTCAGCCAGCGTCTGCTCCATGTTGACACTAGCTCACAATTTATCTATTTCTAGCTCACGGGCTTGTCTTGCTGAGCTTTATCACCGGGGCTGTGCAGCTGTCAAGCTGATGCAATAATGGATTGAACACTGAATGTGATTCAATTGCTTAACTGGTTTCCATCAGCTTTTCCTTTCAGTGGAGCATAGATGTATGTTATGGGACCAATTACCCACAAGAGGGACGCCGGGAGAGCGGCGCTGCTTCTTTTTCATTTGCGGATTTATGGAAAAACGAATTTCACCACCTCAGAGTGCTATGCTGAATAATAATAATGTTTGCTGATTTCTTTTTTTTTTTTTTTTACATCTATGTGGCAGTCTTTACTATGTGGAGGGAAATAGTTGTAGGCGGTTAACAGACATCTTACCACATGTCAAAGCAGGTGGACCATTGGGATTCGTGCCACATGGTGTAGTATGTGCACGGACACATTCAAAGGCTCTCTCTCTGCCGGTGTGAGACATGTGGCGCTCGCACAAACACGGCTCCATGAAAGCGACAGGCGTTGCAGGCTGTCAAATTCAAAACCACATTAAAAATGACTAACCGTCACGCTCAAAACGATTCCAGTTGCATGCATGTCAGCAGTATGAAGCTGGAGAGGGTTTTGTCTGGGATTTCCATTCCCGGCAGAGCATTTACGCCTAAAAAAAAAACAGTCACAACATTTGGCTTCCAGCTCTTTGGCTGAGCTGGTGATTTCCAGTCTTCTCCATGATCAGGCGTCGGCGTTTCTTGACTGTTTTTGTGACGTGTGCTTTATCTCGCTCGTCGTGATGTTTGTGGTGTTCACAGCTGGACCGCAGCTGACATTTTCCCTCAAAAGGAGAGATCAATTAGGTGATAATCTGACATGTTGACTGAGATGAATGAGTCATTTCCCACGATTTGTACGTTAAATAGTGAATTGTAAACAAAAGGGGACAAGCATCCTTTCGTGAAAGTAATGTTATGCTTCAAATGAGCAGTCTTTGTAGAGTTTATGAAATCAAGACTTGATCTCACAATCCGCTCAAATCATCATCCGCTTTTTTTTTTTTTCCTGGTTTATATTTAGAAGACCTTGTATAACGTCATGAAAATGCTTCTGATGCCCTGAACTGAAGATGTCAGAGGTGAAAAATTACAACCATGTGGATTCTGCTTCCTCAAACGTTAAAAATGTCACTGATGTTTTGAAATCAAAGGTTATATCTCCCCTTAATCACTCGTCTTTATGAAAGGTCGAAAGGCTTATTGTAATTAATGGATTTTGAAGGAGGATTGTGAATGTACAATGTGAACACGCTTAATTAACAGAAGATAAAGCTGTGAAGTAGAAATGGCATTTTATTGTTTACTAGTGAGGAATTATCAAGAAACAACATTTACAAATGGACTTCCAGGTGGTTCAGACACTTCTCTGATACCTCAGAGGGCTAAACTGAAAAATAATTTGACCTAATTAAAAAAACTTGACCCTCTCTTTCATAGGTTCAAAGTAAACAACTCATAAACAAGAGAGCGCTTTTATTGTCACTTCAAATCTTCCTGGAAAAGGCAGAAGACAAACCTGTTGAGAAACACAAATGTTAACACTTCTGAGCCTCACTGAAACCCTGACTTCCTCCAGTGCTGGGTTTTAGTTTAATACCGAATGCAAAGTTATTTCTGAGCACATTGCCATGGGAACAGGGCTGCAACCACCTCCTCATCCAGTTGATTATTGTCTTCTTCAAAGGAGATTTTCCACCGTTCACTGAAATGAGAATCTCGAATACAAACAACACACTTCATATTGATGTTTTTTTTTGAAAATGTGAACTTCCTTTCATCGTGAAAAAAAAGTAAATTTCTTTGAAAAGTTCAGTCATGTCTGCTACCGTCAGGCGACGGAGCTGATGGAGATTAATCAGAGGGCTGAAACCAGGAGAGCGCTGTCACAGTCTTTTTTTTTTTTTTTTAACCTGGAAAATAACTTTCCAGAGGTTTCCAGGTTTGGCTGACGAGCCAACAAAAAAAAAAGCAGATAATTAGAGGAAAAGAAAAAGAAATAATGACATTAGTTTAATTCCATTATTCCGACTGTCTGCCACAAGGTCAAGCTCATTCTCAAATTTTAATTTGTATTTCTACATCAGCTCAGGGAGCTTATTTAGCACCTCTGCAGAGTGAGATTTATGAAGAGGAGTTGGAAGATAAAAATAAAGATGTTTTTAATTTACCATCCATCCATCTATCTATCTATCCAACAATTGGTATTCTTTGAGTCGTTGGTCAGGATTTGCTCCGTTATGAAAATGGTTTACACGTGTACAAGTCTCAGTGTCCATCATCGTCATTGTTCATCCCATCTTTCGCAGCGCTTTCCCCACTCCGGCACCATTATCACTTTGGACCCATTTTTAGAACACTGTGGGGCAGTAAACACAGTTTCCATGGCAACGTCACAGAGACACATTGATAAGCGGATTGGAGCGGCTGTATTTCTCTGTGGACGAGTGAAACCTCAAAAGCCGAGAGGAGGTTTCAGCTGGCGAGCACAATTAAATCACGGCCCCGCGCATCGGGCCGGCGTTTCATCCGAGGCGTCCACGTGAGCAGAGGAATCTGTTTGATTTGTCTTTGTGAGCGAGATAACCAACGGCTCTTATCTGGCGGTGCCATGAGCAGGCTCTGGCTCTGGCTCTGGTTCTGGCTCACCAGCCAGCCAGCCGGTGGGTCTGCTCGCGTGTCTGAGAGGATTTGCAAATGGGCGGCAATTTCCAATTAGATTTGACCTAACAAATGGATATATTGATCTGCTGCAGCCGCTCTCATCAAGCCGGGGAGAAGCAATCAGGCACTGTTTCGTTTGGCGTCAGTCGATACAGAACCGGCCCAAAAAAATCACTGTGAAGGAATTTTTAAAAACATCTGACCCAAATAATGAGAGTTCATGTTATCAGTTTGCTCACTTTTACAAGTCACAGCATTTAATGGCAAAATAGAAAGACAGAAAATACAGATGAGTCATGGTTTCTAACTTTTGAGACTGTTACAGAAGAAGGGCAGGAAGCAGATCTGGATGCAGGAAGAGACAGGAAGCAGATCTGGAGGTGATGAGTACAGAAAGCATGAAGAGCGAGGACATCAGAGGGGACGAAGGTCGAAGGATTCTGGACGTGAAGCTGCAAAACAGGAAAAAAAAAAGAGGAAGAGCAAAACCATGAAAGGAGGAGTGCAGTTATGAGGAAGTGAAAAAGCAAATGATCAGCTGTGGTGACTCCTAACAGGAAAAGACAAAAGACTCACTGTACATGTGATGAATATTTGAAGTTAACGTCTTTATGATATTTGATAAAACTTTTAAGATTTTTCAAATAGGAGAAGGAATAAATACATGTTATGAATATCAGAAAAAGTTTTTACTGGTCCTGAAAGGGCTGCACAGAAAGAGCTAAAACCGTGTGTTTCCCCAGAAAGCTAAAAGAAGCTGTATCAATATAGTTCAATAAATATCTGTAAACCAGAGGGCCAAATTTCTGAATAATATGTATGTGTCTTCTGACTGAAGCATTTGTCTGAGAAACTCTGACACGTCTATTAAGTACATTTGTCATTCTGCTGCTCCATCGAGCGTTGATCAATAAAGTGGGCCTCATTGATGAACCCGCTGCACCGGCGGGCTGATGGGTCTTTTTTCTAATGAAATGGAGCCCACGGGGGGGAAATAATAACACTTTACCGGCCCCTGCCAGTGATCCCGGTGCCTGTTTTTATGAAGATAGAGAGTGAGAACACACACATCCTGTGTGTTAAAAAAAAAAAGATCAATGGTACAGATGTGCACGGATAATTCCTGGTCTTAATTGTCATATCAGCTGATAAGAAACGTGGATCAAAACGGTGCCGGACGCTCAAATCAATGCAACAACTTCAGTGAGCCGCTGGTAAAATCACTGAAAATGGTTACCCTCTGTTACCAGGTTAGCAAAGACAAACCACCAACCCTTTCAAAGTGTAAAAAAAAAAAAAAAAGCCCAATTTCCCATGATGCAGAGCAGCTTCAGGCAACAGCACTACAAACATAAACACAGTGTACTGTAACAGCACAACTGCAGCTGCATGTAAATCATCTTAATCACACGCCGGCAAGTTGATTTACTGGGATAATAAAAGACGAGGAAGAACGCCTGTTTGTCTGTGTCACGTTTAAACAAATCCATAAATGTGGCGATCCCTCCGGTTCCCACCTCACCATGTACCCACTCCCCCGACCCCCCCACACCCCAGGCTGCTCCTACCAAACAGGGAAGTGTGGTGGGAGCTTCTGGGAGAGCTTGTTGATGAAATCCATTTAGCAAAAGAAGTAATCACAGCACTAATGGCTTCTCTGGGAATCATGTGATGTTTGTTGAAGTAAGCACAAAACACACACATGCATACACACACTGAGGGAACAAGATATATCACCATTTTGAGCTCATACAAACCTATAAATAAATGAATGAGATATGAGATGTGTTCTCGTTTCTAATTAGTATTGTGTTTGGGGGGGGGGAAGAAAAAAAAGACCCAGCAGGGAAATCATTGTTGGATGTTGTGATGCATTATTTCCACATAAAACACGAATTCACAAAACAAATATTCCCCGAACAGATATTGAAACTTATTCCTTCGGTGGATGGAGAGAGTGTCATATTTTTATTTATTTATTTTTTTAAAGGGGGAACATTCTCACGGTTTCATTTACAGAGGGAGGATGGAGAATAATCTGCAGCGAGAAAGTAATGAATTATTAAAAAATATATAATTAGTTTGGCAGCAGGTGGTTCTCCATGAAATGCCACCGTTAATGTTTTCAAGCGTCTAAATCCTGTAATAACCTCCATTTTCTGCACAGGCGTAATTGATACTTATCAGTCTTTTATTTTTTTTTATCTGTCACATTTTACAATTTGAACAATATTTTCTCTCTTTTCAATACTTTTGCTCATCACATTTTACTGGATTTGATATGGATTTCATTGTTTTCTTCAAATCTGATTTTCTCCATTAAAAACAGCTGATTGGTGAGAACGTTTCACAACCCAGCAAAGAAAAAAAAAAAAAAAAAAAAACCTCTTAGAAATCAGATTTATAGATTTGGAAAAAAAAAAAAAAAAGTGAATCTTAAAGAGTTCAAAAACGGACAAGTGCACGTGCACGTGCACACACAGGGGTCTACGTGCTCTCCTCCGTGACTCCTGGGAGTCGACAGGAGTGCAGCTGCTCGGAGGTGATACCATTCAAGTAACTTAAGTCGCCCGTTATCCAATAAATTCATAATTTCCCACAGGCAAATCTGAGCACATGACTTAATCTGTCGAATGACATAACGGGAGTCCAGGGAGGAATGTGGCTCTCAACGTTTGTGGCAAGAAAATCACGTTAAAGGCATTTGTTAATTGAAAACTCCCAGTTAATCTGCAGATAATTGTGCTGAATGGGTCTCCTGATTGTTTGGCTCCAATACAAAAATCCCTCGGTTTCATTTTTGTCTAATGTTCTGCTTTATGGAAGTAAACGACTTTTCAGAAACCGTCCTGACTTTCAGAGGGTCTCAACAAAAGGAGCCTCAAAGATGTTAAATAAAAACTTTATTAGCTACTGTAAAATCTTGACAAGTGAGCATAACTAAAAGATAAAAAACCCAACATTTACCTGCATGATGATATCCACCACATTCAAGTCTAGATTAAAGGATATAATTTACTTTCCTTTTTCAATTCTGTAATCTTCATTAGGCTATTTAGGATTTAAACTTAATATTTTTGTATGAGTTAAAAGGATAAACCTGCAGCATAAGTTGAAAACACTTTTATTGTTTTGCTCTGTCAGCATCCACGACATGAGGAACTTCCTTTTGTTCTTTCAAAATAAGACTTCACTGCTAATTTCACATCTGTCAGAACTTGTAGATCAGCTAATTAGACATGTTTTTTTCATTGTTTTTATGCAGCAGAGTTTACTTTCAGATCATAATATAGATACTATGGTCCACTAGATGGCAGCACAGCATTACAAGCTCAGCTTTGAATTGATTTTAGGATTTAAAACAATTTTTTTTAACTGTAATCTGTTCTCAACTAATGATGAGTACAGCGGGGGAGTTTAGCACATGTCAGTGAAGGCAACAGTTACATGTCAACAAATGTGTGTAACCCATCATGAACACCTTTGTGTCTGGATGTGATGGATTTATTTATTTAAATGAGGGATCCTGGAGGACCAGAGTTGCAGTGACCCAGTTATTCCTCGGGGCAGAGTCACAAGGGAGTGCACATCTGCTTCGTTTTCGCCACCCTTCAAACTACGGCCACTCCCAACTTCCTTTGTGCCAAACATCACCCCAGTTTGCAGACGCTCCGGCTTGTCACGGTCAACGTTTGGAGCTGTGGGCACGTCTAGCGCTATCTTGGTAACTTGAGGGGAGTCGAGGAGAAAGCTTTTGCAGATTTAGCACCCTCCTCGGCTCCCAGCTGCGCTCAGAGCTGTTTTGCGACTACCCTCTTCCTGGAGCCCCAAGGGCCATAAATCACATCAGTCCGGCGCTGAAGACGTGCTCATCACTCCCCTCAGCTCGCTGCTTTTGTCTCAGTCGTGTTTGCGAGGCCTGAGCCACAAAACATTTCCAATACACGCGTTTTGTTTTGTTAAACTCCATCAAGATGTGACCAGACAAACAAGTTGGAGGCTAAATTTAAAAGGAAACACTGACTAAGGAGACAAATATGCTTTGTCCTTAAGTGGCATGTTTTGGGCTTGTAGGCAGGACTTAGTTTAACAGACAAGCCGAACGGTTTAAATTCTGCTGAAGGCCCTTAGTGAACGGAGGTAAACAACATATTTCCTCCGTATTTTCCCTGAGATGGCTATGGAACAATATTTTCCACTTCTTTTCCACCGCTAAACCAGATGTTTTCTCA
>JAOWBL010000014.1:12269321-12319103 GCA_028564865.1 Zenarchopterus dispar | reverse complement strand
ATATATTAGTTGTATGTTGCTGGTAATTTTTGCTCCAACTCGCAGTGCATCACTTTAAAAGAAAAATGTGAATGCAACTACAGCTCTTTATTTGGGCCATGTGCTTTGGCATTCTGCCATTCCATCCCTGCAGGGCTGGATGGATGTCAGACTGTCAAGCCATGGGAGGTGTTACCTGCTGAGAATAGACCAGGTGAAAACTCCACAGTAAGACCACAAGCAGCAGAGCTTTATTAAGCACCACATGGTAATCTACACACTTCCCTTTCTGACATCACTTTACACCTACCTGAAAGGTGCACGTTAACGCAAGCTAATTGATTTGACTTTACTATTTTGCAAATAAAAAGTAAGGAGTTAAATAGCTGTGATATGTTTTTCATAACAAATACTACATTGTGAAAGAATTAAAGCTGAAAAGAATGTGAACTTGAAGAAAATTGTTCAAAATTAACACTTTACAGGAAAATAATAAAGAAAATCTATACTACTGGCACAGAAAAAAAGAAAAAAAAGGATATACTTCTTTGAGTACTGATTTTGGAACTGTGAGATGCGCATTTATGTTTATTTACTATTGGCAATGTGATGATAACAGATTTTTCATAGCCACAGAATCTTAATTGTGTCTTCATTGTCTTTCAGAGGCAAAGATTTAACCTAGTTTGAAAAACACTGAATTTTAAGTCAGTTTAAACACCCAATATATAATATCCTACACCATTCTTTCAGCTTTTTAGCATGTTGTAAAAAGTAAAAGTCAATGAGAGGGTGGATTATGATGCAATTTGTTTTATCAGTGTTTTCATGCATGTGTTGTGTGTCTCACACACAAGCATATAGACAAAGCAAGATTACAAGTTGCTCCCTATTTTTCATCATCGTCCAGAGATGTAAAATAAATAAATAAAAAAAAGACAACCCTTGTTTGCTCACACAAACAACAAAAAAGTCATTTTCTTTCCTTTCTAGATTTTACAGACATCCCATTTTATTCATTTGAACAGAAAGTGTTGAACACTGTGCAGGCAGAAATGTTTAGTTTTATTGAGGGGTTCAGAAAAGCAGTTATTATGTTCTTAGCACAAAGACAAAAAATGAAATAAATTAGAGGGGGTGGGGACGGAAGAGCTACAGCCCCTTTGGGAATGTTAAACAATTGATCAAGTCAGGCATTTACAACAGCAGAGCAGGTCGAAACACTTGTTTTCTTGCTCGAGTCCCAATTTTCATGTGTTAACATCTACACACACTGACATTTGAAGGTTACAATGCAACTTGTTTTTTTTAACAATTTGATTGGCAAAGCGCTCCATTACTCCACCATCTGTTCATCTTTTAATAAATATTAGAGAAATATGAAATGAAATGGTCAAAGCGATTTCATAGTATATAAACCGCTGATTAATATTGACCATGCCCATTGCATAGCTGATAAGCAACTTGAACATCACTTAAACAGATTGACTTGCAATCCATGACGAAGATTTGTGCATGCATGAAAAACTCATTTTTGGTTTGATCTTGATAGGCCTTGCATAACAGATTTTGTTATGACTATAAAACATGGTGGTAAGCACATTCTGAAAAGATGCACAAAATATAATAAGCTTAATCCATTATGCTGATCTAACTGTATACACAACAAGTTACAACAAGAAATGATGAGCTCTTGTTTGCAGCTGTTGGATGAAAAGGTGTTACAAATATTGATTATCATCCTCAGAGTTTATTATATTCACATGATGTATGTTCACACTATACATGTATATTTACTTTCCACATTCTGTTCAGACTGTTAAGTAAATGCCATTTATCTATCTGCCATTATCTATACCCTGTTTAGTAAAATCAGTGCATTGTCAATTGAGCTACTGCATTGTTATTTTATCTAATATACACAATGTATTCTTGATTTTGGGCCCATGACAATATATTTTAAACTGACCCTTACCAATCTCAGTTTTAAGATGGAGAGGGATTTTAAATTGGAAGCTGTTGTAAAGTCCTATTTTTAATAATTTAAGGCATTTGACAAAAGTAAAATTAATTCTTTCCAGGCAGCATTTTGCAACGCGGAGCCATGTGTTCATTTTTTCCCATTTGGATTACTGAAATGGACTTTATGTTGGAGTAAGTCAGTCCTTGGAGTCCAAAACTGGCACTCATAAAAGAGAGCACACCACCCCTCTCCAAGCTTTACTCCACTGGCTGCTTGTGTGTTATAGAGTTCATTTTTAAATTTTTATGTTTGTTTTGAAATGTTTAAATGATCTTGCCACACCTTACTTCTGAGCATCTTCAACTCTACTCACCTCAGGTCAGCTGACATGCTGCTCCTGCAGGTACCGAGGTCTAGGAGGAAGCTCAGAGGGGACAGAGTCTTCTTTATTGCTGCTCCCCAGCTGTGGAAAAAGCTGCATTAAGGAGACCCCTTCACTGTCCATTTTTAAAACCAGTCTTAAAACCCATATTCTTTGGCTTTCAACCTCAAATTATTCTTATACCATGTTTTTTATATATGTCTGATGTTTTTTTTAAATCTGCTTCATGTTTCTTACAGTCTCATAGTTCTTAGTATGTGCATCATTGTGTTTCAGCTGTCATTGTTTCAGCATGGTTTATAAATAAATTTTCTGTTTCCAACTGTAAAATTGTCAAGTCAATAAAATGAGTTAGTAATGCTAGCTCATCCCATGGTAACATTCTTTCATTTGAAATTTTGTCAGGGTATTAATTAAATGTTATTAAATGTTTTCTGAGCTTTATGAAATAAATTGAAAGCTTAACTTAGGCTGCCACAGTTTCATGATTTTATGTCAACCTACTTTAAACAACATTTGAGCAGTAGGGATGGAAGTATAGCACTGATTATAATCCAATTAAAATTCTATTAAACTTAGTTGACTATATATTTTTTGACACTGATTTAATTACGTTGCCCCCATCAGGTCAATCTAAGTAGACTACACACATATACATATACATAAACTCAGTACAAAAATAAGGGAATTTATGTTTGGTAGATGATTTATTTGTTGTAATAATGCTTCTTGTCAATAACTCTTATTCCTTTGGAAAACCTGTTTATATACCTTTTAAATGGTAACACATTTGTAAGGAATATGCATTTGTGGGATGACCAGCAGAGCTGAGATTGTGGGTTCTGCCCATGAAAAATTTACCAAATATCTGCAAATTTTGTCATTGACTGTCATTTGGTGGATTGGATTATTGAAGTTTGATAAAACAACATATACTGCCAATTTAACAATTTATCCATTAAATAAACAGGTGCCTCAGTAGCATTTGGAAGAACAGCCTGGCACTTCCTCCTCATTCTGGTCACCAGCCTGGTCACACACTACTGTGTAATGGCATCCCATTCTTCAACCAGAATTTGTTACAGTCAGCCACTGTTGTTGTGTTGGTCACTCTGGCATGAACAGAACCCCCATGCTGATCCCACAAGAGTTCAATGGGGTTGAGGTAGGGACTACTGGCAGATCATCCCATCCTCTCCTCTCCCACATTCTGGAGGTAGTCTTTCATGAACCCTGTTCTATGGGGGTGATAGTTATCATCTTGGAAGATAGAGTTTGGTCCCAGACTGTTGAGATATGGGATTGCCACTGGTTGCAGAATCTCATTTTGATATCTCTCTGCACTAAGATTGCCTCCAGTGATGACAAGCCTAGTTTTTCCAGTGAGGGAGTAGCCGCCCCACACCATCACACTTCCACCACCAAAAGATGTTACTCTATTTGGCAATTTTTTTCATGAGCAGAACCCACATACTCAGCTTTGCTGCTCATCCCAGAAATGCATGTCTATTACATATGTGGTACCATTTACAAGGGAAACAAATAAGCTTTATTGTCAAGAAGCATTGTTACAACAAAGAAATAATTATCAACTACTAATTCCCTTACTTTTTGTGCTATATATATATATATATATATATATATATATATATATATATATATATGTCTTTCTTTCTTTCTGTTGTCTTACTGATGTTTTCATAAAGTCATGGGTGTGCATGTGAGCTTATCTGCATGTCACATCGGTCTTAATGATGACACGCTGACAGATCTGACAGTCACCGTCCTCCTGGCGTGTTAAGAGGTTGCTATATCTGGTCGGTGGTGGGTGTATGTCTGCAGGACTGGAAGGGGGGGGGGGGCACACAGGATGGAGCTCAGTGGTGGGCTTGTCCTGGGCCTCCAGCCTGTGCACCGGAAGAGCAGAGCCATGGCTCACTGCTGTTCTGAATGGCCTCGGAGAGTCCAAGTGTGATGGACAGTCTTGGGCTGCACACACTGGTCCTTTTGTATCTCGGCTTCTTGGACTCCTTTTCTGCTCCATTTTTTCCCCCCTGTCTCTCACACAATGTCAGACACTTTCACACACCCATCCCCCCCCCCCCTCCATCCTCGTGATCTCGATGTGGCACTTCCAGCTTCTCCTGTAAGGACAGACATTGTCGTGACAAACAGTCACTAACTTGTCTGTGTTTCTCGCTATCTGCTTTTTCTTTTTCTCCGTGTTCTGTAACGAGAAAACGGCGAGTCGGAGACTCTTGAAGCAGCCCGAGTTGTGCCTGGGGAGTATTAGTCAGGAGCATGTGAAAGTCATTGGAGGGACCAATGTGATTTCCATTTACGAGGCTTCGTGCAGATCAAGTTTCGTTTATACTTGCCACATGGAACTGGGAAAAATGGAGACGATTCTTAGGGATGAAAGATCAAATTTTGTCATGCTTTTATGTTTAAAAAAAGGATGTTACAGAATATTTTATTTTGCTGGTCATTCGTACACTTCTTTTCTGTAACATATCGTTTTTAGATTGCTGTGAAATCCCTGTATGCTTGGCTGACTCTGTTTTACAGTTGTAAATAGCTCACAACTCACAAATTTTAAGTCCAAAACACTGATGAAATAATATAAAAAACAGAACATAAAGAAGACAATAAAAATACACACAAAAAATTACACTTATATAAAAACAGTGATTTACTGGAGAAACACACTGGTCTTTGCCGCTGATGGGCTGTCTGACGTTTGGTCTTTGGTCTCCAATATTTTCAGAATGTCAAAGTTTTTATTATTGTTTTATTTTGTAAAGTTTTAAGTAGAAGCAGTAGGTCTGTCTGTGCATCACTTTATTTATCAGTTGTGGGCGTATTAACCACCTAAGGCAAGGCGAGTTTATTTATATAGCACATTTCATGAATAAGATGATTCAAAGTGCTTTACATAAAAATATGAAAAAGTAGGGTTAGGGACATCAAATGCAGAATAAAGAATTAAAGAGACAGATAAAAGTTTAAAAAAAGAATAAAACAAATGAAATGCAAGAAGTAAAGGTTTTTGTTCATTGTGGGAGATTACTGAAATGCTGCAGTAAATGAAAATGTTTTCAACCTCGATTCAAAGTAACTGGGAGTTTCAGCAGCCCAGATGCATTCTGGGAGTTTGAAACTGCAGGTGAAGAGCATAAAAGCTGAACGCCGCCTCTTCGTGTGCTTACTCCATGTTAAACTTTATCCACGTAGAGTTGAGGTTAGGGTTAGGTTCACGCAGTTAGGATTAGGTTTACATTTTCTGTGTGATTTTATTTTTATTTTTATTTTTTTTAATGATTTCTACCTCAAACAATAATTTAACGCATGAAGCATATTTGTCTCATTAACAAAGAAAAAACAACTTCAAGGAGCAGCCCACAAAACCTAACTGACGTTTACATTGAATGGTTTGCAACAGCATCATTAGACTTAATATTTAACAATAAAGTGTGACTATTGATCTTTTACATGATTAATGGTATTTGTAAAAGTGATAGATTATTAATCCAGGCTGCCTCAAGAAAGAAAGAAAGTAAAAACAAACATTAAGTCATGGAGACAGGAAAGAATGAAGAGGTCACATGATGTCTGGTCTGACCTTGAAATCTTTACCGATCAAATCCGAGTTTACTTTGGTGCACACCAGCGGGCCCGTTCACTGCACAGAACCGTTTCATTTCCTGTCTGCCTTCATTGATGGAAATTAGGAGTGGAAAAGAAGCCGGTAGCGATTTTTGCTGATGGTTCCAAGCGGCTCAGTTCTTGGCCGAGGACTTGGATCAAAAGTTAAAACTCCATCCTGGATTTAGTGAAACATTAGGTACCTTGAGTTATTAGTTTTTGGGTATCACCCAGTAACTGACTCAGTGTTTTTACAGTGAAAGAGAGGGATATATATTACAAAAAAAAAGAAACTAAAGAAAACCAGCCTAAGCCTGGACGGATCAAAGGCGGTTCAGTCATGAGGAATTCATGCTAATCACAGTGATGTCTTATTAATCGCATTGGTAGCTTTTAAACTTACAATTTTTATGTTCAAGTTAAACAGCCTTGACAGAACCGGGCTCCGTGATGGGATGTACAGAAAGGATGTAACATCATCCCACTTGATATTTTAAAGCTTTTGTGGTTCTGGCTAGTTGCCCCGGTACCAATGCTTTATTTGCCTAAATGTTCAGATCCTGTCAAATCCACTCGGTGAAAACGGGCCGACTTGTTAAGATTCTCTCATTCATCTTTGAAAGTAAAAGGTTTTTATTTTGAAGGATAGTCCTGAATAATTTCTCCCCCCACATGACTGTTTCTGTCATTCTTGTGCCGGTAAATGTTGTGATGAATATAAACCCGAACCCATGGAAACATCTGAGCACTTCAAGGAACGTAAACATTGCTAAGAACGTCTGCCGTAGAACTGTGTAAACAGTCCTCGGCGGCCTGAAGAGGTCAACGTAAGCTGGGTTCGCTCTCGCATCCGTCACCGGACCAGAGTAACCCGACCGGATCATCTACACCGAGGCCGGCTCTTTATTCAAATCAGCTGTGTTTACTTAAAACCTTGGCTCTGTCCCGTGGAGCTCAGTCATCTTCAGATTCGTCGGACAAAAGTGGGCTGAAGCTGGTGACTGCTGTGGACACGCTCACTGAGTTGTGGTTAACCTGCTGCCATGGCAACGCACTGTTTATTTATTTTTTTTATAAAATCTCCCAGTATAACACAAATGGTCACAATGAGCCCTCTGAATGCAGAAGTATTGACTGAGCAGCAGTTTATCTATTTATTGTGTTTAATTCCCTTTACGATGGGTTGATATTTGAATCCGTCATCTTATGAGGCGCAGATGTGTGGTTTTGAACTTATCTTTTTCTTGCCAACCCTCCGACATGATTTCGGATCATTTTTATCAATTCTTATATGAAGGAGTCTGAGTGATGCTACCGGGTTTCTGGATGAACGGGTTCAAAATGCTTCATTTTCAGGGCGTAGGCGGGAGTTATGAACAGACACTGACCCGGTTGTCCTTTGACCCCGTAAAATCCCGTCGAACTCGCGCGGACCTGATCGGAAGAGCGCCGCGGCACGTTTGACGTGGAGCCATACTGGATGAGGCGGACCCATCTGGGTCACTGGGTCGCTCCCCTCGCGGTTAACTGCCATGGATTTCCGTTACGGTGCGGCAGACGCACGCCGCTCTGACCTGCTGGGTGTTCATTAGTGCCCTTTAAACATGTAGTGATGAACTGTCAAATGAAGCATGAAAGCTGTTGAGGTCAGGCGGCGGCGGCGGGCTGTTTCTGCAGGTGCTTTAGATCGTGATTACAGGCGCCTTTTTTGCATCTAAACATGGTTCCTGTTATGGAAGTTGTGGCTCATGTTGAATTTTTTTTTTCCCAGGTTGCTTTGAGTGCTGCATCAAGTGTCTAGGCGGGGTGCCCTACGCATCACTGGTGGCCACGATCCTCTGCTTCTCCGGCGTCGCCCTGTTTTGCGGATGTGGCCACGTGGCTCTCACCGGCACCGTGACCATCCTGGAAACCCACTTCTCCAAGGTCACGACTGATCACGCCATGCTCACCGATGTGTAAGTGACCTTCACGCTCGCTCACGAAGTTTGAAAACATGTGAAACGGACCAAAAAAAAAGAGGCAGCGATGAACTCTTTAGTCTCAGAGTAGGATTCATTACCCATCCTCTCTCAGGTATTCATCACAATAAAGATAAGTCCAAACAGATAACTCTTTTAATGTGGGGAGGGTATTTTTAGCCGTACTGATCCTTGAGAACAGTCCTAATATGGACCTGTCTTTTTTTTTTTTTTTTTTTTCCAGCTCATCCATTAGTCCAGACATTAAAACAAGAATGATATTCAACAGGGCTGCACATGTGTTTTATGTTGGGTGGGGGTGGGGGATGGGGGGGTACTCAGAGTGCACTGTTTCATTTAAGGAGTTCAGATGCAGTTTCCACAGACACGGGTCACCTGTTATCTCCACATTTGGGCTTACAGCCCTCTTTGCTTTTTTTATTTAAGAGGGGGTGAGCAATCAAGGTTTTTTTTTTTTTTTTTTTTAAATGTTTTAAGTGGTTCATGGAAAATGCAGTTCTTTATACGGCTGTTTTCCTCAGCAGGCATCTTTTAGGCCATGCTGGTACAACACAGTCCTTGACATTTTTAATGGTGTTATGCTGGAGACCGGAGCTGTTTTTAATCAGTCCCAGACCGGCCTCCACAACAAAGCTTCAACTGTGACACTGCTCTTTAACAGAATACAGCTGATGCAGTATGTCATCTATGGCATCGCTTCGTTTTTCTTCCTGTATGGGATCATTCTGCTTGCCGAGGGCTTTTACACAACGAGCGCTGTCAAGGAGCTGCACAGCGAGTTCAAGACCACCATCTGCGGACGCTGCATCAGTGGAATGGTATGTTCACACCACCGGTTTCCTTCACTGGAGCTTCATTAGTGGAGTAGGTTGGGAAGATGATCCGGGTTTTGTGCCGTTTCCCGTCTGCAGTTTGTGTTCCTCACGTACATCCTGGGCGTGGCCTGGCTCGGCGTGTTTGGCTTCTCCGCCGTGCCCGTCTTCCTCTTCTACAACATGTGGTCTACCTGCAATGCCATGAAGTCTCCGATGGCCAACCTCACAAACATCGACTCCATCTGTGTGGATGTTCGTCAGTACGGTAAGAGCGCCGAGCTTCAGCTGTCTTCGATGTCACGCCTAACCAGTAGCTTCTTCTTCGTAAACACCTTCGTGGCTTAGAACCAAAACAACACGGAAAATACAGAACAGGGCATGGTGAGAGTTGTTGCAGTTCCTCGACTGACCACTAGAGGCTCCAAAGCTAGTCAATCTCCATTGATCTCTATGGTAAAATGTCTAACTTTAGAGCAGAATTAAACATATTTACAACCGTTTTGGTCTCAGTTTGATTTCACACCCATGACAACTCTGAGGCAGGACAATTATTTTTTTAATAAACATATAAATGTAGTTCTAATATGATTGACAGTCGGCTCAGCCAATGCCTAGCATTCCCTCAACAGTAATCGTCATGCTACTCCACCTAGCAAAGCAACCAGCCGACTGTATGAACCCAGCATCAGTAATTTTTGATTTTTACTGGCGAGAACATGTTAAATGGTAAATCTCTGCTGGTGGCTCTGGAGATTTTTTTTGGCGGGGATCCTCTGAAGAAGCTGGTAGCCAAAGCTAACTTTGGTTAACAAATGTTTCTGTCGGCTTCCCGAGCAACACGACTGCTCCTTGTACGAAGTAAAATGGGCTCCAAAACGGCTTTTCAGAAACCAGTGGGTCACATGACCTAACGCTTTGTCCGTTGTTTTATATGGTCTGTGTTTAAAACCCATAAATTCCCTCACAAATTCACTCTTCCTCAAAATTATTTTTAAAGGTTGAGAAACGAAAAATTATCTAGTAATTCACAAGAAAAAGCCTGTTTTGATAGGACATTTTATGTAAATCAACATGAGCTAGAACACTGAAAAGATGCTTTTGTTTCACTACTAAATAACGCTTAATGGTTTATGGAAGTTTCTAACAAGACACCAGAGCAACTTGTGAAAGAGAAAAAGGTCAATATTGAAGAAGTTAAGACCAAGATATCTATGTGTCCGTCTGTCTTAGCTTATATTTTATCCTTTCTTTCATAACTCAGTTTGTAATACAGGCTTTCAACAAAACTTAGCTGGGATAACCCTCCTGACGTTTTATGGCTACTTCCACAGACTTTGTGGTGCATGTTTATGAAAATAAAACTGTCTTAATGTATGTGTGAAATCATCAAAATATCACTATCATTTCACAGTTTCTACTCTGTGAATTTGAACTCTAGTTTTAAGCTCAAAATTTGTGCTTAATAGCCACGAAAAGTGAACCTTTGAATTCTGCAGGAATTATCCCTTGGAACGCCACTCCAGGAAAGGCCTGTGGATATACGCTAGGTGACATCTGCAACACCAGTGAGGTGAGATGTTCCCACAAGCTTTTTAACGGGTACTGCGATGACTGTTTAAACTGAAAGTAAATGTCTTTTTTTCCTTTCTTTTTCTTACTTCCTTTAGTTCTACCTGTCTTATCATCTGTACATTGTCGCCTGTGCCGGTGCAGGAGCCACCGTAATCGCTCTGGTAAGCTCTTCCCCCGTTTCCCTCCGTCCTGTCCTGTCAGTCCATCTTTGCATGGTTTTGTATCAGATAATGTGTCAGATGCACCTCTTCTCATTCTTATACGGTTTACCACACCGAGGATGATAACGCACTAGATTCTCCTCATTTTCCTTTTTTACCATCTGCTTAGGTGCATATGACTCTCTGTTTCAGGATGGGTGGGACATTATTTTTCTTTTTTCAAATCTTTTTTTTAAACCATAAGCCCAGGATTATAAAAGGGAACTAAAATGGCTGTCAACATTTTACAGCTGAAAACTGACTTTAGTCACTTCACTAACTTGTGGTAATATTTGTGATGAGGTCACCGGCATGTGCTCTTACCACCTTCTCTGTTTTCTTCCACCAGCTGATCTACATGATGGCTACCACTTATAACTTTGCCGTTTTGAAGTTTAAGAGTCGGGAAGACTGCTGCACTAAGTTTTAAATTGGGTTTTAAGCGCACGGTACACACCATTTTACTGTGCTAAGTAGAGACAGTCGCCACTGACAACAGACTAAAAACCAGAGAATAGAAAAGTCAACATCTCTTCATTAGTAATCACGTGATGTGTAAATAGTTGGTTGTATGCTCCTTTTAGCATTTGGGATCCAGGGATTGTCTAAGGAAAACTATTGAAAAGTTATCCTCAGAGTGGGGTGGTGCTTCGTTGACTGGTTTGTTCTGCTTTAACTCGACACTTGCTTCTAGAGGTTTGTCACCATCAGATTTTACGGAAATGTGCACAAATAGAAAAATCCACGATCGTGTTATTTATATTTGTAATGTGTGAAGCTGGTTTTTGGATTGCAAAAAAAAATTTAAAAAAATAAATAAAAAGGCATCGACTGCACAAATAACTTGGGACGAAAACGGTATTTACCACGCGGCACCTTGCGCGAGCTTCCTGAGCTGAAACGCAAGTTTGTGCGGGAATTTCTGAGGCACTTTGAAAACAGCAAAAAAAAAAAATCACCTGTACTGCCACTGAAATGAGTCCACGTGGACGTCTGATGGCACCTGTTGTAGGTCTATGAAAGAACGCGTGGCAGTGGTGAAGTACGAGTGGCTAAGTGCCTTTTACCTTTCTCTATTTGTGCATTTTTAGTGCCAATCTTTAAACACAAAACCTGCAGTATTATATTTTCCTCACGGATTACAATCTAAACGTAACTAAATTTACTTTTTTCCACTGTTATTATGCTGATCTGTTTTGTATCGTAGACTTCAAAAGTAATTGCATCTCCCTGCAGTAGTCTAGCACACATGGAGGTTTAGGCCAGTACGAGGGTTATATTTCCACACGAGGCCCTAAGCCTCACTTTCACTTCATGTATTTTATAAAATGAAAAAGAATTTCTTCTATTTTAGTGTAGCATAATGTACATGTATTTTTTTCCAGTGACAGCTGATGCTGTTATAGCCTCAGCTATGAAGTTGTTTTGTTTCATTTGCATTTTATTTTTCTTTTTACTCTCTTTTCTCAAAGTGCCATTTAAAGAGCCATTTGTTAATTTTAACACTGAGCCTGCATGCTTACAGTTTACAGATTCTTCGATCTGTTTATAGTTACTACTTATATTTCATATATTTAATTTTCTCTTAAGTTTTACAAGACTGTAGCTTTTACTTTCTATATAAAATAAACAATCTTTGATTACAAAAGTACTCCTACCTGGTCTATTTCTTAAAGACGACGGTGTTTTATTTTCGAAATGGGTTCTGTGTGGAAGATGCCATAGGATGCCAAACGTCATGCTTCGCACTAACCTTCTTTTACAGCCGCTCAAAGCTTGCATGCACCACCTGTGGCTCTCCTCCATCTCTATCGTCTTGCCTTTAAAGTCTCATTTCTGTAGTACTCTCTGTAGAAAAGTTCCAACAATGATTGTAACTTTATGGTTACAATAACTGTAACAGTATTTCTTTTTTCTTTTTTTTTTGTCATGTGGGATATTTAAAAAAAAACAAAAAAAAACTTAACTGTATGTTCGTGTAAGTCTGTGATTTACACATTTGTAGGTCTGACTCCTGTAGCTTGCTTTGCATCTCTGACATGCTCACCGGCCATCCACCTGACCCTTCTCTTCCAGATCCACTTCCTCATGATTCTCTCAGCAAACTGGGCCTACCTTAAGGACGCCAGTCATATGCATGCCTACCAAGACATCAAAATGAAGGAAGAGCGGGAGCTGCAGGACATCACCTCACGCTCAAAGGAATGCCTCAATTCCTACACATAAGGATATTACGCCCTCGCATCCACACGTACACATTCCTAGTGACATGCACAGACACTGGCCAACCACTGTGGGCCTCCTGGACCAAGGCAACACTCAGCTTAAATAACCTGCCGACTGTGTGTACTATGCAGTACTAACCCAGCTCCTAACAAACTAATGCATCAGTGCTGCTTTCTGCACTAACTCGCCGAGTGTTTCAAAAGTGCGATGTAAAGGTTCCTTCATGCAGTTTGTGGTGTCCCTGATTGTGTTTTTTTTTTTTTCTTCTCGCCCTTTGTAGCCAGTTCTCGCTGGTTAATCTTAAAACATTGCACTATCCTTCATGGCGTTTTACAGTCTCGCTCTGGCTTTGTCTGAACACGAAAAGGTCCAAGTTGGTGTGTCAAGACTTTAATAACAGAAGATTGACGTTACCGTGACGTTCTGCATTGGTTACACGTTCTCCGTAACGCTTTTGAGTCCTCAATACAAAATAATTTTCTTCATTAAACACCTTGGTTAGCGGTCATGTGAGCGGATTTAATTGGTTTTGGAATCCAGTGATTCTCAACATTAATGGCCTACATTGACACTACCTCAGGTGTGCACAACGATTCAAAGCCCTTCTTTTATGTAAAACGGCAGTTATACGATTCACCTGTAATCCTGGGAACCAAGTACACCCCTCAGGAGCTCCTCTGCATCACAGTATTAGAGAATAAAACGATCGTAGCGAATAACGTGCTTGCTAAACGTGAACGCTGCCAATAATGAGACGTCACTATGGTCAGTACATTTAATGAAGAAATTTTGGTCCATTTGCATTTATTTAGACGAGAATATTTCAAATCTTGCCAATAAAAGAGGCCAACAGCTCTGATTTCTAATTCAGTCACTAGTGGTTGTGTATTGGAATATCTGTATAATATCACAAATGTTGAGTTTGAGATTTGTATAAAAAAGGAAAAAAAAAGAGAAAAGCTTCGCAATGTCCCATGTACATTGTATTTGAAATAG
This sequence comes from Zenarchopterus dispar, assembly GCA_028564865.1. Lineage (NCBI taxonomy): Eukaryota > Metazoa > Chordata > Actinopteri > Beloniformes > Zenarchopteridae > Zenarchopterus > Zenarchopterus dispar. Next base: position 12,305,343 of record JAOWBL010000014.1, on the reverse strand, counting down.
CAAAAGAGTTTGAGTTTCAACTAGTGAAGATTTGGTTATGTCAGGACTTTCTAGTGTTTTTGTCATTTTTAAGATGAAAACTTTTTTTTTTGTGTTAATTTTCTATATTGTTTTTCATGTGCAATTGTCATATTGAGATAATTACATATATAATCTTTCGTTTCTGTTAGTTACAGAGATAATTTGATGTTTGTTGCATGGAGACAACTGTTTCTGCAGTGACAAGTGATGGACGGTAACGTGTACTGACATCAGAAGTAGGCAGTGTTTGCCCTTTTCCTTTTTCTTTAACTAAATACAAGTTAACTTTTTTTTTATATAGCTGACTAGTTATCAATATTTGTAAGTTCTTTTCATCTTTTTAAAAGTATAGCTGCATTTTGTAAGAATGTCGAGGGCTTCCTCCTGACTTCCTGATTCCCTTTTTAAATTCAACCCAACAAACCGAATCGCACCGGTCGTCGAAATTGTACAGAGTAAGAAATTGTAAATTGAGCCAAAGTATGAATGCCAATGCTGCGCAGTGTATTAAACAGTCATTTTGTGACCTTGTTGTATGAAACTTGCATTAGTTCATGAAGCGTGGAGGACGGGTGTGCAGTGGCCGAGCGGAGAAATGACGGATGTATATTTGTGACGTCTTTGTGCTTCCTGTTGAATGAACCAAAAAGACAAAAGCGCTTCATCACCAGGAGGACATTAATCAACAAAACACACACTCCGTCCAACCGGAAACCCCTTTATGAAGCCACTCAACTTGCCTGGTGACTGTTTTTCTTAAAATAAATACAATTTAAAAAAAAAAAGAAAAGAAAACGTATGCTTGTTCTAATTTCTGAGATTCTTATAAAACAAATTTATTTGCACATTTGAAATAAATACACATTAAAAAGAAAAATCTTACAAACAGGAAGTGTTTCCCCCTTTTGAAAGATCACGGGTTTTCGGAGGTTTTTGTGATCTGGTGGAAAATCCGCTCACCAGAAATCATCGTCTTCCTTCGGGGAATATGCTGCAATGCTGGGAAAAGCAAATTGAATTAGTTCAAAAAACCCAGAACAACAATTAAATGTTATGAAAAGAGGATTATGTTGCCTTATGTGTTTATTAAACTTTATAAAAGATGCCAGCAAAGCTTCTATAATCACAAAATGCAAGTTATAAAGAAGTCATGAATATATTTTAATGAATGTGGCTTATTTAATGGTTTCAGGTTACCTTTCTTCTTTCTCCACAGACAAACTGTTTTCCTCTGGGGTCATTTGTCCTGCTTCCTCCTCCTAAGAGGAAGAAGAAAAAAACAAACTAGCAGCTGCTGTAAATCGAGAAGTTTTAGAGTCCTTCAGACAACCGTTGGCTGTAACTCACCTGCATACGCTGCGTCTCTCTTGACTCCAGGACCATTTTCATGTATTTTTCCAGTGGATTTTCACCTTTAGACTTCTCGCCGTGAGCATCTGCTTTGTCCATCGGACTTTTTTGCTCTTCATCCTCCTCCTCCTTAACTTCCGTTTCTTCTTCTTCTCTCGCCTGTTTTGACTGCTCCACTTCTTGTAAAAGCTGTTTATAGAGTCCATCAACACTCACGTCAGATGTTTTTTTTCCAGTATGCACAAATATTTCAAGTTTAGAACAAGGATTGTTACAAGAGACTTGCTCTACAGTAAATCCTACCGTTTCTTTCTCCAGTCGCTCAAACTCCTGCCGCTCTCGCTCTTTGGCTTCTTCTAGCTCCCTTTGCCTTCGTTCTTGTCTTTCTTTGCGCTCCTCTTCCCACCTTTGCTCCTCATCCACTTCCTCTTCCGCCCCAGCAGGTTCACCTGAAGTCTGTAGGACTTCTAGAGAGCATATCGAGATGCTTTAGAGCTCATTTATTGGGTGGAGTCTTTATTTTGGATAAAGATGTAGGAGAATACAATAGGACACACTGCCGGGTCGGAGTACAGTTAAAGATGACTGGTCTAGTCCTTTGGGGTCAACCAAGAGCACGGGTCATTACTGAGAGGACTAACGACTCACCCGTCAGATCCTGAAAGTCCTTTGGGTTTTCTGGGAGGTCCTGTGAGTGGGGGCCAGCGGGACGGTCAGGGGCCTCCTCAGAAAGAGGGACAGCAGTGTCCAGGAGAAGCTCTGGAATGTGGCCGGGCTCTGGAGAGAGACATGCACAAAGAGATCTTTTATGCTCCACCATAATGAAACCGGGCCAGAGAACCAGCACAGAATACATAATCAGCTGTCCTTCATCTTCACCATTGTGCAGGGATGCTGAAAGGACACTTTGGAGGCCAGTCACACACTCATTAAAAAAAGAAAGAAGAAAAAAAAAAGGAAGCCAACTCAAAAATCAAACCCTCCACACTGCATATGCAAGACTTTTTTTAACAATTAATGAGAAATAATTGCTTATTCAAACTGATCACATCTTTCTGCACCAATCACTTCATGCTCAGCAGGAACTGTGTATTATGCATACATGATTGGGACCAAAAAAACAAAAGCAAAAAACCTTCTGGTTGACGTAGAGGAAGTCGTACTCATAGAAACTCTTATTCCTGCCCTATATCTTACAAACTTTAAAACAGCTTCCAACAGGAGACCAAAAAAAGAAAAAAAAAAAGTCTCTTACCTGGCAATATCCCTGTGAGATCTTCAAGGTTTATCTTTTCAGGCTGTGGGGAAGACACTGAGCTGGAGACCTCAGACTGTAACTTTGGTGGACTGAGAGAAGCGAGGACAAACACAAGAGCATTAGTATTCACCACCTTTATGTGTGATGCATAAAACATGTTGCAGTGTCCTTCCCAAAGTTCTGCCAGATGGTACCTGGACTGCTCCCGAGCTGTGCTCCGGAGCTGTGGACTGTGAGGAGGACTGAGCTCGGGGGAAAAGTCACCTGTGGGCCCGACCTCACAAGACAGCCGTCTGTCCGACAGCGGCTGAAGGAATACAACCGGAGACACGACTTCCTCTAGATAGAGCAAAGTCTTATATTACAGAAACACTAGGGGTACAGAAAGATCATTTTTTTCTAAAACAGAGTTATGATTAAGTTTTCTGAAGTGTTTTGACATGGTAGGACGTTTTATGAGTTTACCTTCTTCACCCTCTTTCTGAAGTTGGATCCAGGAAGAGGAGGACTGCGGTGGGCAGGGTACGTGTTTGGATGCAACAGAGCTTTCATCCTGAGGTCGTTCATCTCTTAGAAATAAAGGTTCAGTCAAGGAGTGATAACTGGGGTTAGCGAGAACTGTCGTTTGGGGCTGATCGTGATCTTCTGAGAAAGTAACTCTGAGCTGTGCTGGTTGTAAGGAGTCTCTGGTGTCATGGAAAACCAGCACAGGGGATTTGACACGTTGAGGAGATTGTCTGACTGAGGTCTTTGGTTTGTGAGCTGAATGAGGAGAGTCTTGTTTTCTAAGAGGCGAGCTGGCACGATTTGAGCGAAATGCTTGCTGGGGGGAAAGGGGTCTTGGAGGAAGCATGTGTGAGATGGTGGCGTGCACTGCCCTCTGCTGGTAGTTCCTGTAGGCTTCCTCTAAGGTCTCAGCCTCCTTTTGCAGCTCCTGGATCCGAGCCTTGGCCCCTACCACCAGCTCCATGTCGGAGTCGGGAGACTCTTTCCAAGCTGACTTGTGTCCCCACGAGGGCCCACCTGCTTCATAAACATCATTATAACCCACCCTGGCCCTCAGCAGCGCTCTGTCCACATAGATGTCAGGAGGAACCAGCTTGTCGGCGCTGAGCTCCAGGACTGAGCGATCGACTAGAGACGGCTTGGGGTTACGCAGCACTTCATTTTCAAGAGCTGTTGTCAGTCATTGAACCACACAGAAGAGAAGAAAGGGAAAGAGGAAAAGCAGACTATGAGGGTGTGGAGCACTAATACAGAAGACAAACCACCATTAAAGATCTGAGAAAATACATGCAGCTACACCTAAAATCTGGCTGCTACTTGTAGAGTCAGGCTTTATTTCATTCTTCAAATTGAAACCCATATGAAACATGCTCCCAGCATGTCAAATATTTCCCTTTATACAAGATTTAATAGTCCATTAAGATATACATGATTTGGGACAGAAAGAAAGAAAGCTTCTGTTTAAAAAGATCAAAAAAGTTAATTGAACTACTTACAGTACTAAACGTAGCATGCATGACTGAAATCAACATGATTTAAGTAACTAAGACTACTCTTACTAGGTAATCTGTATTGCACACAAATGACCCCTAACCTTTGGTTGGTTTAGGAAGTGTACAGGTGCACATGCATGCAGATGAGGGCGTATTTGTGGTGCATACATGACATAAAGATGAGATACTTCATTGTGACAGTAATTTGAGTTGAGTAATCCAGGAACTTAAAGATGTGAGAGGGCCAAATCTGACTGGAAAAACTCAAAATATGCCAAAAAAGGCAAAAAGGGAGAGGTGTTGCCATCATAATTTCTGTGCTGGGTCTTTTTGTTCAATTTAATCACACTGAGTCTCAGAGAATCAAAATAATGGGAGCTAAATGGGATGACATTAGGACATATGTGCATGCAGGAATCGTGATCAAGCATGACTGAGCCTAAGGTAATGTGAGGGTGGACCAGCAGAGGAACTGAGAGGGAGGGGAGGGTCATTGGCACAGTACAACTAGTATGACTAGTAGTATGACTAAGACGTGGCGACACGCAGCTCTCGCCACATGATGGTACCTTGTTGAGTTTGGCGAAGCTGCATCTTGATGTCCTCAACATGGTTAGTCATCCACTGTGACCTCTCCTCACACTCCATCAGCTGAACCTTGAGCTGAGCACATCGCCCCATCTGCAGAAAGGGGGCAGGGGTGTTTTTTACAGGACTCACACTGGACCGTACGTGCACAGCATGGAGTGTGTATTAGACACCAGAAACAAAAAAAATTAAGGAAGCACTCTGAAATAGATTTAAAAGAAAAAAAGAAAAAAAATCCAGATCACATAGTTTCCCACAGTCGACAACCTGGCATGTTGGGACTGACCTCATTTTGGAGCTGCGCCTGCAGCAGCTGCTTCTGGTTGTCAAACTCTTCCTCGTCCAGTCTGCGAGCGTTCTGCAGCCTCTGAAGCTCCACCTGCAAGGCCAGTTGCTCTTTAGAGGGCTTGGACATTTCTGGGAAAGAAAATAAATTTAAAAAAAAGGAGAGGTTGGGGGCGGATTGAGGGTATCAAAGCATAAACTGAAATTAAAATTCATTTAACTCATTTCATTTTTTTTCCTCTGCAAATTTTAGCACCATGGATGGGAACTTCGGACATAAAACTCCCTTATCCCGATCCAAAAACTGGAGCGGGTTTGCACTGGTTAAAAAAAAAAAAAAAAAAAAAAAAGAGGTATCTGACTCTGCTCTGGTTGTCTGCATGGCTACAGAGGCCCCACATTGGCAGGCGAGTCACACTCAAAAAGATTGAGCCAGGGGCGGCGGGACAGACGAGCATGAATGCTTCACAGTACACTGAACCTCCCCGTCACCATGGACGCAGACAGTAGCACTCTGAATACAAGATGAGAACTCGATCTATCACAACTGTGAAAAAAAAAAACCAAAAAAAAACAAAGAGCATACTTGCCCTCTGTTGACATTTAAGGAGTAATAACTTCTCCTTCATTACATCACAACTAATATAAACTGGATGAAAAAGAAAAGAAAGATGTTAAGCTGTTTAAAATCCCTGAGAGACGGTGCAATCATCCTCCACCTGCGTGTAGACGCCGGTTCTCCTCTCGGGCTTCCTCCAGCTGTTTCTTCAGCAGCTGCATCTCCCCCTGCAGCTCTGCTTTCTCTCTCTTCAAACTGGAGTAGTCACTTGTGCTCTCTGCTCTTTCCCTCAGCAGCTCCTTCTGTTGAGTCAGTAGAGAAATCTGTTCCTTTGCCGTGTCTAGTTCCAACTGAAAAGTAAAAGGTGAAAATAATCACAGAGGCCGTCACGGATCGCACAATGTTGAATCCAACATGGGTCTGATTATCTATCAGATTCTTTTTTTTTTTAAACTCTAAAGCCCACTGAGAAGGCTCAAACTTGGGTCGGTCATGCTTACCTGAACCCGTTTCAGCTCTGATAATGTCCGGTTGTGGTCTTCTAATCTGGAGTCAATTAGAGCAGACTCCTTCTGGATTCGTTCAGTTTCAGCTGAAAAAATAATGTGACGTTAGTCGCACGAAAACACCAGCAACAGCGAACCGGTTGCTAGTCATCAACTCCACATTAAATAAATGACTTACCTTTATTCCTGCTCTCACTTTCTGTGAGTTTTTCTGTCCTTCTGATGAATTCCTCCTTTAATTCAAGCTGGTACCTAATTTCACAAAAGCAAAAGGGGATAAACATGATTAAATAAGTCTGAAAGTAAAAGTCTTTAATAAGGAAGGGTGTAGCATTAGCATGGACAGTGGGGACGTGTCCCCACCAACACCAAGGGATTATTAAACCCCCTTTAAAAACAACAGCAAAAAAAACAAAAACAAACAACAACAAACTGCTGTGTCAATGTCTTGTTAATCTAGATGAACACAAAGGTTTAAATCACATTCTCTACTTTCTCTCTAGTACAGGAGAGACTGTAGCCACGTTTGTTGTTAGCAACGCCAAAACTGAATTAAGAAAAAATATTTTTCAAACATATATTCTTAAATGAACTGTTTATGACTCTGGTGCCAGATCTAAGACATATGGGTGTCTTTAAGGAAAAGTATAAACATTCTCTGAGTTACATTTGAAGATGAGTTCATAATAATGGTAATGCTCGTTTTTAAGCTGATAGGTTGTAGAAATGAAGAACGTGGTCTTTAAACTCACTGAAGAAAAACAGCCCGCTGTAAAAGTGTAAATATGATCCCTGTCAGATCTCCTACAGTCCCTCAGAGTGACTTCTGTTAAAACTACATCAGAAAAACTGCACTTTTGTGCAAGAAAATGATTAACCTGCAAAGCCAACCCTAACCCTGACCCTATATTAGGACACATATTAACTTATGATTGTCAACACATACACATGTTTACCAGTGTTTCTAGAGCAAAACACTATATTTCTGAAACTCACACAAACATGCTGTTTGGATTTTTCTGATAAGAAAGAGCTACAATTCTTGGATGGCATTATTACTTCAACTCTACACAACAGTGACATCCTCTGGTCACTCAAAACTACTTTTAAAAAATGCTAAATTAAACTCTTGCCTCATTCTCACAGGATTAAAATTATCTGGGGACCTGCAGCAATTTGTAATGATCAATAGCAGTAAATGCTGTGATATTATATTACAACTTCAGCCTATATAATGTGATGATCTGATATTTTTATATGATAAACTGATAGAAATTAGTCAATATTAAGTTTCACAGAGATGTATGTAAAAAAAAGCTGCTTTTTAATTTCCATTCTTGGGAATTGAGAAGCGACTAAAAAGTCCAGATGAGCAGAAGAACGAAGATGAGTTGAAGACATGCGTGACTGCATAAGGCAGTACTTTTTTAAAATTTTTTTTATCTTTCATCAAGCTCAAACCCTCTTTGACAACACAAAACCTTTAAGGTTTCAACAAAAGCTCTGGTTATGTTTGCCGGTAAGTTTACTGTTGCCATGGCAACTTAAAATATAGGCCAATATGCTATTTTCCAATTTTGTCACTTGTCAAAACTTGACATGTAGTCCCTGAAATCTAAATATGGAGTACCTGATCATATGCTTTTAAATCAATATTCAACTTTAATGTTAAATAAAAGGTAATTGTTTAATAAAAATGTGAGGCCTTGACGTCACTTCTGGGATTAACATCTGGAAATTACGGTGAAACAGACTTCGCTTCTCCAGTGCTAATGCATCGAACTAAATGCAGACGTCGGGGTGTTTCAGAATTACTGCAGGTCCAGAGGTCATTTTAGTCCAGTGTGAGTGGAACATCTGAAGGTAAACTGAGTGATAAAAGATGCTGCACATGTGGCTTCTTGCTTTTCTATATGAGGATGTGACACATTCTGGAACAACTTACCTGGAAAGTTCATTCTTCAGCCTTTGGTCATACGTGTCCTCCATGGTCTTCACAGCCAGTTCTCTCCTCCTCAGCAGCTCCTCAGTCGTCTTGACTTTCTCAGTGTGAATCTGACACGTCCTAACATCACACAAACACAGAGACACTCCCCATGAACCGGTGGCAACAATGAAAATAAATAAATAAATATATGAATAGTTTTCCGAGAGATCTTACTTTTCAAAAGCTTCCATCCTCATCCTCAACTCATTTTCTCTGTTACGTAGTGTTTCAATGTCTTTCAGCATGGACTGTCTTTGCATGTACACACTTTTTTCTTCAATCTAACAAAAACATAAATAAATAATAAAATTTAAAAAAATACCCATCAATTGAACTTCAAAAAAAAATGTGCACAGGGATCCAACATCAGCAAATTAATCTTTTTCCTTTTGGGATTTAGAAAGCATTATTTGGTAAATAATTTCTCATATAAGTAATCAGAAAGGTTGAGTTGTTCCTACATCTAAAGTGATCTACGAAACTGACCACCTTTAATTAATTCTGCACAAAGAGGAATATTATTTTTACGTTGTAAACCTTCTATTGATGCAAAAATAGATCAGGAACTTGTTTATATTGATTAGGAAGCAGCACTGTTATAGTGAGAAATATGGTATCAGTACTAAGTGAAAGCATGAGAGGGCAAAAGGTTATCCAGGCACAGGAGATTATTTTTCCTTCTAGTGTCAATTCATTACTACACTGTAGAGTTTGTAAAGAGGAAGTCCAGAAGACTCTAAATTGATTTAAGAAACGGGAGCAGTTGTATTTAAAGCAGAATAAATAAATAAGTTAGGGGACTGTTCAGCTGATACTGTAATTGGGAAACAAATGCAGCGATATTGACAAGTGGACCAAGATGACTGCATCCCGATGCGTATGTTAAGGACAAACAGAGAACAAATAAAGGTTTGAAATGTTGTACCTCTTGCTGTTTTTGTAACCTGTCGATAGCATTTTTCTCTCGCTCCATCAGTGCTTTCACTTTCATTTCATAGTTTCTCTCCAGTTCTTGCTTTAGGTTTTCAAATTCTTTGTGAAACTTTGACTTTTCTTCCATCCTCACTTTGGCAATTTCAACTTCTTTAAAATGTTGCAGCTGAAAAAAAAGAAACAATACTGAATCACATAAAATAATAAACAATGATCGTAATCAAAAATAAATTACTTTTAACAAAATCGTGTGTTTTTACCTTTATCTTCATTTCTGCTTCCATCTGTGTTTCAGTTTCTTTTCTATATGCAGCCAGTTTTGAATGGAAAGAAAACATTTTGTCTTCACTGCAGCTTGTGCGCTCATATTCCTTATCAATGACTTTCAACTTCTCAACTACGATTGGAAAGAAAAACAAGGAGGAAAGGAAAACTATGCTGAAGGTGACATGTCTGGGATTAAAATAAAAAGACTCAATTTCATTCATCAGTTAATCTCACCAAGAGACTCTTCATAAGTTGATGATGCGCTTGTCTGGACGTCAGCGTCATGGCGCAGACTGCGAGTATAATGGTTTGCCAGCTGTGTTAAAAGACTAAACAGGAACCCTGCAGGACAAAGTCAACATATGAAGGACGAGACTTTGCAAAAAAGCAAGTTTTTACTAGAAGGAAGCAGAAAATAAATCAAATCAAACCTTATTTATATAGCACTTTTTGTAAAATAAAACGTAGCCCAAAGTGCTTTAACATAAAAAAAACAAACCCTGATCACTATCAATTATAAAATAAAACACAATCAAAGGTTAAGATAAATAATAATATGGAAAACATTGCTGGGCACAGAAGAACCAGTGAGGGGACATTATCCCACTATCACAAGGAGCCGTCTGCATCAGGAGGCGGGAGGGGTAGAGCACCAAACACCACCGCTGTTGGATGGATGTATGGACCCTACCACAACCCAGGGATGGATGGACCTAGGACATCGCCATGGCAACTGGAGTCAACAGCCCCTCCAATGCAGAGGGCTCCCACTGAGATAACACTAGAGTTAAAAAGTAAAAAGTATAGAATTAAAAAAAAAAAAAAATCATAATAGGAATAGTAAAATAAGTAATTTGGGATATCTACAATAAATAACAGTAAAATGTGTTAAAAAACACTGCAAAACAGAAAACCTAAGACAGAAAGTCTGAAACAAAGGAGATATTAGTTAAAAGCCAGAGTAAAAAGGTAGGTCTTTAACCTATAAACATACCTTTATTGCTGTTTTCTGTATTTGACTGTGAAAAATGATCACACCATTAGTCAAGTGTGGACTTATATAAACAGCAAGTTATGTACCAGTTTTACCCTAAATTAAGTTATTAATTACCAAAAATGTGTGCAGGGATGATTCTGGATTAATTTGAAGAAGCTGAAGAAGGTCTTCTTTCTTGAAAATCTGGCCAAGTGTAACAGAGATCAACATGTTGGTCTGTAATGATGATTTTTTTTTTTTAAACATTGTGGGAAGACCAAAGCAGTCATACACACCTTGTCTTTACTTAAGCCACTTTCAGGGCAGAACACGGAGAAGGTGTACTCGTACCCCGAGCTGCGGAGGTGATCCGCCACGATGCTGTTACACGCTGAAACCAACAGTGGTTCGGGTTTCACAGGTACTGATCTCAGTTCGTGTCCTGTCAGAGGTGCATGCTTTAACTCCTGGATGAGCCGATTCCGCATCTGTGCCTGAATCGGATTAAAACAAGAAGAAAGATTTTTAAAAAATTAAAAAAACAACGCCGAGGTAAGTGGAGCTGACTATAACGGAAAAAAAACAGCAGCTACGTTATTACTTACTTTAAGTGTATCGAGCACTCCTTTGTTTTTAAAACTTTGATAGAGTCTTTTCCTCAACTCCTCCGAGGACAAAACATCTTCTTTAGACGAGGACATAACTGCCTGCTGCAAATAACAACCTTGGTTTTCAGCAACTTTCACGAAACTATTAGGTGTTTGACTGCTTTCGCTTATTTTTCTTAAATGTAATATTAAAAACTTGGAATGAAAACGATTAAAATAAACGCTTGCTAGTAACTACTTAACCTGACAATCAGGAGATGTGACAAAAACATTTAAACCCGTCAACGGAAATTTAAATTCCGGCTGGCTCGTGATAATGACGTCACGATTAAACACAAACAAACGAAAAAATAAATTTATAATATTGAAATATTTGCTTTATATAGTGCTAATTTTTTCAAGAATAAAAATGAACAGTCGATGACCTCTTAAAACGTAAAATAGCTAATCTAGTTTTCTACTCCATCGTGTCGTCATCTTTGTGCGACTTTCTATCGGTTTTTCGGGAAGCAACATTCAGGGGTAAACAAACGCCGTTTTATGAGTTTAAAATACACATTTGCTGTCTTTGTTGTGATTACTTTGTATACTTGTTATATTTGTCTTCTAAATGTGTTTAACTAATCTTAAAACAGTCGCTTGAAACATCCGTTGAGCTTTGTTTTTAACATTAGCTCTTTAGCAGATTGATTCAACACCGACTTCCATATGTGGAAAGATTTAATCGTTTTGATTTATTCTGTTTTCTTTTTTTTCCCCTTCTAGCTTTGTTAAGAAGACGAAAAAACAATGTCGGGGAGCTTTTACTTTGTCATGGTTGGTCATCGAGACAATCCTGTGTTTGAGATGGAGTTTTTGCCTGCTGGGAAGCCTGAATCAAAGGTAAAATTCCCAGTAGATGACAACATCTTTACGAATGAAATCATGATGATTGTTCATTCAAAAACACAACGTAAGCTTGATAAGATTTGTTTTGTTGGCTACAGGATGACCACCGTCATCTGAACCAGTTCATTGCACACGCAGCTCTGGATTTAGTGGATGAAAACATGTGGCTGTCCAATAATATGTACTTGAAAACTGTGGACAAGTTCAACGAGTGGTTTGTTTCCGCCTTTGTCACCGCAGGACATATCCTTTTGTTTCCACTCTTCCTTGTTCCTTTTTCTGCATTACATTTCCTGAACCTGCATTTGTTACTAACATAATAGGTGTGCGTATTTGCTGCAGATAATTTCTAGATTGAGTGGAAAAACTGATCTATTATTGTTTTTCTTCAGTAAGTTACTGATAAAAGAGAAGGAAAAAGAGTCAACAAGCTCAATAAACTAATTATTCAAAAGAAGTGCAGATGTAATTTGATTGCAGGATGTGATAAGGACATGCGTTACTTGAGTAATCAAAATAAGTAATTTAGTAGTTGTTCAATAAATGATCTTAGTCAATCCTTGTAATATCCAATTTGGTTTTTTTCCCACTTTTAATTCATTATAGGTTTAATTTTAACAACACAATAGGTTGAGTAAATGAGTCACTTTTTAAATACTCTCATATTTGGATTTTCTTTTTTTGTATCTTTCTAAATACATAAACGTAATAATTATTTGAAAAGAGGGGTACTCATTGTTGATCTAAGGGAGTTAGTTTTTTATCCTTTTGAAGTCATTTATTATATTTGAATGGTGTTATTGTCTTTAATTATCAGCTATACATATAAGATTCATCATGCTGCACGATGTGCGACAAGAGGATGGAATCAAAAACTTTTTTAATGATGTGTACGATTTATACATCAAGGTAAGTTTTCTTCCTTGTGAATAAGGTAATTCAGAAAATTTTACATTTTTTATGACAGTCAAATCTAATCTCTTTCTTGTCTTCCAGTTTGCAATGAACCCTTTCTATGAAATCAATGCACCAATTCGCTCGACAGCTTTCGAGAGGAAAGTCCAGTTTCTTGGAAAGAAGCATCTTCTGAATTGATCAGTTTACAGTTTACGATGACATGTCTGTTGTATATACTTTATGAACTTGTCTGCTTTTTGATCATTTTTTCTTGCATGAAATCTAAGAGGATTTCAATAAAAATGCTGATTTTTGTATAAAATATGTCAAGCTAATGCAACATTTTTTGAAAGACTTCATGTGTGATTATATCATTCTTGTGTTGGCTTTGCACAAAGATAAACTTTATTGTAAAAAAAAGAAAAAGAAATAAAGGATAGAATAATACAACATTGTATTTTGTCATAGTTAGGTTTGATGCTTTTTGAGTTTAGTGCAGTGCCTCATAGCATCACATAAACAGCTGTGCACCAAAATACAGGTTAGTTCAGGTCGCAACCATTAACCTACTGCTACAATAGCAAACTGGCTTATTAACAGTTACCAGGCCACAAAAAAGCAACCACTTTAAGAGTGTTTATTCATTATTTGGTTCAACATACCAGAAGCACAAATTTAAATATTAATTTGAATAAGAAAAGGTTTAAGGAAATGACTGCTTCAATTATGTATCAAGATGTTGGTAAACACTATCAGCAGTAAAAAATAAAACAATGTTAAGTGTGCTTTAAAAATTGTTGAAAATGATAAATCCAGCAATGAGTAAAAAGGACATCTCAGGCCTGAACAATGATCATGACCATTACACCTTCATTCAAGAAAATCTATCCCATAATTTTCAGCTTTGATGTTAAAAAAAATACAAAATACATTTTTTTCCCAGAAACTTAAATATATCAAAATGCCATGCATGTTAAAGTTGCCAATAGGAAACATATTCCTCAAGTGTTTCCAGCACACAGAATTAATGTTATTTATGATGCAAAACACGCAGACAAAACTTCATGATGCCTAATCACAAGCTTAAATTTGTTAGTTACACATAGCAGTGCCGTAGCTACTTATTTCTCAGATATATGATTACTGTGAAGTATAAATTAATATTATGCAATAACTTCAAATATATTTGCATTATGCACAATCACATTTGGAGGTTAAATTTAGAAGGCCCATAACAATTGCACTCACTGCATAGAAAACATCTAATACTAATTTAAGAGTTATCATTTTTCTTTATGACAGTATAACATTTAAAACATTTTAGAATGTCCACTCATAATCTTGGGTCCACGCAAATAAAGTCCATTTATTCAAATTCTGACTTCTGAACTGTGGCAGAGTTGAATCAAACCATCAATATTTCAAATTTATTTGTGAATAAACACAGATGAACTTAGTGTTTTTCCCCCCCTGTATTTTGAACAGGAAACCAACTATTAGCATCATCAAATCTTGAACAAATTAAAAAAAAAGGGGTGGGGGGGAGTCAGTAGCATAATTTGTCTGAATAAGATGTTACTACAGCATTATACAGCTACAGCCTCATCGTATAACAGAGTGAGAAGTAACATCTCCTGGATGTTATGAACAGCAAGTGGTAGCAGAACGGGGCTTTCTGTGGAGCTTGACTGTGTCCGTGGGGATGAGGTGGTCCGTTTTGTCATCCATTGCCAGAACTCTCCGTACGGCTTCCTCAAAGGCCACCGCTACGTTGGTGGCGTCCTTGGCACTGGTCTCATAATAGGGGTAGTCACCATTCTCCTGGCACCACTGCCGGGCCTCCTCAGTAGACACCTGCCGCTCTGTCACATCCAATTTGTTGCCCAAGACCACAAATGGGAACTTCTCTGGCTCCTTGACATCTGCGTAGTAGATGAACTCTTTCTTCCAGTTGCCCAAGTTGAGAAAACTCTGGTTATCATCCACACTGAAGGTGAGCAGGCAGCAATCAGAGCCACGATAGAAAGGAGTCCTCAGGCTGCGAAAGCGCTCCTGGCCAGCTGTGTCCCAGATCTGTAGGGTAACCTGATGGCCGTCTACCTCGAGGTCCTTGTTTAAGAACTCAACACCGATGGTGTGAAAAAGGTGTGCATCAAACTTGTTTGTAACATAGCGGTTCATTATGGAGCTCTTTCCCACACCACCATCACCCAGCAGGATGACTTTCAGCAGGGATGTCTTCATTGTCATGGTTATTCACTCCCAATGGACCACTCTGAAATAACTTACCTAATGGAAAAAGGAAATATTAGATATACTGTATCAAAACAACATTCTGAAAGGAAGGGCCAAAAAAAAAAAAAAATTAGGTTTTACAAAATGATTGCAAAGTTAGATGTATGTTCTGTGCCTTTTCCTCTTACCCGAGATTAATTTTGACCTCCTTCACTTTTCCAGATCATGTGCTGCAAGTTCCAGTCCTAGGTCACATGCTCATTTGTTTAATGTTGATGTGAGCGGCCATTCAGATAACGCTCAACCAGTGACAAGCAATCAGCCTTTTGATAACAGATGGAACAGGACAGCAGCTCCTGATGAGAAGCCCTAGCCAAAAAACATTAACTGTCATCAAAATGCAAAACAAACAAAACAGTACACTGGGCATGAACATGATACGAAGGCTTAACTTATGGCTTTGAACGACCAAAATAAAAGAGTGTAAAATGTGTGATCCTTTCGGTCAAATAACTCTTTAGACAGTTAGCCGCAAGTAGCTGTCAGCTAAGCTATGTTAACCTCAAAACAGAAAACAAGGCACCAGTTCGAGTACGTTAATGCAATTTACTGAATTGATTAGCGCAAGGTAACTTGCAGTCATGACTGCTATCAACCTACCTTATGGTTTGGGTCGGGTAGCTCCCGTTTCAACTGTAAATAAACCACAGAATAGTTGAAATAATGATGACACAGTCGTTTGACAGCTGCTCGCTTTTGCTCGACTCAAGATAACGCCAAGTCGTTTCCTGCTCAGCTCCGAAGGTATGGTGCTAACTGGTGCTAACTGGAGCTAATGCGGCTAGCGGCTAATAACCAGCTAACGATAGCGACGATGGACAGCCTTTGTCACGTGACAGAGTCCGGATATAAACAGCCGAAGAGCGGCAGGATCACGTCACCAAGCGAAACCACTTCTAGATGTGAGCTCACAATTTTGAAAAAAAAAAAAAAACACTTAACACAGTTATTGAAAAGAATTTTAAAAAAGAGTTTTTAGAAATTATATTTCTCCACGAATCTTCATAATTTCTGTATCATTAACAAATAAGCGTTGCATTTTTATATTAATCGTACGTCACCACTAGAGGGCGACATTTAAGTAACTAAGTAAGTAACTTTATTGTCCAAACTGGCATATGTACAGGACATACAGAGTTGAAACTGTGTTTTTCCCTTATCCCTGGTGCAAAAAAAACCCCCCATAAAGGATATGTAAGAGATTATGAAAAAATACAAAGCATATTTACAATGTAATCTGGCAATAGGGATTGTACCATGGTGAAAGTGTAAACAGTGCAGTCAGCAGTAAGGCTTTTGATAAATTCAAATTAAAAAAAGAAGTTTTAGAAAGTGTTTCCTTGTTTCAAAGTATGGTAAGGTGGAGGGTGAGTGGGTGCCGGTGGGGGACATTGTCCAGGATTTATGCGTGCAGAGGTCAGAGAGGGGTAGGGGCCTGGGAGGGAGTTCAGCATCCTGACTCCTGCTTGATGGATAAAACTGTCTCTTAGTCTGCTGGTTCTTGCCCGGAGGCTCCTCATTCTCCTCCCTGAGGGCAGAGGGCTGAAGAAGCAGTGGCTGGGATGGGTGGAGTCACCTGCAATGCTGAGTGCTTTGCAGGCCAGCTGTGTGTTGTAGATGTCCTGGATGGAGAGTGCCGCAATGATCATCTCAGCTGCTCTCACTATACGCTGCAGGATCTTTCAGCAGGATGTGGTGCAGCTACCATACCATTTAAATTAGAAATATTTGAAGCCCAGCTTTGGGTGGGAAAAAGATATTACTTTACAAATGTCAAAAGTGGGAAAAAAGTTGAATGACATTTATTTTAAAAACAGCACAGTGAGCAATCCACATTCATTATCTACTCAGTTTATAAGCCTTATTTGTAAAAAAAAAAAAAAAAGAAAGAAAAAAAGAAAGGAAATGGTAGACAAGACTAGAAAAAAAAAAGTTTATTGTAATAATACATTTCAATGAAAATTTTGCCACTTTAATACACCGAGATACTGTGGAATTAAAAACATTACTCATCTAAGATTTTAGATTTAATACATCAAAGAATTCACATTATGTATCATATATATTTGCCCTTAGTTTACTTCAGTAATGCACTTTCACATGCAAAACAAGGTCTAAACACAATACTGTTACACCGACTAACATGGTTATTTTTCCACCTGTACCTGAGAACTCAGTTATGTGTATCCAACCAGACTATTTCAGAAGTCAAAACAAAAAGATGGACTGATGAAGCAGCATGGAGTTAAAACCTGCATGTGCTAATTGTAGATATTCTTCATTTTGCTGAGAAACTATTCATGGAAAATTTAAAGATATGGAGAGGAAATTTTGACATATTTTGTTTGGAGAAATGTTGGTTTGAGGTGGATGTTCTCAAAAGATCGGACTGGCATCCTCTTCACAGGGCCCTGAGGTCAGTACAACATTGTCCAGCCCAATTTGACCTCCAACACCCTTCCCACGCTGAGCTTCAAAAATGATCTGAAAGACATTCAGTGGAAATGTAAGTTGAAGAATCTGCAAGTAAGTGAAGAAATTAAAAAAAAACCAAAACAAACAAAAAACCAGAGCAGTACAAATCATTTCACAGGCTGTTGATGAGACATTTATACTTTTAACAGTTTTACAGTCACCTATCAGTAATATTTCCTTTAGGAGAAGATGAATTGACTCACAGATTGTGGGGCTTCCTCTTTCCAGGCTACAGTGAGGAGCTCGGTCTGCCAACCCTGACCTTTGCTTTGGCTCTGCTCCCAGACAGGGTAAGCGTTGTTGTCCAGCAGCACCCTGAGCGCGCCCACATTACGGCCCAACACGCGGTAGTCGAAAGTGAGGCAAAAGCTGCCATGCTGGGCCCGGTCGCTGAGAAGAAGCTTCAGCCTGGCCACATCGCTTTGCTCCCCTTGGAGCCCACTCAAAGCCATGTAGTACTCGGCGCCTGGGAACATTTGAAGTTCATAAAAGTAATTATACTCGAACAGTCAAGAAAAGTTTTCGGGACATATTCCTGTTTTGTTACCGTTATCATGGTATGCCACAATCCAGTCCATATCATCAGTCTTGTCTTGGACCCACTCACACGCTCCTTGATCAAAGTTGCAGTCCATGAAATATTCTACATGATAATAAACAACGACACATTTTCAGATTAGTCACAGAAACAATCATCACATAACCAAGACACTAAAACATGCTCAGTATTACCTTCCTGGGGCGGCGTAATCTGGATTTCCCTGACTTCTGTGGTCGGGCCGAACACTGACTCAAAGTCCTCTGATACTGTGTTTAGGACGTGATGGGGAGAAAAAAAAAAGGCTTTGTAAGGAATTTTCATTTATTGATTTTCAGATAAATAAACATCTGTTGCAAGGCTTTGATGTGTGTCTATATGAAGTCAAATACAGTTCTGCTATAAAATAAATAAATCCTGCTATAATGGTAGTTAAATCAAAAACTGAAGAAAGGATTTATCAAAGGTAGCTGTTGAAAAAAACACTCATTCTCTCAAATAAAGTATTTACAAAAGTTGCTGATGCCATTTAAATTTTCTCCTGGTTCCCTGTACCACTTTTCTCCACTTTATTTATGAAACTGCTGCAGTTATTCATTACTTTACAGAATAAATGGATAGTAAATTCTTTATACAATTATTTAACCATAAATCTTCATAGATTGACTGTAAGTGCTTTGTAGTTTATTTTAAGCCAAGATCTAGGTTTAATTATGCTTGAATTTTAGTATTTCACTGCAAAACAAAATTGGTTATATAGAATATACAGACTGAGGTTCATAAAAGAATTGATTGATATTAGTTATAACCTTCCAAAATAACATTTCCTGCAGACTTGTAACAAAGTATTTTCAAATGATAGTATTTTTACCTTCAAAGAGGAGAGAAATCAGTATCTAGCCTGTTTTGTTACACAGCATCAGCAATCATGTCGCTGACTTCATACACTGGGATCCGAGTGAATAATGTCTTTGTGGTAATCAGTAAAAACCAGACACAGATGTATCATCATGACACAGTTTTGAAAAACCCATCAATATGTTGAAGAGACTTTTCACAATGACAAAAAAAAAAAAAAAAAAAGCTAGGAAGGGGCTTTTAACCAACAGGTGTAGACCTGCCCCACCGTTGCTAATGCTCTCCTCGACATACGCACACATGCACACTCGAGAGCTTTTTAAAGGCTCCGCAGCAAATCTCCCCCCATGAAAAGCAGCCTTTGACGCTCAGACGAGTGACAGCCGGGGTCACTGAACCTGCTCAGCCGTGGGCTGGTGTTGGAGGGGTCTGGAGCGCTGATGACAGACTCTCCTATAGGCAGTCAAGTCTGTTCGCACAACAGCTGTTTTGGGGAAAACATAATAAAAGGCTGCGAGGCTTTGTGACTTCCCTCCCTTCCTCAACCTCCTCTCAGGGGATGGAAAGCAAAGGGGGAAAAAAGAGTTTTATCCTAAGGCTCTGAAATGCCAAAAGAGAAAAATTCCTGCCTGAAGGTGATGGATGTCGGGGGGCCTGTCTCCTCTTGCTATTTGAGTTTTCACACAGACTCTTGTGTTTTCATAAAGATCGACGGTGGTGGTGAAAAGCAACTTTAGTTTGGGATTTCTCAGTGAAATAAAAACGACAGCGTGACCTCGCAGCCCAGTCGGGTAAATAACTCATAATCAGTTAATATTTTTGTTTTAATTTGCTGCAATCTTATTGAGATGATTACAGTTTTAGAGTGTTTATTATCTTATCTACCACATGCTCCAGGTGATACTAGCATCACAGTGATAATGCATGTTTTTTTATTTAAACAAATAATATCTGACTTCGCTGCACGCCACCAACAGTCCCTACAAATGAGTTGTACAGGGTTCAAGGCTATTAAGGGACGTAAGGCAACATGTCCCCGTCTTCTCTGGTCAAAGCTTTAATCCTGAGCTGATTCCTATTTCAGCTGCAGGATGCTGCACAGACGCAAGAGCAAAATCTCTAGAAGTAAGATGAATTTGTTTTTGGCCACTGCTCGCTCTGTGAACCCACAGAGTGGATTTATTGCATGAGTGCCAAACAACAAGACACTCACTGAAAACATCTCCTCTTGGATTGAGCTGGTTGTCTTCCTCTTCCTCCTCCTCCTCTCCCTCCTCTGGAAATTCGTCTCGTTTTCCCTCCGTCTGAGTGCCAATGTAGACCTCTCCGTCGTAGTCGAAGGGCTGCTGGGGGACCCGAGGAGGGGGCGTCGCGGCCGACTCGGGGATGACGTTTCTGATGTCCTCGTTGCTCAGCTCACCTCCCAGAATCACGGGCCTCGCCGGGGAGTCTGGGATGGCTGCAGTCGGGAAAAAGGATTAGATTAGACACATGGGAATGCAATAGGAGAGTATTTTACCAGGACTCAGTTTTGCAGCTGCAGTTCTTATTAGTTACTTCCTTGCAGTTACTCACCAGTTCATAGATCGAAACGCTTTTCCACATGAACAGTAGCATAACAAATGAACATGCAGAGGCTGCACGTGGAGCTAAACTGCATGCATGTGAAGCATAACTGCAACATTCCTTCAGTGCTGCTCAAATGAGTGTTTTAAATGTGCAAGCATCATATCACGTAAGCTCTGTCATGCTGGAAATCCCAGCTTTTCTATCAAGCTGTGGATGGAGAACATTTCTGCCAAAGAAAGAAGAGCTGCAGTGGTATCTGTGGAAGTGGGCATGAGAAAAAGATTGAAGGGTGCTGCAGGGCAGACAGCTAAAGCTGGACTCTGCACAGTCTCACCGTTTGGGGAATCATCTGCACTGCCTTTGTCTCCATCCCACGACCTCTGATAAAATGGCTTGACTACAAAAGATAAAGGCATCTTCGTTTACACTTAAACCCCTGACCTGCAGCCTTCATGTCACTTGATGGCACAAAGCTCCTCCTGTTCATGTCTGGGCCTGGTTCAAAGAGCTCAGCTCGACCTTTTCCCTTCGCTCTTTCCCTGGGAGGGCTGGATGTAGTGCAGTGTCATATTTTTTAGAAGTGTTTTTTCAGTCCCTCTGATGCTAAAGTCAGTAAAAGAGCAGGAAACCAGCTTTGGCAGGACTTCTGTTCGCTCATGGTTAAAGAGTCCAAATGAAATATTCAGCTGTGAAAGTGCTTCTGACCCGTCTGCCTAACTACTTTGTCTGGAAAAGTTCTGACACATGACATGTTTAGTACAGCTTGAAATGCATCTGTAAAAAAAAAAAAAAAAAATTATGTGCAGCAGAACTTGGATCTCACCAGAGCACTCGAAGCCATTGCCTCTGAAGCCGGGCTTGCACCTGCACTTATAGGATCCGTGAGAGTTCAGACAGAGAGCATGGTGGCTGCACTTGTGCGTGCCGGTTGTGCACTCGTCAAGGTCTGCAATCAGAAGATGCACACTTTAAACTCATTGCAAAATTAATATGATTTCCTCTTAGTAAACTTGAATACCTTACCTACACAATCATATTTCCCATTGACGTATTTCAAGTCGTAACCATCCTGGCACTTGCAGTAGTAGCTGCCGAAGGTGTTGACACATTGTCTGTTATAAGGACATAGGTTCTTCCCAGTTACGCACTCGTCAATATCTGAAGAGAAGCAAAACACAGGGATAATTAAAGGGACACAAGTGAAGTTTATTGTATTCCATGTTTGCATCTTAAAAATACAACTTCTGAGCATCGTCTTCATCACACAATTTTGATACATCTCAGCCAGTAATATAAATGTTTTTTGACATGTAGTGCTGTTTTGGCATGGGAAGAAAGTGGGAATTCCTATTCCCACCCTGTAAGGAAGAGTGGGACTAGGAATTCCCACTCTTCCGTGCAGGCACTCATATTTCCGGCTGTCTTTTGTCCTGGCCGGCTGTGTGCCTTCGGGGGTCCCAGTGGAGTTATTGGCTGCTCTTTAATCTAAATGTGATCCTTCACTGGCTTCCCACCACCAAACAGTGCAGGTGTGTGCTCAGCCAGGTGGGAAGCAAAAAGAGAAAATGTAAATGTATATTTTTTTTGCACTTTCGTAAATCCAATGAGCTTCCCCTGGGAAGAAGGTTTTTAAACCACCAGTGATGTCACCATCACTTTGATGCACTGCAGAAAACTTTAGATCCATATATTTCATAGTTCTACTACTTTACTTAAATATATGATTTTAGATGTTCCTGTTTGTGTTTGACTCATAGTCTGAGGTTTCAGCCGTTCGATTTTTGACTGTGTGTTGGCGGCCAGACACTTTCTAGTCTTAGTCTGCAGTTCATGTGAAAACAAAACAAAAACGCCAGTGTATGTGTGTCATCTTTTGTGCGGTACATCTGGGTGTAATCACTTTTATATTCAAAAGTTTGCATTTGTTGTAAATCTATTTTGGAAGGTATAAGAAGTCCTGAAATCGGATGCTGCTGAGCTGCCGTTTGACCTTGTCTGTCTGCCTCACTTTGATGCACTGCAGACAGATGAAATGGCTTCGTGGGAAGCAATAAAACCTAATTGCATCCAATGATTTACAAGCCAAGGACAGAAAAGATATACATAATAAATTTTACTGAATTTTTCCAGTTCACAAATACCCTCCCCCCCATCTATGCAACATAAAAAGGCAAAGTCAGCCTCTTTTCAAAATGTCTTACATGGAATAGCAAAACTCTTCCTGCGCTCATTAAATGCTTTGATTTGCTTCTCATGTCTTTTATCTGGCAAAGGTTTTACATTTATGGTACTGAATGCTGAAGAAACATTTATGCACTCTTTGTAAGTTATGAATGGGTGAGTGTGGCTGCTCACCTACACATGTTCTCTCATCCTGGCCCAGCTGCAGGCCTGCAGATGGGCAGAGGCAGCGGATCTCCCCCTCCACTTCCTCACAACCATACTGACAGTGAGCAAGGGAGCACGTCCTCGAGTCTGCACGCAACAAAACTCACATTTTTAGTCGTTCACACTGTCGGAGTCATTATTTTCAGCTTCTACTCAGGGACTCACTGGTGCAAGATCCATCCGACATCAGGGTGTATCCGTTGAGGCAGTAGCACTTGTAGCTACCGTAGGTGTTCATGCAGCGATGCTCACAAGGACGAGGTTTCAGGCCACACTCATTTAGATCTGGAAATAAGAATGATCTTCATTTTTTTTAACCTCTAACACTCTTAAAAGTCAAACATTTGAAGTTAAACATCCATTGAAATATAGCAGATCAAGCGACTTCCTCAACTGGAAGTTAGATGATTGTGATCAATATCCAGGATTTCCTAACACATTCTCACAGAAAAAAAGTCACAAAACATATTTTCAGCTTTCAAAGTAATTTCTTTTAGTAGAACATGTTCATGTGTCCAACATGGTTTGTTTTGTTTAAGTAAGGAAACAGCAACAGAATCCAAAAATGACATTTCAATGTCAATTTGTTTTGTCCTTGAAAGCAAATATTAGGTGTCTGAAGTGACTCACAACCCAAAAACCTTAGATAACACCTTGCCTGACGCCATCTAAGTAAAAAGAAAAAAGTTACAGGATACCATGACATCACAAATCCAGATAACAGTCTCCCAGCCTCTCCTCTGCATCTCCATCAAATCCCACTTTGTGCTGAATATGTGGTACTTCATAAAAACTATCAATTTCACGAAACAACAAGAACATCAGTTTCAAAAAAGATGCACCCTGCAGTAGAGGGGAGGTGGAGCGCAGTTGTGATGCTGATCCCCTTAAACCAGCTGGAATGAGCAGAGATGGGTATGTGTGATTGAAAAGGTGATGATATCTGTCCTTTTTAAACTTTTAAAGTCACTCAAATGTAGGTCCTCTGCTTGATTATCAAACGTGTTTGTAGCTGCAGCACCTAAACTCTCTTACACCAAAATACGACTTTGTTGTCTGTTAAATGTATTCAAACAGCCCTCTTATGAGTATTTAACAATGATGCTCCTGTAATTGGGAATACTTGTGTCCAGTAACTTGAAAAAACAGGAAAAGTCATACTTGTGAACACAAATAAATATCTTAGATTTCGTGACTGTTTGGAGCTTTGCTGTGAGGCAGCTTTGCTTTCTAAAAACTTCTCCTGACCTCGAATACCTACCTTGATTACACGTCTTTCCGGTGTATCCAGGGAAACACTTGCATTTGTTGGGGCCAACACACTCTCCATGTTTGCAGCCGTGCTCACACTGAGCTGGTAAAACATTTAACATGAAAAAAAAAATACAACCAAAAATATGAAACTGGGACTGTAGTCAAACCACAATTTTTTTCTTTTTCTTTCTTTCTTTTTTTAATTATGCAGGGATATTTATTTATCTTTTTCCTGATCTAGAATATTTTTATGGGCTAGGAAAAGAAATTGCCACAACATCCCTCCAAAGGAAAAAAAAAAGACTGAATATTGACGGATCTTACCCTCGCACTGCCCTTTATTGTTTTTTTTCCATCCATAGCAACACTCCAGTCTCCTTCCATAGCGACACACACCTGGTTGGTTTCCAGTAGGGACTTGTCTGTAATGTCTTCATGAAAGAAGTTAGGAGTAAAAAGCAAGATACGTAACTTATTCGCCTTATTATTTATAAGCCAGTCTCATTAAATTACCGAACATTAAATAACAAATTAGGCTATGACTGTAAACAAATTCTAATCTCAGTAGCAACGCTGAAACAAGGATGACATTTTTCAGGTAATTACAGATTCATGCTTTGCAGACTCACATATTCCCAGTCTCATTAAGTGCAGCTAAAAGCAAGCTTCCCAGCATCCATTTTTAATTAAGGGCCCAAAAACAAACAACCGATTTAAGTGTCTCCTCACAGGCTTGTTCAGTGATCGAAACGCGACTCCCCGCGGAGCTGCAGCCAGCTGACAGGATGCAGATTACAGGTGGAGAAAAACACACTAATCACACACTTCCATTTCCAGCTCGACTTTGATCCCTGAGTGACTTTTGTTACTGAAGTCAGATGAGGATTTCATGTAAAGTGAACTGGAACGCTGCCTAATGAGCCACTCAAGTAGAAGTTATGTTGCAGGTGTGTATTTTTGGCGTGTTGATTAAATTAAGATTTTAGCTTGGTGAGTTAATTGAAGGATGCGAGCTGCTCATCAAAATCTAACTGTAGCTTTCTGCGTCATTATCTCCCCTCGTCGGCTCAAAGCCAAACTCGAACGTCCCAGATGTTTGGTGTCTGTTAGAATCGTAAAGGCGGCTCTGGGACCGGAGGAATCTGAGACTTGATAGAAATCCACCAGAATAGCCCACAGGAGAGGGGCTCCTGACTGTGACAGGTGCTCTTCAGTTATTAACAGTTGCTGTGCCACATTTAGCTGCCACAGACAGACACTCGTCGTCCTCTGTTAGCAGGGGGAAACAGTCTGTTCATTCCATCAAAATAACAAGTTTTCCTGCAAAAATTTCAAGTGCACGATTTGATTTGTGTTGCTCTCCAAGCTCCACTTCATGGTGATGAGGATCTACAAGTGCTGGTCTTTCTTTCTGGCTTTTTTTTTCCATGCCCCCTTCCTTCCTGCTTAGTCGCATGCAAATGTCTTTTTTGCTCTTTTGTAATTATGCAAGTAAAGTTCTTGCTGCAGGTTTAGGGTTAAAACACACACAGCATCACATAGTCCTGCTATGCTTCACTGACTTACCTATGAGCTTCTGTGCTCCCGGAGGAGATGTGGAGCAGGAGGAAAATTGCACTGATCAGAGTAAATGACTGCATGTCTGACACTCGGAGCAGCCACCGTGCTTCGTCTCCCACGGGACCGGTGTCGTTCTGGGAATTCTGGCTGCTCGTCTCAGGGATTCACTGTCATTAAACAGCTCAGGCAGGAACAAGTCCCAGTTGGTTTTAATGCAAAGTACGCCAGATCCGGTGTGTTTCTGGAACACAAAATCAAATCTCCAAGGTTGGAAAGAAGAAGAAGAAGAAGAAGAAGAAGAAGAAATATTTATCTTGAAGTCTTTCAATGCTGCAGCCACGCTCCACGTCCCATAATGTGCTTCCTCTTCTTTCCCCCCTGAAATTCCACAGATGGGTTGACACTGAAATGACACTGCTCTGAGTGGGGATAGGTGGTGACTTTTGGAGGTAGGAGTGAGTTTGTGAGGAGGGGTGGGGATTATCTGTGAGGAACTCCTTGCTTCACTTAAACCCTGCAGGAAAACCTGAAACTTATGTGGAAACAGTGCAGGAGTCTTGCTCTTAAATGTTGAAGCCAAAACGAGTAATTGAACCTCTTTTTTTTAACTATAAGGACATGCATGTGGTTGCAGATGCTGCACACTTGCAGTTTAATTTGTTGTAATTATCTGTATCAGCTAATTGTGGAATTCAGGCATGCATGGACCTGTCATTAGCAGCTGCACCACTCTTTGATGTCCTGTTCACTGGTAACACATAAGGCTTTACTTTTGTGTATGTTTACTCTAGGTTTGGTCGTAAAAAGCGTTTAATGAGTTTGCACACTCTCAAAGTCAAGCCCTGACATCTGGTCCTGCTTGTGCGTCCCCTTGCAAATGATCAGCTCTTCGTTTCTACGGTAACTGCAGGGTTTCTGTTGTAAAAACGCTTCTTCTATGTTGTGTCTGAGGAGGTAATTTTCAGTTGCGAATTCCCCAATCTGTTTCATTTACTTCACCGTTGTCAGTTCAGTGCAAGTCCAGGAAAGGAGACTAAACGCAGTGATCAGAAAATTGCAATGGAGTTAGCTTTCAGATGAGAGGGAATTCTGCGGTTAAACACTGTGCTCGAGCGCTGGAAGCGTGTGATTACTCTGCCAGACGTTCAAGTTGATACTCATGTCTGGAAGGAAAAGAAATCTCAGCTCACTAAACTGTGGTTATAGCTCATTTACTTTAATATAATAAGAGGTCAAAAGCATTTCTTTAAAAAAATGAATGGCTTCATTGTTGGATCCATTCTTTGCAAAAATAAAACACATTTGAGTTTGGCGTGGTTTGGAAATACCCGATGGTTACTTTAAATATGCAACACTAAGCATAAATATACTAAATGTATTGGGTGACCGACCACTGAAAAACCAGTGAAACATCTAGCATGATTCTGTTTATTATCGGTGGACCGTTGTTGAACTATTCTGCTCAAAACCTCTCTGTGACCTTTTCAAAGTCTGACTGATTAATGTTCATGTTCTGTTGAATTTGAAGTTGTTATAAACCTGTCCTGAAAGCTAATGGCCCGATTAGCGTCTTTAATACATGAAAACTGTGAAGATGAGGATGAATTTTAAGCTTTGAAATAAAACCCCCGAGAAAGCTTAGACATTTTTAGAGATTAAATAGGAAAACCAGGAATGAAAAATTTGAATTAAAGTAAAATTTACCCAAGAAAGACTCCAGTGAGTAAGAAGCAACAGTCATCTTTTCTTTACAGATACTGATTTATTTTGGATGCCAGTCATGGGGATTAAATGCTACATACAGTAGCACATACTGGTTTATTGAGCTGTTTTTATCTATGCAGTCCGTATATTATCATTTGTGTGTGCTTGTGTGGAGTTATAGTTTAACATGAGTCCAGGTTGTAATCCTTGTTTTATTTTTTTTACGTGGTTTCTGTACCAGCTCTGATAGTCCTGGGAAAAGCTCCGGTGCCACATGACAACACATTAACACATGAGAACACCCCGTTTTGAGATTGAAATGTGACTCCACGTGACTGATATCTCAGGCATGTGGGTCCTGGATACTACATGAGTAGGGAGAATATGATGAGGCAACGTTGCCATAACAACAGCGCCCCCTTGTGGTTTGGAGAAAACGTTTCTGGTCTCAGTGTCTTTTTCTTTTTCTTTTTTTTTTTAATTTTTGCTTAAGAAGATTAATTACATGGATTCATTTGCGTGGCTGTAGATATATAAACTGATTGTGTCAACAGGATGCACCACACCAATCACAGGTTTGATTTTATTATGTGTACAGAGAGTTCAGCACTTAAAATAAAAAGAGTCAAGAAAGAGATAAAACTAAGTGCTGATTCAGACTTTGCCTCAAAACAAAGTCAAATTAAGTTGGACTTTCAGCCACACAATGAGAAAATTAGACTAGAAAAAATAGAAAAGAAAAAATTGAATTGAGCTCAGATTTGTGGTGGATGCTATATTTCCTTCTGTCACCAGAGGTCGCTGTCTGCATGTAAATTGACTTTACTGAAGTGAGTTGCATCATATCCTGCAAGAGTAAATGAAAAGAAGTGCAAATTATTGCCTGTTAGGTTTCTGTATTAGAAACTTTAATACTAACAAAACTAATATTTGGCACTTTTGTCCCCCTATTTATTAAAACATGCAATAATTTCAAGATTTATACCTCCCCACTTTCCACTTGTTCACTCAGGTCTGTTCTCTCCTTTATTATAGGCATTTATTATATACTGCAAATGATACTTGGTATCTAATATTAATGTTATTTAAGATCTCAAGCTGCCCGATCTAGCAAGATACATTTTCTCTTTTAAATAAGTCAGTTGGGCATCTGCGCAGTCAGTCACTGTGGGCTAAGGTGCAAGACGCGAGTCTTTTACTATAAAAGGAGAGACAAGGGTGTTGAAGAGTTATTTTGAAAGTAATGTGTGTTCATACACAACCACATCCTGTTCTAACAGGGAGTGAGTGTACTGCGAAAAATATGAACTGAAATTGCTCATTTAGGACTAATGTTGGGCACTGTTTGAGGTAATGATACAAGGCTACGTTATGAATATTTAACCAAATCCATTGTGCATTCACTGCGTCCAGCCGAACTACTCCATTTCAGATCCACTTAGCTCTTAGGTTCAACAAATGTTGATTTTAGAAGTTCTGCATTGGTTCAAGGAAGAGAGGTGTCACTTCCCCCTGCAGTAAAGGAAATGACTAAACTGTGCTTCCTACATGAAAGTGGACAATGAACACAGGACACGTATGAAGGATCGATGAGTTCAAATGTCACAGAGTTGGTGACTTTCACTCATTTGTTGGAGTTTTGTAAGTTCCTTCTGTTGTCCACGTTCAGAAGTTCTCAGGTGCTCTTCCTCAAACACGATACATGATAAAAAGCAGCTGCTAAGTGAGTCTGAAAGCAGTGCATCTAAAAAGACCTCAGAGGATATGAATGACTCAGAAACACATTCACATAAGCACTCATGCCCCTCGTCACGATGAGCTAAACGCAGGGATTTGATCTCTGTGGGACACTGACTCAGTAATGGGGGAGCAGTTGTGCTTCAGCTGTCAAGAGTTGTACAAGACCTTTTTGAAAGTGCCGATTTATCGAAATGACCGAGTTGTGTCAGAGTTGTTCCTCAAATTCCTTTTGAAAGCAGACACAAATCTTTTCTCCAGCAAAGCATTTTTGAAAAATAATCTAATATAAACTGACATGTTTGGATAATGAATAAATCTCCACGGGTGGGTGCTGACTTGATCACACAAACCAAACAGTTAGGAGTTTTGCACTTAAACAAGAAAGAGTTTCTCCAGTTTCTTCAAATCTGTTTAGTCAACAGGGTAGTTCCCTTTGTTCACTTCCTGCCATGTGGCTGCATCTAAGTCAGCTCATTTCTTTTACTTTTTAAACTTTAGCCAGTTTATTAATAGTGCTGCCTTGTTGCGCTCCTAGTATCAACAGTGAATTTGAATTTAAATTTGTAATTTTATGAGCGCATCGCCACAGGAACAAAGCCTTGCTGTGTTTTCCTTACGCAGTATGTAAAATGTGTTTTTCCACGGTCAGATTTCTGTCAGAGGAGCACGTTACTGTTATAATGAAGCCGCTCGTCAAGGAAAGGCGGATTTATACTCTTGCGTTTAGTTTGCTCTTTGTTGTGAGATGGTATCACTTTACCGTTCAACCTCGAGGGCAAGAGGTTAAAGTTGCCCTTTATTTCCTTCTTACCGGGGAGGTTGGTGCTGGGTGTAATTACACAACTATGTCCCCTGAG
Source organism: Zenarchopterus dispar (assembly GCA_028564865.1). Taxonomy (NCBI): domain Eukaryota; kingdom Metazoa; phylum Chordata; class Actinopteri; order Beloniformes; family Zenarchopteridae; genus Zenarchopterus; species Zenarchopterus dispar. The sequence continues at coordinate 12,275,483 of JAOWBL010000014.1, read as the reverse complement.
AAGAGACCCCACCTCACCTTCATGCAGAGCTCATGCGAACCGCATGCCTGACAGGATTGGACATGCTGCAATGTGGCTTTTAACGTCCAATATGTCTGAGCGCAGAGGCTTTACGTCCCTGGCGCTACTGCGGGGATTAAATCCTCCTGGTTTAAACGTGCCTGTGCTGTTATTACAGACTTGTGCTGTTACGAACAGAAGTCTATGAAAATGAACACAACCGCATTTCATTTCCTGTTTCTACTTAGGCTAAGCTCCGTAGCTGTTGCTGCAGGGATGCAAATAAGACAGAGATAAGATACGTATATTCACATGGCATTTTGTTTTGGTTTTTGGGCTTGTCTAAATGAACGTGTTTATTCAGATGCTCAGATGGGTTCCTGCTGCAGTCGGCACAAAAGGAAGAGCTAAAATGTCACAAATATTATGGTTCAGTCGTCTAAACTTTAATCTACACCAACTCACACTGAGTTGTACTCACACAATATTAATGAAAAGGAGACTAAACGTTTACCTGTCTGGATGGTCTAGCTTTAGTTGAATTGTGGCACAACAAGCCATTTCAGATGCAGAATATATTGGACACAGTCACAGTCACTGAACACAAATGTAAACATAGCTGCAAGCATTTATGCTGAATCGGCAGAAAAATCTCAACATCTGGAAAGTGAACCGTGCATCCAGTTGAGACACGCTGCATAAAAGTAGTGCTTAGGAGGGCCGACCGTCAAGCACATACCTCCGACAGTTTTCATCCTCGTGCACTAATCCACCTGCAGGGCTGCATGTGTTTACCTTTCAGGGGATCAGTATGCGGACATTAAACTTGCGTGCACAAATCAACATAAAAAACTCCTCACAGGGCTGATGGAAAGCCATGATCAAGTTTGTCAGTGTTATTAGCTCTGACAATGTTCAAGTAGAGGGGTGCACAAAGAAGTGCACACCACATGCACGTTATATCCATTTGATGGCCAGTTTGCATCATGTTCTTCACTACATGGCAGACACGTGTCTCTACACGTACCACAAGTACTCTTTGTCCTGCTCAGCACATGTGAAACTTACTTCCAAAAAAAAAAAAAAAAGTATTTTTTTGTTGATGTGATACTTTTCATGTACTGAACAGTTTACAAATAAGAAGTGTAATTTTAGAAAAAAGAGGAACTACAACAGCAACATCTTAATTTTAACTCTAACATTACCATGTATTTACCAGTGTTTTTGCTGTTAGGTGCATCAGTGCACCGAATTTAGCTGGGAGAGCTTTCTGCAGCTCTTTAACCCACATCCTGTTTCTGAGTTGTCAAACCTCCCACAATTAAAAAAAAAAAAAAAGAAAATCAAGTTGCTCTGGCATTCAGAGAAGCTGTATGTTGCCCAATGTGAAAGATATATATGAGCAGGTCAAAATAACACCTTGTTTTCTACACAGGAAAGAGGATTTTCTTTTTTTTTTTTTTTCCCTGATTGAATATTTGAACAGGCCTGATTTGCAGCTCAGAGGTTTCACAAAGATAAATATGATGCCAATCAGACGATCAAAGTCGTGGTGCGTGTCATCCCGGAGAAGCGCTAATCCCGTGCAGACAGTGTAATCAGCAGCTGAGAAACACACTGTAAGTTACACAAACATCAGTCTGTCGTGTGGAGGAGAGAGGAGCTGACATGTGGAGTTTGAGGGGGGGGATTTGTCAAGAGCATTACTGTGATGATACATACAAAGCAAAAGGACTTAACTTTACAGCAACATCATTAGAGTAGCTTTGACTCTGAGTCTGTCTCTGAACCCGCCGGTTTGCTTACATAAGCCTCGCTGTCATTTTAGCGAGGCCCGTGGAGTCTGATATGTAGCTCTCGCAGCGTCGTGAGGTCAGATCTTAGGATGCTGAGACGTCCACTTCTGCTGGATTAGCAACCAAATGTTTTCAGATCGCGAATGCTCTTTCACCGTAGAAGTCCACCCTTGGGATTACAGGGAGGACTGTTCTGGAGGCAAGAAAGGGACGTAAAATAGTTTTTTGACATCATCTTTTAAGATTGATGGACAGCTGCAGCTTCTGATGTTCTCCCAGCTTGTGTCAACACACGACTCAACTGTAGTCGTGATCCCACCTGCTGCTCATCAGTGAGTCAGTAGCGTACATAATCAGCAGTTCCCAACTGCTGGTTTCTTCTTTTACTTCCTAAAGAAGCATCAAGCTTGTCCTTTCCTACAAAGCGTATAATAATTCATTTAAACACACAATCAAAACTCGGCCACACATCCACTCCACATGATCTAAATCTGGAATCTCTTTGTGCTTTTGAGCAATGGCTGGCCCTCACAACGGTTGCAAAAGTCCATCATCAACACTGGTTCAAAAAAAAAAAGTGGTATACAAGTCTTAAACACAGTACTAGGCATGTTTGTGGGATTTTTTTTTGTGTGTGTCAATGGCAAGGCCTGGTCACACCCACAGGCTTTGTGTCAACCTGTTACACAGTGACACAACTGCTTTTCCCACCAAGTGTGTGAAACTCTAACCTTAAGCCAAGAAAGAAAAATATTTTCTTTTGCAGATTTTTTAATCTTGACTCATATTTATGAATTTAAATATGTCTCCTCTTGATGACATTATTTTGTTTTTATTTTCACATGACTTGTCTAACTGACATCCAACCTAGTTTGTACTAACCTCTTTATGATTTCTTTTTTTCCACTGAAAATGAAAACTTTAACTGTTTTGTCTCCATATGTGACGGGTTATTCAACACTATGTGGATGGCTGCAGTGAACACATTAAAGCTGTGAATTAAAATAAAAAAGATGTTTCATGAAGGCACATTGTTTTTTTCTGCATAACTTAAAAAAAAAAAAAAGCTGCCTCCAAACACGCCTCAGCAGGTTCAATTCAAAGACTTTTCCCAGAGGGAAGGTGTCAGATTCAGTTGCTCTCCACTTCGAACCAAGAGAGGAGAAATTACTTCCCTGTGAGCCGAGCTTCTCTTGATTTTTAGTGGGTTTTACAACGGGATTTTAAAGTGGTTTATATTCAGATCTTTGCTGTTGTGAGAAGGGATACTGACGTATTTTAAAATACATTTTTGTCTGATCGAGACCAAGACAGAAGCAGATATCTGCAGTCACTCAACCCACCCAGACCTTAATAAAACTAAAACTTTAAACGATGTCTCCTCATTGTGTGAAAATGACATTAGACTGTAAGATATGAGACTTCTGTTTTTTGTTTTTTTTTTTTACTGCTGCCATGGAAACAGAGAACAAGGAAGATGCCCTGGCCTCTCAGGTTTTTAGTCTGAACAAGAGGAAACAGCAGAGAGTCAGAAGTTATTTATATCATATTTCTGCTCGCGGCTGCGAGGTCACGTCACTTCCCTTGAGTGTAAAATTGACAACGCTTTTCACCTATAGCAGCCGAAATCATCTTCTGAAATTCTACTTTTTACAGCCTATAAATTTAAAGTAGGATGAGAAATCTTTATTAATGCTGTGCTACCCAGCTGGCCTTTTCACAAGTTGTCTCGACCCACTCAGTGGATCTAAGCACACAATGTTGTTGTTGTACGATGGCAGTGCCAGTGTGGTCGCACGCTCAGGGTGCATTACGTACACTTTTCATCGCTGTGCAGCCTCAGAGGCATCCGTGTTCTTGGTAATCGGCCTGAGTCACTGCCCCTCCACGACGGTAGCAGATGGCCTCCCATCTTGCACCGCGATCAATGCTCGGTTTTGTCTCATTCCTTTTTATTGACATCACCGTCATGGAATCCAGACTCTCAGGCATCATTGGTAGAAATTGTATATATTACACAAATTAAATTCAGTGCTTCCAGTTCAAAGAGGATCATGTTTGATTGTTCCAACACGTCTTCACTGTGTTCCTTTAGTTAACGCTTTAATCACTAACCCGTCTTACGGACAGTTTAGTGTTTCTATTTAGTGTAATGGGATATTGTCAGCTTTTGTGTAACATCCTCTCAGATTCTTAGCGGTTTAGACTGAAAAAAGACCCAAAGGGCTTGGAGGACCAACCAATGTAGGCACAATAGATTGCATTTATTTCTAAAGGAAACATGCCAGCCTTCTAGGGTTAAAAAAATATACACAGCCTCATGGGAAAGAGGATTTGAGAAGTCATGGCAATCCCTTCGGAGGGGCCATTGTTCTCCCAGCACAGCTGCAGCACTTCATGTAGGCAGTACATCATGTCACTTGACATACAGAACAGATCTGGCACCAGTGAAGAAAAACGAGGGATGGTGTGTTTTTACATCAGAAGTGACATCCTCCCAATAGAACCACTTTATAAAAAGGGGGGGTTTAAACTTTGATAGTGGGGACCTATGTACTAGTCAAGTTGTTTAAATGGGCAATTTGCCACATTTCCTCTTTTAAAGAGCCATTACAGGGCAAAATTTAACCATATTGATGCCACTTAAACTTACATTTCTCCAGTTGACACCACATGACCACTGCGGTTCCCATTAAAAGGAGCCTTTCCCCCACCTCAACTTAAGCTACTGCAGTGGAAAGCCATTTAAAAAAAAAAAAAAAAAAAAAAAAAAAAAAAAAAATTGCAAGATAGGAAGTGCTAATGAAAATTTGAGGCAGGAAGCTCAGTTCCTGCACAAAAACTGGTGTAGCGGTAAACTTGCACTTGGTGCCACAATTACAAAATTCAGACATCACCCAGCCAGCACACTCAGGAGAGAAAAAGCCATCCTTCAGTGTGGACATGTGAAACATACGCTTGCTACATGTAGAGGAAGAGGTACAAGAAGCATTAGATTTCCTTTTTTTTTTTTTAATTTGCATATTCAGACTTGTGCACTCAAGAGTTACAGACAGCCTGCTTTGTGAGCAGTCAAGTGGCCAGAGGATAGTTACAAATCACAAAGTGGAAGTCTGTCAGTCATTACAAAACATGCCCGCTCCTGATGCAGACACTCAGATGACCAGGATGGAAGAGGACGCGGGGTCATCTGATCAAGTTGGAGGGTGTTGAATGAAGAGCCATTGTTACAAGTGCAGCAGGTTTAAGTGCTTGTTGGAAGACTGTGGGTAAAGCGTGTTGAACGTAGAGTGCAAGGGTGGGATGGTCTTCATGACGACTCTGCCTTCTCCTGTTCAATGGCTGGAGGGGGAACAAACACCAGTTTTAATGCCCAGGCAAAAACACACAGAAACCACAGGAAGCATCAGGAGTACATACTTTCTTTTGTCGGCAGTGTGTTCTTCTCTTGCGTCTCCGTCTTCTTCAGTTTGGTTTTGTCAAAAGTCTCGACTTCTTTGACATCAGGTTTGTCAGCCATTTTTTTTTGCAGAAGCTCTAAACACGGAAGATACTTGTTAAGCAGAAGGTTTCCTCCCAGTATTTAAAAAAAAAAAAAAAAGTGCATTAAGTGCAGGCTCAATAATAGTAGCAGCATACTTTTACATTAACATCTAATTTGCATTTATTTATATAAAAAAAAAAGATATACAGAAATGGAAGGTACTGTTATAGGCAAATTATCCACATAAGCCACAATTTCTGCATTTTTTTCCCCCCCTGAATATTTCACTTTCCCAGTTGTGATGGCGTTTAGAGTTCAGCCAAAAAGACCCAGAAAGTCTGAGGAAACACTATCAAATATTACCATAAATCAGGAAAAACAAAGACTTACCAGGAGTTTTGCGCAGAGACCAAACACAAGATGCACTTCCTTATGCCACAGGAGCAGAGTACCGTGTCACGCCTCGGTCCCGCAATAAATACCCTGCAGTATGGTAATAAACCTCTGACGTCACGCCAGAGTCTGCGCTTTATTATTTTTTTGTATTGAAATGGCGTAGCTTTTTTCTTTTTAAGATTTTTACAGGATGAAAAACTTGATTCTATTGTTTTTATAATATAACCTTTAATAATATGCTAATTCAGTAGAAAAAAGGGAGGAATTATTGATCAGCACCAGCTGTGTCTCATTAGCGACTGTTTTCTCTCGAATCTGAGGGTTTTTTTTCTTTAAAGGAAACAGTCTTTGATATAGATATTTGGTTTATGGCGACCCGATGTGGTTGATAAAAGTAATTGCAAGAGCTGGTACATAGGCTCTTTTATATATATATATATATATATATATATATATATATATATATATATATATATATATATATAT